>JAPDVR010000023.1:37518455-38035920 GCA_026230005.1 Gila orcuttii
CATTTTAACAAAATGTTACACATGGTCACATCTGCATGCGTGCGCGCACGTGCACACACACATAAACTAAAAACCTCCTGTCCTTGCTCCAACTTGATGAACTATATTATATTTAAGTAAAAACTTATGAAATATTTTTAAAAATACTGCTATGTGGTCTGTTTTTATATTTATGCATTGTAAGGGGACAGTTGCAACAGTTGTTGAGATGTTGCACCATCCCCTGTTGCAACTGTCCCCGGTCTCCCCTAAGTACTAGTACTTGAGTTTAACTTTCCTAGACTAGTAAAGTTTAACTATATACTAGTCACTTATGAAATTTGGAATAAGTAAATTTATATTTACACTGTAAATTAGACCGTGTAAATTTACACTGTATTTCTGTTGTTTTCACAGTATTATACTGTTTTTCTCAACAGTTTATTGCTGTATAACCTGTGTACAGTATGTTACTGTAGATTTTGTTGTTTTCACAGTATTATTTTGGATACTCAACAGTTCTGTACTGTGCACACAATTGACAGTAAGTTACTGTAGATTTTCAATGCATTCTGGGAAATTATCAGTTACTGTAAATCTAAATACAGCAGCGCAAATTGACCGCGAAAAACACCACACAAAATTTAGCAGGTAAAATTGCTAGTCTACTAACGTTATTCTTACATAAAACACTGGGTGATCATGCACTAACACTCTTCATTTCTGTCAGTGGGCGGTGCATGAGAGCGCTTTTTTAAAATAGTTTTATTTGATGTCAGTGCATCGTGTAGCCTACGTCTTCTCTGCCGACCTGGAACGTCGTCATCTGGTGAGTAATAAATCTTAATATTTTCATTCAGACATGGATACTATAGCTTATAACTTCAATGTTAGTTGAATAGCTAACCGCGATTTAGATATTAGGCCTAAGGTGTTTCATTTATTTTCAACATTTCTGTGTGTACATGATACTAAGGTTTCGATGTAGTTTGGGACATGTTACTGTAAATTTAAATACAATAATACGAAATGACCGCTAAAAACCACCACAAACTGCCATTTTATGAAGAACTCTTAAGCAACTTTGAGAGCGGCTTTGCCTCGCGTCGCTGTCTGCCTGCAAAGTTTTCGCCATAAATATCTGGTTAGTGATGAATCTTTATTTTTTTATGTAAACCAAAATGTCAGTCACATAGCATTAACGTTAGTTTAAGAACTGCCCGCGGCTTTGATGTGAGCTATAACGTAACGTTAGGCCTGTAAGTTAGAAGCGGATTTCCATCGTAGCTTGTAGGCCTACTTGATTAGTAAATGTGATTTTATAAACCTAGATTGCATATGTAGCTTCTTAAGGTCATAATTAACTAATCATTTGTTATTTACCACGTGAAGTCGGTGGAATCACTGGCGCATTCATTATTTAACTTGGGAATTGAAAATCGATCAATGTGTCCTGAAATCTGATACTCAAGGTTAGGATTCGGATAATTGTTATAAAATTTAAATTTCATTCCTCTTTTTGATTCACGCGCGCTCATTTTCATGTAGATCAGATTTTTCTTTTGCACGTCTGTGAGAACCTGACCTGGCGATCAGCCAGAACCTTGCGCGCTTATCTGAACTTCAGTTAATAGGCTAACGTTACCTGTGGACCTAAGTTAATACCGCGAGAAGCGATCAGTCAAAAGCGTGCATTTTTGTCCGAAGACAAAGCTAAGTGTGACGTTTATTGTCTGCTACAATATCGAAATTGTTGTTTTTACTATGTGCAACTGCAAACTGACTTGTTTCTTATTTCGAACAAAATACGCCTTGAGAGTCCACAAGCTTAAACTACTTGATGAAGCCGATTAGAATGCAATTAGAATGACTAACGTTATAATGAAAGACATGGAGGCAAAAATGCCCTGCAAGAGTTGTTATATTCATACACTTTTGTTACAAAATTATTTCTATAAGTAACACCAATGGGGTTTTGCATAAGTGATGGTTTAGAGCTTATCCCCTATTATTGTGACGTGACTTATTACAGATGATGCTACATATTGTGATCACTCATCATTTAGCTGAAAAATATTTTTTTGTGTTTACAGGTTTCTTGTCAGGATTTATCCTAAAAATACTAAATGCCCATCACAGTTCCAGGTGAGGAGAAAGAGTGGGAAGATTGTTCGGAGGAAGACCATGGCCTTGTCCACAATCAGGGACTTTGCTGAATAAGATGGCAGAATCATTAAGGTAAGAGTAATATTAGGCGTCTGCAGCAGAGCCAATATCTCCACAAATCTCAAATTTATTTGTGTCTGAATCTCTATTTAGACAAATGCAAAAATGGTGGAACTGGCTTAAACCAAAAGTTTGTCAAATTGAAAAATTTGCAGAAAAATTTCCCTTCACAGTTTCCAACAAATATGCTTTGTATAACTCAAAGAATGTATATATTTTTATTATAATTGCAACATTTCTTTAAGTAAGTTTGAATTAATATATATTTATAATAATATATTTATTTAGAATTTTATATATATATATATATATATATATTTATAGTGAAATTCACCTCTAGAGTTATTTTTCTAGCTGACTAACTTTTCTAGCTATACAAGTTTATATTCATTGAATGTCTTTCCTGAGATAAATGTAATGTTGCTTGACATTATTGCTTTCTGCTATGGCAACAAGATACATCAGAATGCCACACTAACAATTAGATGGGTAACAATATATTGTCACAATATATCGCAATACAAAAGTGCAACAATATGTATCATGGATATATTGACAATATATGTTGTGTATATGTTCACCCAAAAAGAAATTTACTGAGTGGGAAGAAATTGTGTGTTTACAATCGACAAATTCAATATATTAAATTAATAGGGTAATAAATACCATTTTGCAATATCAAGCAGGATAACAAGATTTTTTGTACAGCTAGAAATAACTGGAAGTGTATGACACCGGAAGCCAGACAAATTCCATTTACAAATGGCCGTGCCCACTCTTACGTGAAAAATAAGGTGGACTCCATAGGCTAAAATTTCCGTCACTGCGTCGACCCATGCACAAGCCTTTGCCCATCATTTAAAGGTGTTGTATAATGTGAGTTAGGTTTTTTGATGAATAGTTGTGTTTTGCCTAAATAATTGATTTATGCTTATCATTTCTTGCAGGATTATCAGAAGTGCTGTCGCTCTTCTACCACATGACACCATCACTACCCTCCTCACCTGACCTTCATCCTTACATCCTTATCCCAGTCTTACTTTCTATGTTCTACTGTTTTGCAAGTTTGTATTTTACCTGTTCAGGATAATTTATTTGATAAATTAATTATTCACAGATTTTAATTATTAATTATAAATTGTTCATTAGTCTTGTTTTAAAACAGATTTTTATTGTTTTATTATATGTCATCATTTCTATTACTAATGTATTGTTTAAAAATACACAATAAACTTTTTTGTGGAGTTTAAGCTTCAATTGTTCTTTTTTCCATTTCCCATCAACAATTGAAATAACATTTCTATAGGTTTTCTACATATTCTATAGGTTATACAGTAGCACTATAAAATAAATAAAAAATAACATTTCATAACTGTATACAGTATTATTGAAAATCAACGGTGTCATATTGTACTTCAACATGGTAAAAAATACAGTAAAATGCTGTATTTAATTTTACAGTATGCTAAACACTACTGTAGTTAGTGTTACGGTAATTTTACTTTTGAATGAAATACAGCAACTACTGGATAATTGTTGCCAGTAAGTTACTGTTAATTTGACAATACATTTTTTACAGTGTAGGTACTAATATGTAATGGTTAAGTACTATTGAATAGTACTGGTGGTACTAGTATTGGATGCTTGGTGGGGGATAGTCTCATTAATCATATGCTTTATGCGGATGATTTGGTGATACTGTCTCCCTCCAGTGCTGGCCTGCAGCAACTTCTTGGAATATGTTCTCAATATGGTTTATTGTTTGATATAAAATTTAACTCAATGAAGAGTGTGGTGCTGATTGCCGGAACCAGGGAGGATATGAAATGTGTCTATCCTTCTTTCTTATTGGCAGGCGAACCCCTAGAGGTTGTAAAGAAAGTGAAATATCTGGGCCATGTGATAAGAGATGACCTCTGTGATGATGATGATGTGCAGCGTCAGTGTTGAAAACTGTATGGGCAGGCGAACATGCTGGCACGCAAATTCCATATGTGCACTCCTGATGTTAAAATCTCACTCTTCAAAACCTATTGCACTTCACACAGCACATCTGTGGTGTAATTTTAGTAAGTCGAAAATGAAAAAACTTCACGTGGCTTATAATGATGCGCTGAGAATTGTGCTTAAAATTCCTAGATGGAGTAGTGCCAGTGAAATGTTTGTGTCTAACTATGTGCCCACTTTTAATGCTGTTTTAAGAAATTGTATGTATAGATTCATGTGCAGACTGACAGGGTCTAAGAATATTATCATTGTGTCCATAGCTGATGTTTCTAAGAGTGACACAAGGTATACATCTTGCTTTTGGAAACATTGGACCCGAAGCCTGTATATGTTTTTATAAATGATGCCACTTCCGCATCATTTTTTACTGTTTGTATTGTTATTTATTTATATATATCTGTACGGTGTTGTCTCTATGGACCTTTGTGTCTTGAATAAAAGTTGATTGAATAGAGACTAGTCACTATTGTAATAAGTACTAGTAACTTTTATAATACTATTATACAAACAACAAAAATAATAAGTAAAAAATATTAAAAAAGGCTTGTCATACAGTGTGATTCTAAATTACCAAGTAAAGTGTTTTATACCACATGATTGTAATTTGCTGATCACAGGTGAAGCGTTATACATCATCTTTATTGTATGATGAACTATCAAACTCAGAGATCAAGGCCACTGAGATGGAAACAGAGATCTAACCCTCGGTGTGGAGAAGAGCACGACCGCATGATGGGTTTGTGGACACGCATACAGTGCAGATATTACAGTGCTTTTGCCAAGCAAAAAATACAACAAAAACATCCTATGAACACTATTTTGTTTCATGTTTCATGCTAAGTGAAATGATGAAATGCTTGCTTCGTAATGATTCTGTGTAATTTGCCATTCTTTAAAACATTGTTTTCAGCCCAGAAAACCTTAGAAATCATTTCTAAATCATACTGTCATTTTGGGAAAACAATCTCATCGATCATTCAATATCTGATTACAGCAACAATCAAATTCTTCAACCATTAGGACTTACATGATGTGACTATGGGAGCAAACCATTATTTTTTACTGTATGTAGAAGGTGATGATGATCCATATAATCCATATGTTGATCTTTTAAGCACAGTGTTAAATATAAAGGATACTAATGTGAATATCTCAGTCTTTACTGTCACTTTTGAAAGTTTTAGATTGGTAAGAATTTTTAATGAAGCCTTTTTTGCTCAACAAGGCTGCATTTATTGTATCCAAAATACAGCAAAACCAGTAATATTGTGAAATATTTTTACAATATATATATATATTTATTTTTTTACAATACATTCACATAGAAAACTATGGAAGCTTGTTTCTGCCACAAAATAAAACATTTAAAAAGATTATTGCGACTTTTTATCTCACCATTGCGAGATATAAACATGCAATTCTGACTTTTTATTTCTCGCGATTGCGAGTTTATACACATTTGCGACTTTATATCACGCAATTCTGACTTTATAACTCGCAATTACGACTTTATGTCACACAATTCTGAGATAAAAAGTCAGAATTGTGAGATAATAAGTCGCAATTACCTTTATTTTTTATTCTGTGTTGGAAACAAGCTTTCTTAGAAAGCAGATCAGGGTGAACTCGCACGAGGCGATCTGAACCGTGCCCGAGCGCGCTTGACCCCAGAGTCCGGCTCGTTTGAGTAGTGTGATCGATTCCGCACTGTTCCAGCTGGGCTCGGGCGTGGTACGCATGCAGTGTGATCGCTAACCACAGCTACTACTGTTGTGTGCGCTACTGCCATCATTACGACAGCAAACATCTTCTATTACAACCTACCTGGACAGTACATGTTTCAATTAATTTAATTAAATCAAGTATATTTAGGTTTATAATGGGTCTGGTTCTCTCCTAATTGATGAACAGGAATTGTAGTTTGCAAGTAAAGCTGCAAATAACTCCATCAAAGTCAGCTGCCTTCGTAATAATCTCCTGATACGTGCAGCATAATCAAGTGAACATCGCTGCGCGGCATAAATGATAAATCCACTAAGCAGTCTATTAACGAAAGTGCTTTTCTTCCTGTTTACTTTAAAACAAAAAGTTGCATGGTAAATGACGTAAGTGTCCCAGAACGACATATAGGGGGACAATCGCGCCAGGGCTCGGGACAAGACAACCGTGCCTAGTGTGAGTCCACCCTTAGCTTGCAATTATACTTCACAATACAACTCTTTTTACTGTATAAATGCAGTCTTGGTGAGCAGAAGAGACTTCTTTTAAAAACATCTTACCGATCTAAAACTTTTGAACGGTATCCTGAAGGCATTGTAGTAAAAAATGACAAATGTTAGATTAGACATGGTGCTGACTGTCACAGACTGACATTCAATTCTTGTGCCTATTTCTTTCATTTAAAATTTTACTTGGTTTGCAACCCAAATTTGTGCAAAAATACAACACAAATATCAAACAGACACAAGAGATTTAGGACAACAGCTGGCCAGCAGCTAATTAGTCAGTGAACCTTTGATACCCGAGCTGCCTCATCAGGAACCCACAAGTGTGCTCTATGAGTCTGATGTCTCTCCTTGGCAGGTTTCGCCTCCATATGTTGATGGTGGCTGGTGATATGTCCCCTTCATACATCAAGTTATACAAGTTTGTGGAGGTGGTGAACATGAGCGTATTCAGGGCCGAGGGAGATACGGGGACTCCGAGGAAGGAGTGAATCTTCTCGGCTGTGTCCTGAGGATAATCTACAACATCCTCAAACCTGACCTGAAGAAAGGACTCTTCGGATAAGGTGGCCGTGACTCTGAGGACGGCGGCCGTGTGGGCGAGCCACAGGTGGGCCAGCAACAGCACAGGATCGGTCTCTGAACGAGATATGAGGAGCCACAGCGCTCTGAACTCGGCTGCGAATGCGGTCGGACACCCGTCACTAACCGTATCTTCTTTGAAAAGGAGGGCTAGATGCTGAGGAATGTTCTTGAGCGTGTAAAGGCTAGGTTTGCTATTATACAGCATCAGATAAACCCACGCACGAGGGTCCCTGATGACGTAGATGGCCCTCAGAGATGGGCCGAGGACTTCTTGGAGAAAGGGCAGCTTTAGAGCCCAGCTGCCGCTGCACAGGTTGAGGACGACACGGGCATTAGGGTAGTCCACCGTGTGTCTCCTCAACTCCCTCACATACTCCACATCCCTGTCCACTCGCACACGTCCTTTCATTTCAGCCCTGGACTCCCGTCTCCTCAGTCTCTTCCTCTTGTCCTGCGAGAGACTGACTCTTTGGGTCAGTTTCATGTGGCTGGTGTCATGGAGTGGGATATTTTGCAGGAATAAGTGGGTGTTGTGGACCAGTGAATGTAGCCAGCGCTGAATCATTTTAAAACGCCCATACTGTGCTTCTGAGCGTGTCCACTCACAAGCATCTACTAAAGAGTCAAACTCAAACTCTGTTTCAGGTATATCCAAGTGCTCTGTGGGGATGCGTAGGTAGACGAAGTCTGTGTTGTTGTAGAAAAGGTGCTTAAGGATGTCGGACCCGGAGCCAGGCAGCGATGTTATCACTACAGTGGGGAGAGGGAGTTGATGCTGGTCATAAAGTGTCATTTGTTTGCTAAGCTCCGGGTCTGTGGCGGATCCGTGCCACTTTACTCCACATAGGAGCTGATCGCAGCTGTTGGAGACGAACAGGAGCTCGCTTATCCACAGCATTAAGACAAAAAGCAAAGCGTAACGCATCAGTCTGCTAAAGCAAGCATAAAACTTGCGCTGTAGGGTCAGGAAAACAATCGCCACACACAGTATTACCCCAGCTGCTACATTCACCGTAACTCCAAAGTCAAACAGATGATTGTGTAACTTGGTCTGTTTGGGGACAAGCTGTGTCCCCAAGCCAAACCGAACTATCTGATGTCTGTCTTCCACCTTAGCGTAACCCCCAAACCCCAGATAGCTTGAACGTGCCCCGATGTCTTTGTGATTGGTTACTATCGAAACAATTTTCTCAGTATTGTTGATGGTAAGAGAAAGTTTGAGCCCATTCTTACTGCTTTCAATGAACCTACAGTCAGAAACTTTCACGTAAGGCCCATGCATCACGTACGCCATTCTACTGACTGAATCAGTGAAAGGAAAGGAGACATTGATAAATTGTGTCCACCTCTTTTTAAACTCTGCCTCCTGCTCAGCCTCCTGTATTTGAGTATCAGGACTGTGTCCCTGACTGTCAAACCAAAACATCTTGTAATGAGCATCCCAGACGTCCATAAGCGCCCCATTGTACCTGTCTGAGAAACTATGGGGCACATACTTAAAGTCGATATCCAGGTTGTGAAAGAACGCACTGACCATGTTCACTGGCGAGTCGTGTCTTTTCTCAACATGGTCGACCACCAGGAGAGTCTGTGAGTTGAGGAGCACCAGGGCTCGGTACACACTCTTCAGTCTCATGGCTGAGGAATACGCAGCGGCCGCTTCGCCACTCACGAACATGGTGTCTCCGTGGGCAGAAGCGGCGACCAGCTCTCCTGCCGAGTCTCCGACCCCGCCGTCGGTCCAGCGCAGCCACTTCGCACATTCGCCAAGCTGACCTTCCCAAGGGATGTTACACTGGCTTGTCGGGGAAGGGCTGAACACTAACACGTTGTTTAGGAAGCTGTATTTGGGGCCATATAAAGCCTCGGAAACAAATACTTGTCCATTAGGGGCGAAAGTGAATGAGTTTTGGTCGGGGTGCTCGTGACCAGGGTTGAAGCTGTTCCACCCGTTCACCCACGAGTAAGGCTTAGCATGGACAATGTCAAACACTGCGCGGCCACCCAGCTTTCCAGATTTAAATGAAACAAAGGTGTTGCCCTGAGCCACAGATAAACCTGCGCCGTACGTCACCACGCCCCAGTTGGAGAATATGTGCATCTTGGCCTTACTGTGACCGTAAGGGGGTTGTGGCGTAAGGTCGGCATTATACCAGATAAACTCTGTGTGAAGCGTCGTCCAGCGCTGGGCCAAGGACTGACCCATGGGACCATCTCTAGGCCTGTGCTTCCTAATCTGCTGTGCCAGCCAATTCCCTGACCCGTTTTTGATCACAAAAGTATCTAAAAAGACTAACTGGCTCTCTGGTCCGTAGAACCAGTTATAGTTGGAGTCCCCTATACCAACCGTTCTCTGGAACCCGGGAAGCAACGTGGCGTAATAAAACCAGAAGTGAGTGCGCAGCCAGTTGTTCTGTGTGTTGTCTATGTTGAAGTGGCGCTGCGCTAGGAAAACATACTGCGTAACAGACTTAGCTGTGTAGCTCCCGTACGCAACTCCCTCGTCCAGAGAGCCGTCTACAACATGATTTAACAGAAACATTGTCTTCTCCATGTAATTTACAGAAACCTGTTTCCAAACCATGGACTCAGTGACGTCATGTGCGCCCACGACTATTGCTCCGGTCAGAATAGCCAGAATATTAGTGGTTTGGTGGTTCTGAAGGAACTGTTTCCCCCAGCCCCGGTACTTCGATGCCTCGTACAGCTCTCTGGTTTCAGCACAAATCTTCTTTAAGTACAGGTCTCGGCGCTGCTGGTCCAGAAACGAGTAGATGAAGTCAAAAGCAGTAGCAAATCCAGTGAGCGAATGAGCCATTGGAACTTCATCATTGGGTGCACTGGTTACTCTCCAGTCCGGATATTCCGACATTCGGTCCATGAACTTCATCAGGAAGAGCAGGGCAGAAGAGTCCTCGGGATACAGTAAACAGTACAGGGCCAGCGCTGGGAGGTTGTTTCCATAAATCTCATTCCATTTGCTGGTGAACTCCTCATGCTTTGTGGGCGGCATGTAGAGCGGGCCGGTCGAGAGCATCGTCATCACAGCGGTCCGGATGACTTTAAAAATCTGGCTATGAGTTGTAGTTGACCTTTGTCTCAACAGTGGTATATCGTCTTGGTTAAAGTACAAGTTAGGATGAAGATTAGAGGCTTGGAGTTTCCGTAGCTCCGCTGGGCCTTTCTCATTGAGCTGGAACTCTCCAAACTCACTAAAAATATCTTTTCCGGCGGCATTAAAGACTCCGGAGAATGTAGGTCCCACTGCTAGAAATAGGGACGCTACAAATGTAGGCCACGCTATGGACCTCAGAATCACTGTCCACAACATGTTTCTGTTCGTCCTTTGTTTTGCTGGCTATAGCGCTTCTGGTTTGATCAAAGGGAGTTTCTTCATGGCATACATTCATTTGTTATTGACTGCGTTTCTTTGGCCTCCACAGCCTGATACGCTGTTGAAAAATAGAAACAAAATATGAGTGAAATTCTTCCAATTCAACAATATTAAAAATCAATGTGATGTTAAAGGGGTTATGACAGGTGAGGTTGATATGACCCAAATCCTATATTTTATTTTACTTTAACAATATGATTTTTTTTTATTTGTTGGAATAATTATACCATGTTAGATACCAGTTTAATTTCACAATTTTCCAAACCAATTTTGACATTACAGCAAAAACTGCACTAGACTAAATAATGTAGGTAAAAAGTCCATTATTGAAGTAAATAGTCAGTAATAAAACAACAGAAGCAAATAACAAACAATATGATGAATAAATCCAATAGAACAAAATAAATACATACAAAATAAATGAACAGTGCTTTAAGTATTAAGTATTTCAGGTCGCTCTAACAGTTGCATTCAGGTAAGAAATTCTACAGAAATTGATAAAAGCTGCATTATTTTCTCTGTACAAATACAGTGAATTATTTCTCTGCTCCTGGAAATGGAAACCCATGTCTCTACATCAGAGGGATCAATATTAAGAAAGAGCTGAGGGTTATTATAACGAAGCACCTGATCACAGTGTAGGATTGTGTTTGTTCAGCACATTTCAGCACAGACTGTTTATGAACCATGAAGAAGGCTTTGCAAATAACCTGTCATTGAAGGATAATTGATCCTGGACTGACAGCAAACCGCTGCTTTCATTCTAATGTTTCATTCTGATCTGCTGATGTAATATTTATGGCTTTTGAGTCAGAATCTGCTGACTTTCAGTGTTATTGGTGTTTGTTTCGGGTGTATAATGCTTCAGCAGACTGTAGTATTTGTACTTTAGAAATGATCAAGGTCAGTTTATTTATGGCTGTATTTGAGCAGTAGCAATTATCCACCATTGTTGGGTTAAAAATGAACAAAGACATTTGTTTTCCCGTTACAGCTCCCTCTTTCTTACCAAATTAACCATTTTGGGTTCCTAAAGCCAGTTAAAGTGCTGATGTTTAAACATGGGAGGTTTGCTGATTGGCAGCCTGATGATTGGCTACATAAAATTATAAAGAGAACATCATTATAATTGTGTTTGGGTCATGGCTTTCAATAAGGAGACTTTTGTTTTTGCAATCAGGCAAAAATTATATAAAAATTTGGATTTACTTTTATCGGCCAATATATCGGTTATCGGTTTTCAAATATAAAGAATCATTGGTTATCATAGGTGCATCCCTAATATATGTGTGTGAGAGTGCGTGTGTGTGTGTGTTTAAACATCTACACCAATAGACCTTGATCACAATCAGCACCTTTGAGAATATAGAAACAAAAATTACCTTCTTTTTTTCTTTAATTAAGTGCATCATGGGTATCTGAAGTGCATTCACTGTAAACACACTCACACCAGTTATACTACAAAGCAGCACAGAATAGTGCATAAGTATGCAAACTGGGACGCAATTTAGTTTAACTAATTGTTAACATAATGCTAGGGGCGACCGGGGACAGTTGCAACACTTTACAAATACAATATATTACAATATATGTCAGTGTTAGCAAAATGATTATTATCAAAAATGTAACTTATAATAATATTACAGTGTTATTTATTCATCAGCTTTGATTAGATGACAATTATAGATTTGTCTAGATGAGTAGGCCTTATGTGCAGATGTCAAATATTCAAATTGATATAAAATACAGTAGGCTTTTAGTGACATAGGAAGAATGGAACAATTTGTGAGGCAATTAACTTTTATTTAGCCTATCGTCATGTAAAACAATAATTTTATTTTTAAACTATTTTATATTATCATTTATATTATCACAGTTGTTGCAACTGTCCCCGTTCCTGTGAGCCATGATAAAACCTCATGTGCTAGCTAAACAATTGACCTTGATACATGCTAACCATACTAGCTTAAAGTTAACATATCACTCATTAAAAACCATGTAAGTTTGAGCTGAATCACAAAAACAGTGACAACAGTTTAACAAAAACAAAGCTCAAGAAAATAAATACTTTCACACTCTAAAAACAGTTTTTCTTCAATAAATCCTGGAGAAGCTCAGGAATCTCCTTGATTTTTCTCTGCAAGGGGGGGGGGGGGTATCCAATTGTGCTTGTGCAGTGTGAGTGTCATTATATGGGAGGCGTATGAGACGAAACCCATTGAAACACTTGTGGTACACATTGAAACACTTGCGCGTACATGTGAAACACTATATATCTGTGCATATATATGAAAGACATGCGGTTACAAACTCTTTGCATATACCCTGTTATTGCCCACGTACTGTTGTACCTGTACAAAGACTTTCAAACACTTTCAAACATTCTCGCGTGTGAGAGACCATAAACATGTTTAGTGTGTCCGGAAGTCGTTTCATTGCAACCGGAAGTTTAGTTCATTTGGAAACTGAATTATTATGATATAATGACTGCAGAACAATAATGCATTCTTCAGACCCCTGGCCTCCGGCACGAGTAACTGTCCGTATATGGTGCTCTAGTTCAGGAAAGTATGGGATTGCAGGGTCAGTTTGTAAACATTTTATGCACCGAAGGACATTTAGTCAGAGTTGGCAATAACACACGTGTGATCACATACGAAAAAGCCTATTGTAAAGATTAACAACAAATACCTCATTTTTTAAACAAGTTTGGAAGGAACCATGTGGAGAATATCTGAGCCCTAACTTCCGGTTGCAATGAAACGACTTCCGGACACACTAAACATGTTTATGGTCTCTCACACGCGAGAATGTTTGAAAGTGCAGTCTTTGTACCGGTACAACAGTACGTGGGCAATAACAGGGTATACAGGTGAAACTCGAAAAATTAGAATATCGTGCAAAAGTTCATGTATTTCAGTAATTCAAATTAAAAGGTGAAACTAATATATTTCGTACATATAACTATATACATATGCAGGGGTGTCGGACTGGGGGTAAAACCAGTACTGATTACCAGGGCCCCAAGTGGAGAGAGGGCCCTTGAAAAGTCTGGAATATATTTTATTTGGAACATGGGGGCCCATCAGGACTGCCTATACATAGGGCCCGGGATCTTGTGCTACGCCCCTGTACATATGCATGATTATACTTTTCAGAGGGCCGACATTTCTGTATTTGAAATCCTTTTTTTTATTGATTTCATGTAATATTCTAATTTTCTGAGATTTTGAATTTGGGGTTTTCATAAGCCGTAAGCCATAATCATCAAAATTATAACTTCTCACGATATTCTAATTTTTCGAGTTTCACCTGTATGCAAAGAGTTTCTTTCTATGTAACCGCATGTCTTTCATATGCAGATATATAGTGTTTCACATGTCGTGCAAGTATTTCGATGTGTATCACAAGTTTTCAATGTGTATTGCAAGTGTGTCAATGGGTTTTGTCTCATACGCCTCCCATATCATTACTCTAGCTTGTTTCTGGTTGGAGAAAAATGACATGTTGCAACTGTCCCCGGTCTCCCCATCTATTGCATTAGAATATAGTCAAATTCTAGATATGCTCTAACTGCTTATTTCCTTCGCTGATATTAGTATCAGGGGCTGTAACGGACAAGACATGTACAGGGTTTTTGTTTTTATTCTATTATACTATTAATTTCTTCTTGATTTCGTAATTTCTACACAAAGCACTATATGATGAAGGGTTTGAAAACACCTCACGTCATGATCCTTCATTTCCCATGCAAAGACTGCAGCCAATCAGAACACTGGCTGTGTACACTGAAGTGCAGCTCGAAACAGAGACAAAATAGTCATGTATTACTAAATAAATGTTAAAAATTGCTATCATGACCCCTTTAACACCAGTCTGTGAACTTACATGTGGTAAAGAGCTCAGGAAATGTCCAATCTGAGATCAGCAGAGAGTGAGATGAAGAGGAATGATGTGTAATAATGAGGTGCGACTCGGTAATCCATTCATTTGTCAGAAAAATCCGACCTAGTTGTCAGTAATCCATTAAACTGAGCTGTCAGGTGATGTGTGTGAGTGTGAGCGTGTGCACGAGCATCTGCCCATCATCATCTTCATCATCTTCATCATCATCGATCGTCCATCAATCACTGACCTCTGATCAGAACACACGCACACACACACACACACACGACGGGACCATGATGCATCACTCAGGATCGGATCTGTGTTCCTGAGGAGTGAAAACATGTCGGGCGCCTGTTATCCGCCCGCGGGCGCGCGCATTCGCCGTGCACTGCAGACAGATGTAGAGAAACAGCGCAAGTAAATGGAAAGTTCGAGTAGAAATTGAGAAAAGGCACAATCCACGGCATCGTCAATCACGGATATTCCGGTGTCCGCCTAATAATCCTCAGAGATGAGAGTTCTGGTGTGTGTATGTGTGTATGTGTGTGTGTGTGTGTGTTAACGCGGGATCTCATCGAGCCTGATGTTCTTCTGCCATTAGAGTCTGCGGCTCCGTCTGTCGTTACCATAGCGACCGCTGACAGTAGAGGGCGCTCACACACACACAAACACACACACACACACACATACACATTTGTGTCCTCACAAATCACAAAAACAAACACACACTCTCTCTCTCTCACACACACACATACTCTCTCTCTCTCTCTCTCTCTCTCTCTCTCACACACACACACTCTCTCTCTCTCTCTCTCTCTCTCTCTCTCTCTCACACACACACACACACACACACACACACACACACACACACACACACACACTCTCTCTCTCTCTCTCTCTCTCTCTCTCTCTCTCACACACACACACACACACACACACACACACACTCTCTCTCTCTCTCACACACACACACACACACACACACACACACACACACACTCTCTCTCTCTCTCTCTCTCTCTCTCTCTCTCTCTCTCTCTCACACACACACACACACACACACACACACCATCTGACTGACATCATGTGTCGTTCTGTTTGTGTTGAGTCGGCTGTGTGTAATAATGGCCAAACATATTGAACATCAACACACTAGACATCATGCATGATTATTACAAACATCATCGTGGCTCTTATGATCTGATCTTGGATCCTGTTCTGACACTGATATAATAGAAAATTCATATATGACACAATATTACCCTAACCCAAAATAGTACCTAGATACAAACAAAAAACAACAATCAATAAACGCCCTTTTATAAAAAGTCCAAAGAATTTTGGCCAAAAAGAATACAACGGCAGAGATGAATATAACATTTACTGCTCATTTTCACAGATTAAACTCTTAAAGTCATCATGAAATCAAAATGGTGTTTATTGTAAATGATCTATGGGTGCACATCAATCATCATTATTGATTATAATCATTATTATCAAGCCCCGCCCATGTGTTCTTGTTCCTAAAGAGTTTCTCTCGATATACGATACAATAGAGAAAAGACCAGCACAACTTCCCTTTCAGGACGAGTTTAAAGAGCTGTCATGTTTTATTGCTTCCTCTGGTTGTGTGTGTGTGTGTAAAAGCATGTGCTGATATTAAGCCAACATCATGTCAGATATACTGTGTACACACACACACACACACACACACACACACACACACACACACACACACCATCTGACTGACATCATGTGTCGTTCTGTTTGTGTTGATGAGTCGGCTGTGTGTAATAATGGCCAAACATATTGAACATCAACACACTAGACATCATGCATGATTATTACAAACATCATCGTGGCTCTTATGATCGGATCTCGGATCCTGTTCTTCAGATCCCGGTTTCTCCGGCTCAGGAATCCTCATCTCAGTGATTCCTGACCCAGCTCTCCAGAACCCAACCGTTTTAAACAGACTCCCAGAGCAAATGTCTTATTGCTCAGAGTTCACTCTTTTAAAGCTCAGGAATCTAAACCCAAAACTGTAAATTGTGTGACCATTTAACATCAAATGTGTTTTTCTGGGCTTGTTTTGTTTGTTGCATGGATTGCTCAGCTAAAAAGGAGTGTGTTTCCCAAAAGCATCGTTAGCCAACTATGTTTGCAAGTTCCATTGTTATCAGCAGTTCATCGAGTCTGTGTTTCCCGAAACCATCGTTCAAACAAACATTCGCAATCAGCACCGCAGAGGTGTGTGTGTGAGCGACAGATCTCGAGCTGCGGTTAGAAGAAGAGTTTCTAGTTTTCATGACCTGTGGACTCAAACCTAGCCTGATGTCGTCATATTCAGATTCCAGTCAGAATGTGAGTCTGAAACTGCTCCATTGGGCTGTGATTATGGGGCGTGTGTCAACCGAACCAGGAAATGAAAGGCCTCTGCACTCAATTGGATAGACCTAGAACCATAGACAGTAAAAGAAATGGACACAGCGACCCCATTGATTTCAACGGAGAAGACTGAAGCCCGATTATTGCACTTCCTGTCTGATGGCTGAGCGACTGCAGACTCAAACTGAGCTTGACGACAGTCTGACAGTTGTAAAACTTCTAGTAGCTGTGGCATGACAAATCTGAATCACCCAATTCCTCAAAAACATTGTTGAAATATTTTGTCCCATTGCTTTTATGGACTCTCTATTTATGGGCTTCTCCTGACTTTATGCCTCTATGTCCCCCTGATTGCCTCATAGACAGTAAAAGATTGCCTGCGAGCTTCTCCTGCTGTCTATACGGTAATGTCTCTATTGTGCGAAAGATAGTCGCGTGGTTATGACGCAATCGTTAGCCTATTTTTACAAAAACGGCTTCTACGGGGCCATAACGTAAGATACAAAGTAATGGAGCCTTTTATACATTGTCGTGTTTCTTTAGAAATAAATAATGGGCAAATGAAGTCTTTGGACGCCTCAGATGTAAAGTTATTCGCTGTCAAAGTGACGCCAAAATGAATGGGAGTCAATGTAATGCTAACAGCAGGTGAAGTTCTGCTACAATGGCGGCTCCCGCGAGAGTTCAGTTTCTGGCTGATGGATTACCCACTTGCCTAGAACCAATCAGAGCAACGGAGTAAGTGACGTATGTTGAGAGATAGATTAAACTTTTTCCGAATCCCGAAGGAAGGACGGCAAAAACATCTTTCCCATCGACAAATGCCTTGATCGTGGTTCTCTGTTCCTCTTCTAAAATTAATGCGCTGTCTATATCTTCTATAACACACGCGATAGCGGAATATACACAACTCAATTCTCCAGCGGCAGCCATGAATTCAACCCAAGCGCTCTAATGACGTGGATGGTTACATTACCGTTGCTCATCTGTCCATCATCATATAAATCCCGCCCTGACAATTTGATTGGTCCGAACAATTTTCTGTTCGGGCATTATAGTTCAAGTTCAAGTTCTTTATCAGGCTGGCATCCAGGCCAAATCAAATCCTGATCTTGAGCAAAAAAAGCAAGCTGACATTCAGTACAATCTACAGGTGAAACTCGAAAAATTTGAATATCGTGCAAAAGTTCATGTATTTCAGTAATTCAAATTAAAAGGTGAAACTAATATATTTTGTATATATAACTATATACATATGCATGATTATACTTTTCAGAGGGCCGACATTTCTGTATTTGAAATCCTTTTTTTTATTGATTTCATGTAATATTCTAATTTTCTGAGATTTTGAATTTGGGGTTTTCATAAGCTGTAAGCCATAATCATCAAAATTATAACTTTTTCACGATATTCTAATTTTTCGAGTTTCACCTGTATATATTCTATTTACATAGAATAGCGTAGTTTTTGAAGTGCGCGCATGTGTGAACGAGCTCTAGTGCGTAAAAACGAGCCGATTGAATCTGGAAATAAAGCAAAATAATAATAAATAGTACTCAGATGCCATGTCCGTAATTCAATCTCAAACAGATTCATTAACAGTAGTTATTACTCCAACACAAGCGTGACATCATTAACACTCGTGGCTGAAAGACCGATTTGCGACAATATGGTTTCAGGAACCAGTCGAGACTAGTTGATTTCTTCAACGATGGATCATACTATAATGATAGTGAAGTGAAAGCCTACCTAATCACTGTAGCCTGACGGATGAACAAATAAAATGAAAACCTTATGTATAAATAGGATATCTTGTAAGATACTGCATGATCCAAATATAGTATTATTTGATACATTTTTAAAGTTTTCATTACATTTTGAGAATGAAATCCACACTGAATCCACCCTTCTGATGGGATCAGTTTAATCCAGATTTTTTGGATCAAAGTGATCCAAATCCTACAAAAAAGTTCTGAAAAACCCAAACTGAAGGTCTGATCCAGATCAAAACCAAGATTGGATTACGTTATCTAATCTGATTATGTAATCCGTTTTTTCTTTAGAAAAACCCATTTTCAAGATTTGATCCAATCCGTTATCCAAAATCCTAGTGGATTACTTTTGAAAAACCGGGCCCAGATCAGCTCTTAAAGCCCAGATCGGCTCTTAAACCCCAGATCAGCTCTTAAAGCCCAGATCGGCTCTTAAACCCCAGATCAGCTCTTAAAGCCCAGATCGGCTCTTAAACCCCAGATCGGCTCTTAAACCCCAGATCGGCTCTTAAAGCTCAGATCGGCTCTTAAACCCCAGATCAGCTCTAAAAGCCCAGATCGGCTCTAAAAGCCCAGATCGGCTCTTAAAGCCCAGATCGGCTCTAAAAGCCCAGATCGGCTCTAAAACCCCAGATCGGCCCTTAAAGCCCAGATCGGCTCTAAAAGCCCAGATCGGCTCTAAAAGCCCAGATCAGCTCTTAAACCCCAGATCGGCTCTAAAAGCCCAGATCGGCTCTAAAACCCCAGATCGGCTCTAAAAGCCCAGATCGGCTCTTAAAGCCCAGATCGGCTCTAAAACCCCAGATCGGCTCTAAAAGCCCAGATCGGCTCTAAAACCCCAGATCGGCTCTAAAAGCCCAGATCGGCTCTTAAACCCCAGATCGGCTCTAAAAGCCCAGATCGGCTCTAAAAGCCCAGATCGGCTCTTAAAGCCCAGATCGGCTCTAAAACCCCAGATCGGCTCTTAAAGCTCAGATTGGCTCTAAAACCCCAGATCGGCTCTAAAACCCCAGATCGGCTCTAAAAGTCCAGATCGGCTCTAAAACCCCAGATCGGCTCTAAAAGCCAAGATCGGCTCTTAAAGCCCAGATCGGCTCTTAAACCCCAGATCGGCTCTAAAAGCCCAGATCGGCTCTAAAAGCCCAGATCGGCTCTTAAAGCCCAGATCGGCTCTTAAAGCCCAGATCGGCTCTAAAACCCCAGATCGGCTCTAAAACCCCAGATCGGCTCTAAAACCCCAGATCGGCTCTAAAACCCCAGATCGGCTCTTAAACCCCAGATCGGCTCTAAAAGCCCAGATCGGCTCTAAAAGTCCAGATCGTCTCTAAAAGCCCAGATCGCCTCTAAAAGCCCAGATCGCCTCTAAAAGCCCAGATCGGCTCTTAAACCCCAGATCGGCTCCAAAACCCCAGATCAGCTCTTAAACCCCAGATCGGCTCTAAAAGCCCAGATCGGCTCCAAAACCCCAGATCGGCTCTAAAACCCCAGATCGGCTCTAAAAGCCCAGATCGGCTCCAAAACCCCAGATCGGCTCTAAAACCCCAGATCGGCTCCAAAACCCCAGATCGGCTCTAAAACCCCAGATCGGCTCCAAAACCCCAGATCGGCTCCAAAACCCCAGATCGGCTCTAAAAGCCCAGATCGGCTCTAAAACCCCAGATCAGCTCTTAAACCCCAGATCGGCTCTAAAAGCCCAGATCGGCTCCAAAACCCCAGATCGGCTCTAAAACCCCAGATCGGCTCCAAAACCCCAGATCGGCTCTAAAAGCCCAGATCGGCTCCAAAACCCCAGATCGGCTCTAAAACCCCAGATCGGCTCTAAAACCCCAGATCGGCTCTAAAAGCCCAGATCGGCTCCAAAACCCCAGATCGGCTCTAAAACCCCAGATCGGCTCCAAAACCCCAGATCGGCTCCAAAACCCCAGATCGGCTCTAAAAGCCCAGATCGGCTCTTAAACCCCAGATCGGCTCTAAAAGCCCAGATCGGCTCCAAAACCCCAGATCGGCTCTAAAACCCCAGATCGGCTCCAAAACCCCAGATCGGCTCTAAAAGCCCAGATCGGCTCCAAAACCCCAGATCGGCTCTAAAACCCCAGATCGGCTCTAAAACCCCAGATCGGCTCTAAAAGCCCAGATCGGCTCCAAAACCCCAGATCGGCTCTAAAACCCCAGATCGGCTCCAAAACCCCAGATCGGCTCCAAAACCCCAGATCGGCTCTAAAAGCCCAGATCGGCTCTTAAAGCCCAGATCGGCTCTAAAACCCCAGATCGGCTCCAAAACCCCAGATCGGCTCTAAAAGCCCAGATCGGCTCTTAAAGCCCAGATCGGCTCCAAAACCCCAGATCGGCTCTAAAAGCCCAGATCAGCTCTTAAACCCCAGATCAGGGCCCATATGTATAAAACTTATAAGAAATGCTCTTAAGAATACACTGTAAAACTTTTCACTGTAAATTTACAGTAAAATACTGGCAGCTGGGTTGCCAGCCACATTCTGTATTTTTACAGAACTAGTACTGTAAAGAGCATTTACAGTACCCCACTGTAATTAACAAATACAGTATATACCACACACTTTTACAGTATTAAACTTGTCTACAGCAGTAAATTGTATTTTTACAGGGAATACTGCTTACATAATTAAAAATATTATACTTTAAAGTAAGTCACACATAAGAGTAGTCACAAGGAAAAAGCAACCAACATTCTCTGGGTTTTAAAACATTTATTTTGGTTAAAAGCTAAGATCAGAAAATTGCCTTGTGAGAACATATTGGCTGAATTAAAAAAAAAAAAACATAAAATACAATTTTAACACTGAACAACAAACAGGTAACACTTAGCATTTAATTAAAGGGATAGTTCACCCAAAAAATGAAAATTAGCCCATGATTTACTCACCCTCAAGCCATCCTAGGTGTAAATGACATTCTTCTTTCAGACGAATACAATCAGAGTTATATTTAAAAAAAAATGTCCTGGCTCTTCCAAGCTTTATAATGGCAGTGAATTGCTGTTTCTGTTTTGAAGTCCATAAAAGTGCAAACAAAATCGCATTCAAAGTCCACAAGTTTTCGCAGAAGTGAGGAAACCTGTAGGCAGTGGTGTTCTTTTTTTATGCACAACTTGGCCAGTTTTCTTTGAAGTTACTTGTCCTTTCTTTGTTTTTGATCCACGTTCAGGATTGATGACAAGAAAGCATCTAAAAGGCAGAAAAGAAAAAAAGACAATGAAATATTATGGACTGACTGTGTATATTTTGAGAGAGAGAGAGAGAGAGAGAGAGAGAGAGAGAGAGAGAGTGTCCTTGCAATGTGTTTATTGCATACATGACTACATGATAATGTTAAACATGACATTTACCAGACTAAAATGCATGTTTGAGCTGGCTTAGTAGTAGTAAAAACATTGTTAAATAGTCCATGTAACTACAGTGGTTCAACCTTAATATTATGAAGCGATGAGAATACTTGTGCACAAAAAACCCCCAAAATAACGACATTATTCAACAATCTCTGCTCTTCCATGTCATTCTCCTAAGCTGTTGACAGTGTAAACAGTGCAGCGCTTCTGGGTTCTAAGTCAGAACGTAGGCTCACTATTGGACAAACATGACCAGCGTCGGCCAATAATGAGCCTACGTTCTGACATAGAAACCAGAAGCGCTGCACTAGCTTTTTTTCAAAGCTTGCACCTTGGAACCTATTTCAGGGTTTGCGTTCTGGAGCCACCAGACACTGTTTTATGCGGATGAGCCGGCTGGAGCGCGTTAAGTGTTTTCTGTTAGAACCATGTCGTGTTAGCGGCCCCTAAGTTAATAACTAATGATCTTTGTAACGGAAGTGAATCAATCAATCAAAACTAACTTTAGCTGGACAATAACTTTATTCTAGAGCTGCTGTAAAGCCAAAACAATCTCTGTTACTTTAATTTCCTATTATCACTGTAAAGCTGCTTTGAAACAGTCCATATTGTTAAAAGCGCTGTATAAATGAAGGAGACTAGACTTGACACTGTTTACACTACGACAACAGCGTAAGAGAATGACGTGGAAGAGAAGAAATTGTTGAATAATGTCGTTATTTTGGGTTTTTTTTGTGCATAAAAAGTATTCTTGTTGCTTCATAATATTAAGGTTGAACCACTGTAGTTACATGGACTATTTTAACAATGTTTTTACTACCTTTCTGGGCCTTGAAATTTGCAATGACATTGCTGTGGGACAGAAACCTCTCAGATTTCATCAAAAACATCTTAATTTGTATTCTGAAGTTGAACGAAGGACTTATGGGTTTGGAACGACATGAGGGCGAGTAATTAATGACAGAATTTTCACTAATCCTTTAACTGAAAACAACTTGCACTGACATATCTTAAAATATGTGACTGTCACTGTTTTGTCTCAAGATGCACATCAGCAATGTTTTTTTTTTTTTATGAGACATTTTTATAAAAGCTGCTTAAATGCCCTAATTGTATTAAGGCCTAGACCTGGCTAAAAGGGATAGTTCACCCAAAAATGTAAATTCTGTCAGTATTTACTCTCCCTCATGTTGTTCAACCCCGTAAGACCTTCGTTCATCTTCTGAACACAAATTAAGATATTTTTGATTAAATCTGAGAGCTGGATCACTCCTCCATAGGCTTCTTAAGGGAGCTTGCCAGCCCCTAAAAGTTATTAAAGACATCGTTAAAATAGTCCAAGTGACTACAGTGGCTCAATCTTAAGTTTATCAAGCGACGAGAATACTTTTTGAGCACAAAAACAAAGACTTTATTTCAACTATTGATTTCCTTCTCTGTGGGGCTCTAGTCAGTTAGCGTAGTGTGATAGCGTAGTGTGATAGCGTAGTGTGATAGCGTAGTGTGATAGCGTAGTGTGATAGCGTAGTGTGATAGCGTAGTGTGATAGCGTAGTGTGATAGCGTAGTGTGATAGCGTAGTGTGATAGCGTAGTGTGATAGCGTAGTGTGATAGCGTAGTGTGATAGCGTAGAGTTACGTCACACGTAGGCTCACTATTGGCCGACGCTGGTCATGTGTGTGATGCGTGTGACGTACAACACAGAAGCTTACGCTATTACACTAGCGCACAAAAAGTATTCTCGTCGCTTGATAAACTTAAGATTGAGCCACTGTAGTCACTTGGACTATTTTAACGATGTCTTTAATAACTTTTAGGGGCTGGCAAGCTCCCTTAAGAAGCCTATGGAGGAGTGATCCAGCTCTCAGATTTAATCAAAAATATCTTAATTTGTGTTCAGAAGATGAACGAAGGTCTTACGGGGTTGAACAACATGAGGGAGAGTAAATACTGACAGAGTTTACGTTTTTGGGTGAACTATCCCTTTAAGCTAAGCCCTGTATGGAAACCAGGGCCATATTGTTCATACCAGTAGTCAGCTGACAAAACATTTGTGAACAAAAAAATCATTAAAAATTCCTTAATAAATACTGTCAAGACAAGGTTAGTGACACAATTTAGTCTAATATATATAAATGGCAAATATGATAATGACTAACCTCTGAACAAACTCAAGGGTGCATGCTGCCTCTTCCTGGTACTGCAAGCTGAAGTTATAGGAGGAAGCAAACAGTGATGAAGTTAGGCTCTGATCCTTCACACACACCTTGACCTTCCAAACTTAATATCCAGCACTAGATGCTTAAAGATTGACCTGTAATTGAAAAAAATAATTATATTAATAATTAAAATAACTATTTTGGGCTCCACTGTTAAAACACAAATTCAGACAATGCAGACCACTGGACTGACTGTTAGTAAAGCACATAAATTTAGGATTAAGAATTCTATGGCATTTCACAAATTTATGTAGTAAACTGTACATTTTTATAAACCAGGACAGGTTTTTACAGCTAACAGAGTTCTGCCAAGATGAGCTAAAATTTGTTTAAAAAAGAATTCTTTTTTACTTTAAATGAATGTGTTTTCATTTGGCTTAGAGACAGAGATGACCACCCTTAAAGTATGTCACCCATAGTTCACCTAAAAATTAAAATGACATAATCATTTACTCATCTGGTGTTGTTCTAATGCAGTATACCGTTCTTTCTTTCTCGACAAATGCCGTATATTCCAAACGTTCTGGGGTATACAAAAGGGTTTGGTAAAAATCAAACCAAAATGTAAAGTAATATTTAATGAAAATCCTGACCTTGGCCATTGATCTTCTGTACTTGACAGATGTGAACGTGAAAACTTGTTACAACAAACACAATGGATAGATTAATCTCATAAAAGAATGTACATAGTATATATTTTTTTATAAATATAGTATTTTTTTTGTTGTGAATTTCAATTTCTCACAACTGCCGCATAATAATCATGAACATGCATTTAGCACAGAAGATTTTAATTAAAAAATACATTAAAGTTGCAGTAGGGAGTTTTGAGAAAATGTTGACTTAGCCTGAAAATTTGAAAAAGCACAACTTCCAGGTCCAACCCCCTTGCTCTCTGCAGCACTACAGCCCTCCCTCCACAGCTCCTCCCCCACAGCTCCTCCCTCCACAGCTCCTCCCTCCACAGCTCCTCCCCCACAGCTCCTCCCTCCACAGCTCCTCCCTCCACAGCTCCTCCCCCACAGCGGAGCCTGCCGTGAACGCGCAGACTAGTAAACACGACCACCGATGACGGCAGATTATAAACAGTTATGGAACATTCACTAATAGGGACGAAACATCAACAATATGCTTTACATTGACTATGGCCTGCCCATACTTTGACTACAAACTTGGTCCTCAAATCATTATGTATTTTGCAATACATGTAACCTTATAACGTTGCACTCTTTCTATAAGTTATAAATAGCAAGTAAGATAATGTTAAAGGATTAGTTCACTTTCAAAAAAAACTTTTGCTGATAATTTACTCACCCCCATGTCATCCAAGATGTCCATGTCTTTCTTTCTTCAGTCGAAAAGAAATTAAGGTTTTTGATGAAAACATTCCAGGCTTTTTCTCCATATAATGGACTTCAATAGGACACAAACGTTTCAAGGACCAAATGACAGTTTCAGTGCAGCTTCAAAGGGCTTTAAACGATACCAGACGATGAATAAGGGTCTTATCTAGCGAAACGATCGGTCATTTCAAAAATAAATAAAAAACTTTAAGTTTTATAAGCACAAATGCTGGCCTTGCTCTGTTCTGTGATGCACGTTCGTGACTCTCCTGTTTGAACTCGTTCATCAAAATGAACAAATCTTTTTCGAATCATTTCGTTCGTTGAATGAACGAAATGACTCCGAAAAAGACTCGTTCGAAATGAACGAATCTTTTTGCGAGTCATTTTGTTCGTTGAATGAACGAAATGACTCGAAAAAAGATTCGTTCATTTGGATGAACGAGTTCGAACAGGAGAGTCACGAACGACGGTACGCGCTCGCGCTGTGCAAGAGAGGGGTGATCAGCGCGTACACGAGCGTGATTGACACTGCTAAGACATTCCTCCTGGCTCTGATTGGTTGTTTCTGACCGGGAGCGGTGTATTTCTGCAAATGGCAATAGGACCACAGGGAGGAGCCAGAGGAGCTCGATTTTTTCCACAGATTATCTGTCTCATATTCTACTGTGAGGATATAATGACAGTTTTAACAAATATTTGTTTACAAAAGCTACCTACTGGAGCTTTAAATTACATTTTATTTTTCATCAAACCCTATCGTATACCCACTGAACACTTACGGCACATTGCATGGGATCATTCTGTGATACTTTTGCATATTTTTCAAAATCGTGACGCTAGGCACTATTCACTGATATTATATGGATGAAGGCAAGCGTGACATTTTTTTGTATTCTCCTTTAGTGGTCAGATAAGAAAAAAATGTCATACGATAACACCCCACTGCAAAAAATACTTTACTTAGCCTACTTAGTATTTTGTCTTGTTTCCAGACTAAATATCTAGACAAGTAAAAATGATTGTCTTGTTTTCTGAAAAAAAACAACAAATTGCTTCAAGCACTGGCATATTATTTTGGTTTTGGTTTTAAGCATACACTCACTTAATTTTGACTTATTCTTTCAGAAAACAAGACAATTTTTAGCTACTTGTCTATTAAATGTTTCATGTAAGAATTAAAGATATCTGGACTGGAAATAATAATAAAAAAAACACTAATTAAGAAAAACTTTTTTTGCAGTGGGTTGGGTAAATAATGGCTTACAATTTTAGGGTAAAACTACCCCTTTAATGTTTACATACCAATAAATATAAGGCGTGGACTCTCTGGCAAATGTGGATTGCTGGACATCAGAGTTCCAAAGAAATTCCTGAAACAATTTTTAAAAAAAGGACAGCACAACCATAATCAACAGAACCAAAACATAAAACATATTACAGATGAATGAGATTTGTTGAATAATCTCTACTTATCTGTTTGAAGGATAACCGTCTAACTTCTCTTTGATGTGTGAGTAGCTGTAGGAACATGGCATGGCAATCAGGAATACCACATTTGAAACAGCATTAGGAACATGGATTTTCATGTGCTGGCAATATGCTGACAACGATTCAAAAGCACGATCACAGAACTGAGTCTGACGCCATAGCATTTTTGTTACCACATAGATTGACTAATGTTATATCTGTAATAATTAAAAGCACTTACATTAACAGTGGACCGTCATCAGATTACAAAGCCTGAAACGAAAAATATATATCAAAAGCAGGCCATGAAAATAACACGGTAAATGTTGCCTATTATGTGAAATATCGAAGTTAGCCTAACGTTACTTGGTAAACAGGTGGAACAGAATGATTTTTTTGCGCGGTAGTAAACCGCGTTCGCAAAATCAAACCAAATTCGTGGAAACAATGTAGAAATGCGAACGCAAAAAAAAGATACTGACTTACCGTATCACTCAGTTTAACAATTTTCCATCTTCTCAAACTCTAAGGGCCCTTTCACACCTACCTTGTTTGGTCCGGACTTTGGGACTTTCAGACCTTTTACAGGAAGTTCCGGTGGTTCCCGCATAGCCGAAAAAACAGAAGGTGGCAGGAAAAATGAGCCGTACGCACATGGGGAGAGCATAGCTGTCAACATTGAACATTGAAAATAAGGGAGATTTCCCGGAATCCATCCCCAAAATAAGGGATTTTTTTACTCGATTCTTACCCACAAACTTTTTCTAAAAAGCACTAATCATTAACAGTCTAAAGGGTTTATAACTACATATAGGCCTACATAGCCTATGTGAGAGAGAGAAAGAGACAGTGTGTGTGTGTGTGAGAGAGAGAGGTAGAGAGAGACAGTGTGTGTGTGTGTGTGTGTGTGTGTGTTAGGGGTGTGACCGTAACCGTGAGACCGACGGTTATAGTTGAACACCGTCATTAGAACTCTATAACCGCCAAAACCGTGTTATTAAAATATTTTTTACAAACATTTTTTATCATAGAGAATGTTTAAATACTAATATCAGCTTACGAGGGAAACGGAGGCAGAGTTAGTGGTGCTTCGGAAGTTCGGAGGCTGCTACAGCTGGAGATGATTCGGGAGAGGTCTGTGCCCCTTTACTGATCAGAGCGCGCGCTGACACGGAGTTAGGGTTAAGCTTCGTTTATACCAGTACTTCTCAAAGTCCGGACTCCGGTCCGGATCCGGACCCGGAGGGAATTCAATCCGGACCCGCCTCCATTTCGTATTTCAAGAGCACTAATTGTGTGTAAGGGATTAAAAGTGTGGATTTCCGACTTTGATAAACATATGTTAAAATCATTTGTTTATTTTTTGAGATGGTCCGAAATTAAAACGAAGGCGAGATATTTAAAGTTTTCCTCCGTGATTTAGTTGCCATGACATCCAGTGAGTGTATGACTTTTGACGAAATCGGGCGCAACGCGACACTTCACCGCAGTAAGCGTTTGAATGGGTGTGGAGGATGTCATTGTCCAGGAAAAGAAAAGTTGATGAAGAAAATAGAGTTTCCAAAGATGATTGGACAGAGAGGTATGCGTTCACAGATATCCGTCTCGCGGAAGTTCCAGGAGTCTCCCGCATATTGATAACGGCTCCCTGATGCCCGCAAATTATTTCAAATCTCCCGCCCTGCAGAGCTCGCGAGCTCCAAACCGTGTAGCCGGGTAGAGAGCGAGAGAGCGACCTTACGTGTGTGTGCGCAAATGTGCGTGCGTGCCTCAAGAAGCGCATGTAAGCCCCATCCAACCCCCCCCCCGTCAAAAAAAAAAAACGAAAACCGCTCTTTGGGTCCGCAAGACCGGCAAGACCCCATTTCGCTTTGCTGTGTGCACGGCTTTTTTTGTATCAGCGCGCGCGGCGCCGACTTCAAGCCGAATCTGCCCGAGCTTGTACTTCTCACACAATCAGAGCGTGAAAATACAGGATATTTTACGGGAAAATACTAAAACGGGAAGACAGCGGGAAAAGAGCTGAAATACGTGAGAAACCCGGAAAAAACGGGAGGGTTGACAGATGGGGGAGAGGAGGAGACGAGGTTTTTAATTGAAGTATGGTCTGATGACATAATAAGAAGTCAACTGGAAAAAACGCACACAAAAAAAGAGCTCACATGATTGCTTGCAGTCTTCTCCTCCTTTCCTGCCGGCGACGATAAAATGTTCGCACGACGAGGACGTTCATTTGGCGAGTTTGAACTAGCCTTGTGTATAGTTGGTGCTGCAGGTAATTATGCCATAAAAATAACAATACAGTTGCAACGATATGCGTCTGTTCATTCATGTTGTTAAAGTTACCCGCCGAATTGACAACACGCTGACGTCAGACGCACGTCCATTTACAAACCAATCAATGTCAAGATGCAGCCCACATAGATGATGACGACAGGCCTTAAGTATGTCACGTAAAGTTCTTTAGTGCGCTCGCATAACTGCAGTGTGAAACCAAACCAAAACTATCTGAAAGTATAAAATGTATCAAAACGTAAACTTTGGTTCGGACCTTGGTGCGGACTTTCAGGTGTGAAAACGCCCTAAACTTCACTTATCGTCACAGGCGCAAGTTATTCAGATGAAAAATTCTTCCACCCGTCTTCATGTAACGTTAACGTCCTCCATTTTCTGCTGCGTCACAGGCAACTAATGTTTGAAACACGAACCGAAGCTCACAAAAGTTTAAAAAATGCTCACAAATTAATAGACAGTTTATCTTGATAACAGGAATGATTATTCTGTGCAGTTGAGTCCCGGTGACAAATCAAGTTTGCCTGTACTGTCTGTTCGCGTCACGTTTGATTTGAATTGAGCGCGAAAAAAATCAATCCCACAATGCAATGCCTTTACAGTATGATACTTTATTACGAATTTATCAGGATGAAAACAGAAATGTGCTGTATATTTACAGCTGTTCTGTAAAAGATACAGCCTAATACTGTATTATGGAAATACAGTACAATACTGTAGGAATTTACCTGTAAATTTACAGTAAAGGGTTACAGTGTAGTCTTAAGCTTTGACTTAAGTGTCAAAAAATACTTATTAAAAAGTAGGACTTCTCTAAGAGTAGGAGATTTTTATAAAGCAGCTAAAAGCAACTTTCAGTAAAGTATAAGACTGATTCTTAAGTGCTGACTGAAGTGGCACTTAAGTGCTGCAAACTAAGGACTACAATGTTGTTAACCCAAAATGGCCGCCCTTAATCACTAATTAAGCCAATAGTGAACCAGCAAGGGTGAGGTCACAGCAGCATGACACCAATCATTTAATGTAATTAAAATAAAATAATTGAATCAAGACACTGAAACTTTAATATTTAAATGTATTTTTTTTTAATTGCTTTGCATTGTGCCAAATTATCATAAATTAGTATTGAAGGAAAATTGAAAATTGATTCACCCTTTATTCAAATAGTATTAAAAATGTGTTAAATATTTTGTAAGCGTATTGTGTAGTTGTGCCTGGAGTCAATTGTTTATTAGTGATAACACAATGTGTTCTGCCCATTGTCATGGTATATAATCGCCATCTAGCGGACATTTGCAGTATTGCAGTTGTTATTTTTCCTGTACATGCGGACTTGCAATGTTGATTTATTAGTTCGGCAGCAGTTCAACGTGCAGCATACTGTAGAGTTAATTCGACGCTCAAACAGTCTTTGCCCTGGATGAAGATATGCCTTTTTACAAATAAGAAAAAGGATCACAGAAGTAAACATTCTGGAAGGATAAACTGCTTCATGTGTGTTTGTTAGCTAGCTGTCTAGTTTCTTCGAAGTGACGCAGTTGTGAGGACAGCATAGTAAAAAGGCATCAACGCATCGGAAAAGATTAACAAGAGCTGTATTTACCATCATATGCTGCACAATTCTGAGATCAAAAAGTGAAAGACTGCACTTTGCATGGAGTCAAGATGGATCCAGATAAGGATGCTAAAAAGGCCCAGCAAGCTTCTGAGAAGCGATCTCAAGTATCTGGCTCCAGATATTCTTCACGCTCGTGTAGATCAGCTGCCAGTTCAGCAGCTATTCGTGCTCGAGCAAAAGCCGAAGCGGCACGCGCAGAAGTGTCTTATGCTGAAAAAGAGGCAAAAATTATGAAAGAGCAAGCAGAATTGGAAGCGGAAACAGTGAGACGCAAAGCAGAATTAGAAGCTAATTTGCATGTGCTACAAAAGCAAAGGGCAGCGGTTGCAGCCTCGGCCGAAGCAGCAGTGTATGAAGCCGCAGTCGAACCAGAGGATCCACTTCAAGACTTCTCAGAATTAGTAATTCAAGATTCAGCACAAAGAACCAGTGAGTATGTGGAGAATCATTCCCTGACTGAAGATAATTTGGAGCAGGTTCACATGCAATCTACGTCTCATGCATCACTACAGTTTCCAGATTCTACATGTCCACAGTTTACTTCAAGAGCTCCTAGGTTTATTTCTCTCCCACAAAGTAACATAGTCGATGTCTCAACACCAAAAGTAAGCATAGGAGACAGCGGAGGCTACAGTGCTCCACAGCATCCCACATGCTATACAAAGTCTCATGAATCCTCTTGCAGAGACTATCCAATGAGACCTTTAGAGACTACTGACCTAACGAAACATCTGATACGACGAGAACTAGTAAGTACTGGGTTACTGACATTCGATGATTGCCCAGAAAATTATTGGGCATGGAAGACATCATTTCGGAGTGTGATAAGATAACTCAATTTAACTGCCAGTGAGGAGTTAGACCTGCTCGTAAAGTGGCTCGGGCCAGAATCATCACAACAAGTCAAAAGAATCAGGTCAGTATATGTCCATAATGCAACACTGGGTGTTCAGGTGGCGTGGCAGAGAATAGAAGAATGCTATGGTAGCACTGAGGTTATTGAGGATGCTCTGTTAAAAAAACTGGAGAATTTTCCTAAAATCTCTATTAAAGACAATGTAAAGTTGCGAGAGCTAGGAGACCTCTTGTTAGAAATGGATGCAGCAAAGTCAGTAGGCCACTTACCAGGGCTGACGTATCTGGACACTGCTCGTGGAGTTAAACCAATCATTGAAAAGCTGCCATACAGTTTACAAGAAAAGTGGATTGCACAAGGCTTCAAGTACAAGGAAGATTACCGTGTTTCCTTTCCACCATTCAGTTTTTTCACCAGATTCATTGTTAATCAAGCGAAGATCAAGAATGATCCAAGTTTTTCATTCTCAACGAGCAGTAGTCAAACTTATGCAAAAACAGAGTCGTCTGCAGCAAAATACAGCGACCGATCATCTGTGTCAGTCAGAAAGACAGAGGTGTCAACGGTGCATACACCCTTTCAAAGGAAAAACCCTGATAAGAAATCAATTGAACCAGACAGTCAATGTCCTATCCACAATAAACCTCATCCATTGGCAAAGTGTCGTGAGTTCAGAAATAGACACATAGATGATCGCAAAAAGTACCTGAAAGAAAACGACATTTGTTTTAGATGTTGTTTGTCTACTCAGCATGTAGCCAAAGACTGTATAGTCAACATAAAGTGCAAAGAATGCAACAGTGAGAGGCACACTACAGCGCTGCATCCAGGTCCAGCTCCTTGGGTTACAGAGCGGCCTGTGGGAGCGAGCCAGCATGGCGGGGAGAAAGAAGAAGCTACTTCAGCAAACATAGTATCCAAGTGTACAGAAATCTGTGGTAGCATGACAAAGCCCAGATCGTGTTCTAAAATCTGCTTGGTGACAGTATATCCTTGTAACAGACCTGAAGATGTTGTGAGGATGTATGCAGTACTGGATGATCAAAGTAATCGATCATTAGCCAAAACAAAGTTTTTTTATGTTTTCGGCATCACAGGAGAATCATTCTCATATACCCTAAAAACATGCTCGGGATCTATGGAGAATAAAGGGCGCAAAGCATCTGGCTTCACAATTCAATCCATCGATGGGAAAACTCAGGTAGAACTTCCCTCACTCATTGAATGTGATATGATCCCTGATGACCGATCAGAAATTCCAACACCTGATGTCACGCGGTACTTCCCACATCTGAAATCTGTTGCAGATAAGATTCCAGAACATGATCCTGATGCTCCAATCCTTCTGCTGTTGGGAAGAGATATCTTAAGTGTTCATAAAGCACGTGAGCAAATCAATGGACCTCTTAACATGCCTTACGCCCAGAGACTAGATTTAGGTTGGGTTATTGTCGGAGAAGTCTGCTTAGGGGGAGCTCATAAGCCGACGGATGTGAACGCATTCAAAACGAATGTGCTATCAAATGGATGACCATCTCGGTTCAACCCCTGCACAAACTACATGAAGGTAAAAGAGACTTTCAGTGCTCCAAAGCAACATGATAGTACACATTCACTGTGTTATCTAGGCACTCCCACATGCAAAACAGAGAGTTTAGATGATAATGTGTTCGTCAGAACTCCTAATGATGACAAACCTGCTATGTCCATTGAAGACAGTGAATTCCTTCAAATAATGGAAAAAGAAATGTATATTGATGAAACAAACCACTGGGTTGCTCCACTACCGTTTCGTTCGCCCCATCGTCGACTACCGAATAACAGAGAGTTGGCGCAAAAACGTCTCCTTTCTTTGCAACGTTCCTTTCAGAAAAATTCTGAAATGAAGAATCATTTTGTTAATTTCATGCAAAAGATCTTCGACAATGATCAAGCAGAACCAGCACCTCCATTAAACCAAGATGAGGAGTGTTGGTATTTACCAACCTTTGGTGTTTACCATCCCCAAAAGCCTGGGCAAATCAGAGTGGTCTTTGATTCAAGTGCCCAATATCAAGGCGTCTCACTGAATGACGTACTGCTCAGTGGACCTGATCTGAATAATACACTTTTAGGTGTGTTACTGCGTTTTCGCAAAGAACAAGTTGCGATTACAGCTGATATACAACAGATGTTTTATTCTTTTGTAGTTAGAGAGGACCACCGAAACTACTTAAGGTTTTTATGGTACAAAGATAATGATACCACCAAAGACATCGTGGAGTTCAGAATGAAAGTACATGTTTTCGGAAACAGTCCATCTCCAGCAATAGCGATCTACGGTCTAAAACGAACAGCTGATCAAGGTGAGAAAGAGTATGGAGAAGATTCAAAACAGTTTGTCTTGAGAAACTTCTATGTGGATGATGGACTCACCTCAGTGTCTTCTGAAGCTGAAGCAGTCAGTCTCTTGCAGAAAACTAGAGAGATGCTAGCAGAATCAAACCTCAGACTACATAAATTAGCATCGAACAGAAGTTCAGTTATGGAGGCATTTCCTGCAAACGACAGAGCTAACGATCTAAAGGATCTAGTTCTAGGTGTTGACCCTTTACCTCTCCAGCGCAGTCTAGGAGTAAGCTGGAATCTACAGTCTGACAGTTTCACGTTTCAAGTGTCTAAGGAAGTGAAGCCATTCACACGAAGAGGAATCTTAGCTACTGTGAACAGTCTGTATGATCCGCTAGGATTTGCAGCCCCCATAACCATACAAGGGAAGGCATTAGTGCGAGAACTTTCTGTGGACCAATGTGATTGGGACACACCACTCTCAGCAAACAGAGAAGTTCAGTGGAGAGTGTGGACTGATGATTTATTTAATCTAGAAGCACTTAGTGTTCCCAGGCCTTACGTATCAGTGCCACTGACTTCAACTGTTCAGAAAGAGGTATGTGTGTTTTCTGATGCTTCTACCATAGCAATAGCTGCTGTAGCATACCTCAAAATTGTAGATGATAATGGCCAGTGTCATGTAGGCTTTATTATGGGCAAATCAAAGCTGGCTCCAAAACCTGCCCATACAGTGCCACGTTTGGAGTTATGTGCAGCCGTTTTGGCAGTTGAACTTGGAGAATTGATAACCAGTGAAATGGACATTGATCTGCATTCAGTGAAATACTACACTGATAGCAAAATAGTACTGGGATACATTAACAATGCCTCTCGAAGATTCCATGTTTATGTGTCTAACAGGGTTGTACGTATCCGAAAATCTACCAACTCAGAGCAGTGGCATCACATTGCTACCACTCAAAACCCAGCGGACAACGCTACAAGACCAGTTTCAGTGGCTGAACTACAGAACACAAATTGGCTCACAGGTCCAGCGTTTCTGTGTCAAACTCATGTAAGTGAACAAGCTGAACATGAAGTTTTCAATCTAATCGATCCAGAATCTGACAAAGAAATCAGGCCTGAAATAACAGCCTTGGCCACAAAGGTGAATAAATGTCAGCTGGGATCCCACAGATTTAGTAGATTTTCCAGTTGGAAATCTCTTGTGAGAGGAGTGGCTATTCTTACTCACATTGTTAAAACTTACTCCAGTAGCGCACAAAAGGACTGTAAAGGTTGGCACTGCTGCAAAATGGATCACACAGTGAATTTTGCACATGCAGAAACAACAATAATCAAATGTATTCAACAAGAGATCTTCCAGGAAGAGTTTAAGTCTTTGTACAATGGCGAAAAGATCTCTAGTCAAAGTACTATTAGGAATCTGAATCCCATTCTTGATGAAGATGGATTGATTAGAGTGGGAGGACGCTTGTCAAATGCAGACATTACAGAAGGTGAGAAACATCCTCTGATCATTCCAGCTAATCATCACATAAGCACTCTCTTGATCAAACACTACCATGAAAAGGTAGTACACCAAGGTCGTCACTTTACCGAAGGTGCACTGCGTACAGCTGGCTTATGGATCATCAGAGCTAAAAAACTTGTCTCTAAGCTCATCAAAGAGTGTGTCATCTGTAAAAAGCTCAGAGGACTGCTGCAAGTGCAGAAAATGTCAGATCTCCCCAAAGACAGACTAAACGTAGCCCCTCCGTTCACATACGTGGGACTTGATGTTTTTGGCCCTTGGCATGTGGTGTCACGCCGCACTCGGGGCGGCAGTGCCGAAAGTAAGAGGTGGGCAGTCATGTTCACTTGTTTATGTACAAGAGCAGTCCACCTAGAGATACTTGAATCAATGTCTTCTTCAAGCTTTATAAATGCTCTGAGAAGATTTCTGTGTCTGCGTGGGCCTGTCAGGCAATTCAGGTCGGACAGAGGGACAAACTTCGTAGGAGCTTGTAAGGAACTCAAAATCAATTCGGATGATCCTGAGATTCAGAACTACCTTCTGGATCAAGAATGTACCTGGACATTCAATGCACCTCATTCATCTCACATGGGAGGAGTGTGGGAACGGATGATAGGAATAGCCAGGCGCATTCTAGACGCAATGCTGTCAGCAAACACTCGACTTACAAATGAGGTTCTTACCACATTGATGGGTGAAGTAACAGCTATAATGAATGCACGTCCCTTGGTTCCTATTTCAACAGACTGTGAGAAAACAGAGATTCTTACCCCAGCGATGTTATTAACTCAAAAGGCTTGCGCAGTATCAGCACCACCTGGAGAGTTCAGCATTAAGGATATGTACAAGTATCAATGGAAGCAAGTTCAGAATCTTGCAGATACATTCTGGAAACGTTGGAAACATGAATACTTGTCTACACTTCAGACTCGTAGGAAGTGGACAGATGAAAAACCAAATGTCCAAGAAGGAGATGTTGTATTGTTGAAGGACTCTCAAGTAAAACGCAACGAGTGGCCAATGGGACTTGTTACAAAGGTCATTCCAAGTACTGATGGAAAAGTTCGCAAAATTGAAGTGAAAATAATTAAACAAGGGACTGCTAGAGTATATCTTAGACCAATCTCAAGTGTAATTGTTCTTCTGTCATGTGAAAAATAACTTGATAAATTGGTAAACGTACAAAATGTGATTGTACAAACAAAAATAATAATGGTATAACAGTTTATACCAGGCGAGGAGTGTTCTGCCCATTGTCATGGTATATAATCGCCATCTAGCGGACATTTGCAGTATTGCAGTTGTTATTTTTCCTGTACATGCGCACTTGCAATGTTGATTTATTAGTTCGGCAGCAGTTCAACGTGCAGCATACTGTAGAGTTAATTCGACGCTCAAACAGTCTTTGCCCTGGATGAAGATATGCCTTTTTACAAATAAGAAAAAGGATCACAGAAGTAAACATTCTGGAAGGATAAACTGCTTCATGTGTGTTTGTTAGCTAGCTGTCTAGTTTCTTCAAAGTGACGCAGTTGTGAGGACAGCATACAATGAAACATTCCAAATTGTACAGACATAATTTTTAGCCAGGCTGTCATACAAAGAAATTATGAACACGTGAAAAAACAACAAAGGACAATTAAATATGTTGCAGACAATGTATGATTTTTTTTCTCCTGTGAGCTTTTTAGTTTTTCTAAAACCTGTAGCTGTAGTTTGCCCTTTTTTGTCACTTAATATTCAACAATATTATTGATCTCCTGCATTGACACCATTATATGAGAACTGAACTGAGCTGGACGATGACATCACTGTTTTCACCAGAGTGGCTGTATAGATAAATGAACTAAATAGATAACTAATGATTTTTACAATGGAAATTAAAGCTTTAACGTAAGTTTCTGCCAGGAAGACTAAATTATCACGTCACTTAAGTCCGCTCGGTAACGTTACAAAGCGGACCTAACAGTACTGATCCACTTGTCCGTGCGACACTTCTGTCGCGCCGCACTCCACTTTGGGGACGTTCGAAAAGTCCCTTGTTTGTAAATAATAAATTATTTACGGTTCATTCCCCCTGCTTGTGCGGAAGCCTGCTATATTCATAAATGCATTTTTTTGAGCCTGCAAGGTGGGAATGTCCAGTGGAAACTAAATGAACTGCGACACAATAAGAGGTTCTGAAAGTGCTGTAATTGTTTGTAATCACTCTGCTTACAGAAGTTTGTGACAGACCCAAATCATCACTGCTGCGTTGATGCATTTTCCCAGCTGCCAAATATCTTAATGTACAGTAGTGATTTAATTTCTGGCACTATGCCATTCCTGCGCTGTGTCGGAGATGTTATTGTGTCTCTAATAAAATCGGTCACAAACATGATCCCTGCACGATCTAATCTATAGTGTCTTATTAACTCACTGTCATCTATTGTCTGCAACACATTTCTTCTCCCTCTTCGTCTTTCTGCCATTTTCTCCTCTGCTAAAAAAACTCTTAAGCCTCTTAAAAGTCCTCGTCCGTGCTCCTACAATTTTGACCTTAAGACCTCTTTTAAGGGTTAAGATGCTTTCTGAATTACTTTTTTCTTTACTAGGATTTTTTCTTTAATTTTACGAGTAAACGCCCACATTTCTAAGAATTTTCTTAGAATTTTGTCACTAGGAGCTACTCTTTGCATTAAGATTCTTTAGGAATACGGGCCCAGATCGGCTCTTAAAGCCCAGATCGGCTCTGAAACCCCAGATCGGCTCTGAAACCCCAGATCGGCTCTGAAACCCCAGATCGGCTCTTAAAGCCCAGATCGGCTCTTAAAGCCCAGATCGGCTCTTAAAGCCCAGATCGGCTCTAAAAGCCCAGATCGGCTCTAAAAGCCCAGATCGGCTCTTAAAGCCCAGATCGGCTCTTAAAGCCCAGATCGGCTCTGAAACCCCAGATCGGCTCTAAAACCCCAGAACGGCTCTTAAAGCCCAGATCAGCTCTTAAAGCCCAGATCAGATCTAAAACCCCAGATCGTCCCTTAAACCCCAGATCGGCTCTAAAAGCCCAGATCAGCTCTAAAAGCCCAGATCGGCTCTAAAAGCCCAGATGAGCCCTAAAACCCCAGATCGGCCCTAAAACCCCAGATTGGCCCTTAAAGCCCAGATCAGCTCTAAAAGCCCAGATCGGCTCTAAAAGCCCAGATCAGCTCTTAAAGCCCAGATCAGCTCTAAAAGCCCAGATCAGCTCTTAAAGCCCTGATCGGCTCTAAAAGCCCAGATCGTCTCTAAAAGCCCAGATCAGCTCTAAAAGCCCAGATCAGCTCTTAAAGCCCAGATCAGCTCTAAAAGCCCAGATCAGCTCTTAAAGCCCAGATCGGCTCTAAAAGCCCAGATCGGCTCTAAAAGCCCAGATCAGCTCTAAGTGCCCAGTTCGGCTCTAAAAGCCCAGATGAGCTCTTAAACCCCAGATCGGCTCTTAAACCCCAGATCGGCCCTAAAACCCCAGATCGGCCCTTAAAGCCCAGATCAGCTCTAAAAGCCCAGATCAGCTCTAAAAGCCCAGATCGGCTCTTAAAGCCCAGATCAGCTCTAAAAGCCCAGATCGGCTCTTAAAGCCCAGATCGGCTCTAAAACTCCAGATCGGCTCTAAAAGCCCAGATCAGCTCTAAAAGCCCAGATCAGCTCTTAAAGCCCAGATCGGCTCTAAAACCCCAGATCGGCTCTAAAAGCCCAGATCGGCTCTAAAAGCCCAGATCAGCTCTTAAAGCCCAGATCAGCTCTTAAAGCCCAGATCGGCTCTAAAACTCCAGATCGGCTCTAAAAGCCCAGATCGGCTCTAAAAGCCCAGATCGGCTCTTAAAGCCCAGATCGGCTCTTAAAGCCCAGATCGGCTCTAAAAGCCCAGATCGGCTCTAAAAGCCCAGATCAGCCTTTAAAGCCCAGATCGGCTCTAAAAGCCCAGATCGGCTCTTAAAGCCCAGATCAGGGCCCGTATCCCTAAAGATTCTGAGAATCCTCTCAGAGAGCTCCTAACTTAACCTAAAAATTCCTTGCCAGGAGTTTTAGCTTAGAAGTGATTCCAGAACATTTTCAGTGAACTCTGAGCAAGGAATGGATAGAAAATCCTATCTTAGTGAGGAGGTGTGGTTGACCCCGTTGCTAGGTATGAGTCATAATTTCAAAAGCCGTGATTGGTTGATCCTACACGTTTGATGAAAATGAACTTTTGGTGATAATGAGCAAAGGATGTACCCTCAAATCAATAAACATAATTATACACTCTAATCTATGCAGACTGTAATTGTAAATAATATTTCACATTCAAGAAAATATCTGTAAAATGAATAGTGAGCTGTAGGGGTTATAGCCTAACATTAGAATCTAAAATATGTGAAAACTTAAGCTCATTACACCCTGTTCAAATAATGATTCGTGTCTTATTTGCTCATATTAATATCCTAGCTGGCATATTTTGTACTTTCACTCCCATATGGACCCCACTGAAAACAAGATGGCCTATCTCAAGGGGCTGTCCTTAATGAAGTAGAAATTGCAACGTTACAACTCAGTGTGGTCTTAACGAGGGTAACACGGCTCAGCTTTTATCAATGTCTGTGATTGCTGGCTGGTCTATTTATGAAGGCTTGTTAACAAATATCCTACAAACACAGAAAATGGAGAAAAAAGGAATCCTAACCTATTTTGTGCAGCTGCTTAGGGGAACTCCTAAGCCACTAAAAGTCCTCTTCCCTGCTCTTAGCAGATCTTGGCTTAGGAGCCCTTTTAAGCACTAGGAATCTTGAGGAATAGCTTTTATATTAACTGGGATTTTCGTGTCACTTTTAGGGTAAATTCTAAGAAAACGTCATGACTCTGAGAATTTTCTTAGAATTTGGCCGCTAGGAGCCACTTTTTGCACAAAAATTCTTTAGGGATACGGGCCCAGATCGGCTCTAAAAGCCCAGATCAGCTCTAAAAGCCCAGATCGGCTCTAAAAGCCCAGATCAGCTCTAAAAGCCCAGATCGGCTCTTAAAGCCCAGATCGGCTCTAAAAGCCCAGATCGGCTCTTAAACCCCAGATCAGCTCTAAAAGCCCAGATCGGCTCTAAAAGCCCAGATCGGCTCTAAAAGCCCAGATCGGCTCTTAAACCCCAGATCGGCTCTAAAAGCCCAGATCGGCTCTAAAAGCCCAGATCGGCTCTAAAAGCCCAGATCGGCTCTTAAAGCCCAGATCGGCTCTAAAAGCCCAGATCGGCTCTAAAAGCCCAGATCGGCTCTAAAAGCCCAGATCGGCTCTAAAAGCCCAGATCGGCTCTTAAACCCCAGATCAGCTCTAAAAGCCCAGATCGGCTCTAAAAGCCCAGATCGGCTCTAAAAGCCCAGATCGGCTCTAAAAGCCCAGGGGCCTCATTTATAACCATTGCGTACGCACAAAACAGGCCCTGAAAGAGGCGTACGCCACTTACGACGCGCAAGTTGTGATTTATAAAAACAAACTTGACGGGAAAATTTGCGCACCTACACGCAAACTCTGACCCATGCGTACGAAACATTTTGGAGATGGAGCAGTTTGGCGACACCGATGGTGAGCTGGAGTTACATGTCTTTTTGGTCACTTTTAGACATAACATCTAAAGAAAATTATACATATACAGAAAGATAATACAAATATAATTTCACTCACCAAGCCTATCACATGAAGCAAACATCCATCCCTTCTTAAATGTCCGCGCCAGTGAGCGCGTTGGGCCGTGTAGTGAAACTGACGGCATCTAAAACCGTAAATCTTCATTATAAGTCCTAATCATAAATACAGTTCATGTTCACAATAATAGTTTAAATAAATAAAACAATGATTTAAACTTTGTTTTACTTCTGTTGTAAAGATGTAGATTAAATATGCCATTCTGATTAATGGAGTTAAACACTTCAATTACATGAAATCATTACTGAGAAGTTACAACATTTTTTATATTCAATAAATAGAAATATTTGTTGTGGATGCAATGCTTTCAAACACTTTTCCTCTGGCATGCTGTGTTTTAATGTTTTAACTAAAGAGATAATTGCTTATCATGATAATAGCAGATTGTCTGAGAAAATAGTTTTGTGCAAATAATGCACAACAAGGGTTATCTGTTTCCATTAAAAACATAAATCAATTAAAAATACTCTTTGGCCAGTGGAAAAGATTGAGAAAAACTTTATCCGAAATGTATTTTACACTATTTGATTTATGTATTCAAAAACAAGGCAAGGATAGGCTACTAATTTTTATTAATGTAACTAATGTGACAGCACAGCCGCATTTCATATTTTCCTAATGTCTTGTACCGTTAAACATGTTATCACGTGGATGAATAATAATATGCAAATGATATGCAGATGAGGATATGCATAGTAAAACTAGGCGTTGTAAGCTCATATATGGCTGTTTCGGGGAGGAGACGCATGTGCGCACAATCTTCCGCTAACTGGGATTTATAAAGTGAATTCTGCGCAGGTTCTGGCGTACGCACGGTTTTATAAGTCGGAATATTTTTTTGCGTACGCCGTTTTTAGCTTTCTGGCGCACGTACACTTTTAGTAAGGATCCTACGCACAGTTTAATAAATGAGGCCCCAGATCAGCTCTTAAACCCCAGATCAGCTCTTAAAGCCATCGGTTATAAACACAATAAGTTTCTCTTCTCACCAACAAGAAATGCTCAAGAAAGAACATTTTTTTGTTCAGTTTCCAATTATACTGTTGCAAATAATCAGTCGATGAACGACACAGGAAACCTTTGACATTAGTCAAATAGTGAAGTAAAATATATTTTTAAAAAGGTTTACATATTGGAAATGTAAGCCTGTTTATCGGTCCAATGAGGGTTTCCAATAATACAGGTGAAGGTCTCTGCGGGTTACTGTCTTTCCTTTTACGCAACACAACAAGATTAAATGGAACACTTTTCTCATATGTATTGACTCGTTATTTCATCTGACTCCATAAATGAAAAGGGTTTTAATGATATCTGGGCATCATTAAAAATGAGCGAATGTTTGATTATTCTTTTGAAAATCTTTAATTATGTTTTACCCGTTCAGATTAGGAAACTATGCCGCTTAGAGGTCCTCGCATCTTCTGCGGGTCTCACGATCACAATCTCGTCAGTTTCGTCACTAAACAGGTTTTTGACTAATATCTCATACGGTCGGATTCACCCAAAACACAATCAGAGATACTTTTCGTTTAGTCCCCTTGAATTGCATAAACTTGAGCTTAATTCAATAGTTATACTTTAGTAGAGGTTTTGGCCCTATTATAGGCATGAGTTGACCAACAATACTTCCCTCATAATAGTGTAATAAACCTCATGAACAGCCCTACGGTGATCAAAAACTCTCAACAGCCAGTCAGTTGAATCAGAAAGGGTTTACACTTTATTTCAAATAATTAAGACTCTTGATCACGGATACCAGTAGAGCGAGGAATGAGAGAACAGACACACAAAAAGATCTGCAAGGCACAAGTCATCTACACACAGTAAGTTTCACGCTTAACACGTCACACAGTGCTTTAAACTCAACCGGACACCCCAATCCATAGGCACACGGTGAACACAAGTATAGGGCGGAACTCTCCGGTCTCAATTCCCCGACCCACTATTCGTTACACACTCACAAAAGTTTATTCATACAGGAATAAATTAAAAGCACTTCCCTCCCTCAGGGTGAAGAAGACCCATCCATATAGGGTAGTTAGTGCAGGCAACCTCCGTATTCACAGCCGCCACCAAACTGCACGCTGGGCGATGTTTACAGCTCAAGTTCCTTCGAGTCCGTTTGATGTTCGCTCTCGCTTACCCCACACCTTTCTTTTAAAATCCCCTTTGTGTCCTTCCACAGGTGAATGCCATCACAGCAGTCACGTGATCGCCCAATGACGACACTACAATAGTTTAGACTGGCCAAGCCCGTGATTTCTCACGTACACTTACCTAAAGTTACTTTAAATTAAGACAGAGGTAAAATAGACGTACCCAAATTTAGGTTGGTCAAGTAGCACGTTAGCTACCCTAAACGGAATGCCCCGTCTCTACAAAACAAGTACACTTGAACTAGTGACAAAGTATTAGCCGTCGCCAATCTGACGCAGTCTTGCGGGAGCATACGAACCCGATAATCTCCTTGGGAGAACAAACTCAGAGTCAATCAGAGTAAAATCAAACGTTTACAATTTATTGACCAGGTAATGAAGCAATAATTCAAAATCCAATTCATGAGAATAAAATCATCAGTTGATCATATCATAACAGCAATCAAAGAATTCGTAGAAAATATTACCTGGCAATGAAAATTACACACAGCGATTGTGTGGGCAGTCAACCTACAGACTTCCCGAACTTTTCTGCCCTTTTTCCTTATATACCCAGATAATTCAATTGTTACCAAATGGTGATGTCTGTCATTATAATTACATTTTGGTTGTCTATTCAGGGGCTCACACGGTGAGGTCTGCCTGATTTTACATACAGGAGGTAGCTTGAATGAGGCTATTATGGGACACATCACTTTTCTCACATTTCATAACTTCTTTTAGCTTTCCATCATAGTTGGGAGAATGAGACCATCCTACCAGGCGCACTGTGACACTTTAAAAGACACCAAACATGAGTCGTAACATTTTTGTACACACATAACATTGCATAAGGTTTCAGTGTATTTCAGGTGAGGAGGAGGGGGATGTGGGGGAGATGGTGTGGGTGAAGTGTGAACTGCGTCTCCAAAGTTCATGTTACATATGCAGGAGGGAGTTACATATTCAAGAGATAGTTCAAGTGTTAATTCCGAGGAGGGCCTTTTGTCACATTGAGGGGTCGACTAGACATACTGACACCAGCCTTACAGAAATCAATATTAATATTGGATATAATTGTAACACTTGGAAGACTAAACGGGCGTGTTGTAAATGTTATTTTAATTGAAAGCTGGTTTTAGCCCTGGTTTTGACCGAACATATTTGTGCTTAAATCTTCAATAATCTGTGCAGATTCTGTCATGCCTTCTCATTCGTGAATAAAACCCCTGAATCAGACGCGGTTTATTTAGTGAATGCCACTGTTACCATGATATCTGGACATGTGGCAAAAAGTGACTTTATTTTAGTGTCCTTGTTACATTTAGTCACTATAGTAATAATTATAAATTATGCATGATTTCATGCAACTAAACCAAAACTCTATTCCTAACCCTACAGTAAGGACATGTTGCTCATTAATATTACTTGGTACTTAAATACAAAATTACACTATAAGAACATTAAAATAAAGTGTAAGCCAAAACTTTTGCTAGATTAAAGAGCCAACACATCTTACCCGACTCTGCCCCAACCATATCTATCAAATAACACATTTGTGACCGCATATTAAATCAAAAACAGCAGTCTATCATTATATTTCATTACCATTATCAAACACACACAGTTCTCACATTCAGCTAATTATAATTGCATACAAAAAGTCTACTTTATCATGATATGGATGCGAGGGAAGAACACAGGAGATATAGAGACAAAGAAACATTTATTGAACAGATCACAAACAGTAAGACGATCGATCTGTCAAAATATGAGAATCATTAAGAGGCATTGAAGGGAATGTGAAGGCAAAGTTAGCAGAGACGTCAACATTACTTCATTACTGAAGACTGATGCTTCATGTTCAGCATCCCAACACAAGAGAACGTTCTGTGCAACGACAGCTTTGGCTCAAACTGCAAACAACACCTTGTAAAAGTGTGTGAGAGAGATCAGCGGGGAGAGACACACACACCTTGTAACGCATCTCCGCTCGCTCGCTCACTCTGCTGAAGTTTTAGGTATCTGAACTTTCATTTTTCATGAATGCAATAAAGTTTGTGAGTAAATGTTGGTTATCTGTTCTGAGAACAGCTGACATAAAGCCTTCTCTATCTATGAAACACAAACGGACACTGCTTGCTATAAATGTAGAATAGCACCTTACAGGAGGAAAGCCACGATTGCTCATCTAATCTCGCTGTGTAACTTCATGTGTTCACTGCATATGATCGACTGAGAAATAAACTCTTACTGAGTCCATCGCCACTAGATTATTCACAAGTTTAAAACCTTCTACATTCAGTCCGATGAGCTCAGAAGCAGCACTGATGTGTGGCCATTATTTCTGAAAATGCCAATTAATCTCATGTAAGACAATCCTCTGTAGATAAAGTCTTTGATACAACAATAACTGCACTTTCTCATTAAAAAAAAACAACAAAAAGTGTCCATTCAGATATCAAACATTTTCGCATGTTTCGACCGTTTGAGGATTTACAGTCACTGTAGATCATGGATCATAACACACATTACAATAATGATTATTAATAAGCAGAAAGGACTACCGTCACTTAACTTTAAAACAGTGTTTGTTTCGGTCCATGTGCGTTTGTAAATCATACGTGGAGCTCAGTTGCTCGTCTCGAAGTGGTCACAGTCAAATCTTTCAATTTGATGAACAATTAGGGAAATTATTAAACTAAAGAAACGGGATAATGCAAATAATCCCATGAAAACCTGTGAGGAAATTCTAGGCCATGGTTTCCTCTTCTGAGGCGTTCGCTCTCGCTCCGCTTGTTTCTCCACCTTTGTTAATCAACCTTTTTTTCACTTGGGTTCTTGTTTTGAACCGGTTCTCCGTGGTCTTCTGCGTCGAGTGTTCCCTCAGTGAGTCTCAGCTCCTCCTCCTCTTCATCAGTGAGGGCTTCTCTCTTCATCATGTCCTCGGACCCGTCGTCAGACTCGGCTGTACAGATGCCGTAACACATCAGGCTGATGACACCCAGAGGAAGACCGAAGAGAAAGCAGCCGAGCAGCGGAGAACTGCGGAACACAGACTGAGCAGAGGGGGAGACTTTTAATGCTCCATTTATTTTAAAAAACAAAAAAAAAAACTAAAAAACATTAACTTTTTACATTAACAATGTTTCCAGGAGAAAAGAAATTAATAAAAAATTAAATAATTCCATTACACAGTTACACTTACACAGTTAAACATTTCCAAACAGCCATCAATAAACATCAATAAACATGCTCCACTCGAGCTCTTAAAATGTAACCATTTTTTCCACCTCTAGAGAGAACCAAACTCGACAAAACCTACATTAAATTGAATAAAAATGGCTCAGTTACTTACGTAACCTCGGTTCCCTGAGATAACTGGAACAAGTATTGTGTCTTTGCGAGACGCTATAAGGAAAACGCCTTTTTCTCAGAATTCTGAAGCCTTTAATTCAACAGCGCAGTGCCACTGCACAGCCCCTACAGAGGCGATCTGAGCGCGCTCATTGGCTGCTCAGTGGGAACTGCGCGAACCAATGGCGAGGCAGCGTGTTTGCAGGAACCATTCGTGGCGGATCCAGCGAGTGAACGCAGAGCCTGTAAAGCAGCTCACTTCACCAGTCGTGAAGCGCCATAGCACAGCCGCCAACGCAATAGTCGTTCCCGTTATCTCAGGGAACCGAGGTTACGCAAGAAACCGAGACATGAGGATTTGTGCCTGCAGCGCAAGGACCTCCAGATTGTTCTGGTGAAGGTGGACGGCGAGGACCAGCCACCGCACAGATGTCACCAATAGACATGCCACTGGACCACGCCTCAGGTGGAGTGAGCTCTGACGCCGATGGGGCATTGAAGGCCCACCGAAGCGTAAGCCAACGCGATAGTCCACTATCCAATGGGATAGTCTCTGCTTCGTGACCGGAAGGCCTTTGGTCCGGCCACCAAAGCATAGGAAGAGCTGCTCTGACTGCCTAAATCAGCAGAGCGCTGAATATATACTCTTAAGGCCCAAACAGGGCAGAGTAAGTGAGGCTGACGCTCGTCTTCTGAATCGGGAAGAGCAGACAGTGTAATCACTTGTACACTGAACGGAGTAGAGAGAACTTTGGGCACGTAGCCATGCCTTGGCTTGAGAACAACCTCATAGTCGTTAGGACCAAACTCAAGGGAGCACTTACAGGTCACCCACTCGCTTGACCGATGCTAATGCTAGCAGTAGTGCGGCTGACTGTAGCGGCTCGAGCCCTGAGGACTGTGGATAGGACCCACGGGGTGCGGTAAGAGGCCGAGGAGGGTCTTTCAGGCAGCGGACGGCCAGGTCGCTTCTACCCAGAGACAGGCTGGCCACAGGAGTGTGGTGCGCTGCTATGGCCTCCACATAGACTGAGCGTGGAGGGGGTGCGACCCGCATCCATCAGCTCTTGTAGGAGTGAGAGTACCAGAGGTACTTCGCATGATAAAGGGGCCTGGTTCTGGACTGAACACCAGTCAGAGAAGACGGACCACTTAAGAGCGTAGAGGCGTCTCGTGGACTGAGCTCTAGTCTCTGAGAGAGTACTCAGGACTCTCGCTGGGAGGTCCGTAAGTTCTCGTTGAGGGGCCATGTGTAGAAGGCCCACATCTTGGGTCGGGATGCCAGATTCTCCCGTTCGCCTGGGAAAGGTCTTTCCTCAGGGAATTGGCCCCAGGGCTGCAATCTGCTGAATCAACCCCAGGAACCACGGTTGGGTCCGCCAGAGAAGGGTCACCAGAAGGACAGCACGCCTGTCTTCCCTGATCCGTCTGATGACCTGAGGGAGGAGCGTGACCGGGGGAAAGGCTTAAGGGGGAAGGCTGGGCGAGCGCATCCATGTTCTTTGAGAAGAATATTGGGCAGTGAGAGTTGTCTCCAGAGATGAATAGGTCACCCTCTGCCTTGCCGAAGCTGCTCCAGATTGTATGAACCGTCTGGGGATGGAGGGACCATTCCCCTGGGAACATGTTGTCCCGGGACAGCATGTCTGCTCCCTGGCTCAGTCTGCCCATTGTGCCCATAATAGAAGGCATCGGTCAAGTCTGTACAGACTCGACCTGAGTACACCATGGTGGTTTATGTAGGACACTACCGCCATGTTGTCTGATCGAACTAAGACGTGGTGTCCTATTAGGTCTGGTTTTGAGGCCCAGATAAACCTCCATTATTATAACCGCCAACGCGAATCTCAAAGCGGTCTGTGACGGGGGGCTATTTGGATATGAAAGTATGCATTTTTCGGATCCACTGAGAAAAAACAAAAACAATCCCCTGGGTGTACTTGCAAGAGGATTTCTTCTATGTTAGCATCTTGAGCAACGTCTCATGAGGGCGCGGTTCAAATGTCTGAGGTCTGGGATAGAACTGAGGCCGCCATTCTTCTTGGGAACGAGGAAGAAGAGGCTGTAGAAGCCTGACTCGCTGTGGGGAGGAGGAACGGTCTCTACAGCTCCTTTCGCCAGGAAAATCATTACTTCGGCGCAGAGGACGTGTGCTACATTGCTCCTGACCGAAGTGTGGACTATGCCTCTGAAGCGAGTAACCTCATATCACCGTGTTTAGTACCCACTCTGACAGGCCGGGGATGGTTTTCTAGGCCTTGGCCGGGGTGTAGAAGGCCTGAATCAGTTCAGATAGCAGCTGGCGTTCGTAGAAGTAGATTTTTTCACTACATTTTGAATATAAGCAACTTAGGAGCAGCAGCACTGAGCATCACGGAGGACAGAAGAACCACACAGAAGAAATCATCCCAAAACTTCAATCAATAAACAGGCAAGACAAAGTCACCATCTTCAACTACATTATTTTCAACACTAGAATATAATAATATAAGAAAGAGACTTTCTTGCTCACACTCATCACAGTATAAATGCACTCGCTGCAGAAGTTCATGTCTGAATAAAACACTTAAGCAGCAGCTGGTATTCTCTAGTGAGTGTCAAGCTTCGGTGGTGCATGATCCAATAAAACAGTCAAGCTAGAGTCTTCACTGCGTAACAACTGTAGAGCTCAGACTCAGCGTTAGTTTCAACCTTTAGTTCTAGTGAAAAGTTAAACACCGATCACGATAATTGTTTAATTAAAGCCAGGTACAAGATTTCAATCAGTACCATCATCTCCTTCAACTGTCATTCAGCGTAAAGAATATAAATCATATTTTAATTAACAGTTCAATAAAACTTCTCCATGAATTAAGTTAGTTTCTTAACCTCGACTCACCATTATTGTGGATCGGGCATCAAACGCCACACGCTTGATCCGCTGGAATATTCCATCTCCTCCATAAGCCTGTTGGGAACATGATGCCGAATGTTAATCATTTGGAATTGGATGAATTTAACTCGTCTCATTTAATTAACCCTTTGCAACAGGGTCATTCAGTGTGAACACAACCAGAGGTAACCCCAACCCATTTTGTTAATATTTTTCTGTAGAAAGACAACCATAAATAGTGAGGAAAGCCAAAATATTAAATGTCACAGAGGGATATTTACTAAGAAATCCACTATTTTGTAGAGGAGGGTCAAAATGACCATTTTCACCTGAGATTTGGAGCCAACTTACAGGAGGGTAAAAATGACTATGGCAGCATCATCTATCAGCGGATCCATCTATCTGTGGATATATTAGAGATCAGCTGATAGAAGCCGCAGTCAAACGCTCCTGCGTGTATCTGTGTAAGCGCTCGGTGAAGAGTGTCAAACATATCATTGTAGCCAATCACAGATATATACTGTATGTTGAGCATGTGAACACAATGGCCAATCAGAGGTGTTTAAACATCCAGCGCTCAAAATGCTAGAGGGAAATTCTGGTATCATCCCATTTTTTAAATTTAAGTACCGACTTGGTAGCGAAGTCTGTACTTTTGACAACACTAATCAGCTGTAATAACAAGCAAATTAGTCTTGCTCTCTCTCCTTCCCTCGCGCATATTAATAAATTGCGTTGACTGAATATCTTTGAGAATACACAATGGTAAAAGGTCGGAAGACCGAAGTTTCACGTGAAGCATTCGGATATATTTTTTTCCTGATCTACCGCTGGTTGTGAATTGTGCTAAAAAAATCTTCTCTGAAAAGCGTTCCACACATTCAGATAAACCACACTTTCAATAAACAAAAAAAACAAAAAAAATCTATCCAGTGATGAAATGTTTTCTGTGTTGAGCTCAATCTTGTGCGATGTCCTAAACTGCCGGGATAATCACACACGTGTGCCGTGGTCCGTTAATTACACCTCCAATTTGCGAACTAATGACTCCTTTGAACCGATTCACTTTAATGAATGGTTAAAACAACTGATCTGTCCAACACTGAACTCACGAGACACAACAAATCGGTAACACTTTACAATAAGGTTCCATTTATTAAACTCTAGTTAACTACATTAGTTAACTATAATAGTTTCTATGCAGATTTACTCCATTACAAAATCACCCCAGTCATTCAGATGAATCATTCTTTCCAAAGAGAGCTATTCAAGTCATCTGGTGAAATTTTCATATCGCAGAAAAATAAAATATCGCAATGTCATTTTTTCCCAATATCGTGCAGCCCTAAAAGATTGCTAAAGTAAATAGATTTCACTAATAGATCTACCAATCTGTGTGAAAATAAAATCATGATGCTGCCATCTTTCTAAAGTCATTTTTACACCTCTGTAATTTGGCTCCAAATCGCAGGTGATTTTGACCCCCTCGACATAATAGTTGACTACTCGGTAAAAATACATCTGTGACATTCCATATTTTGGCTTTCATCACTATTTATGCTAGTCTTTCAACAGAAAATTAACAAAATGAAAAATTGGAGTTTGTTAACATTATTAACTATATTGGTTAAACTAATAATGAAAACTACTTCTAAAGCATGATTTGATCTGGGTTGATGTTAGCTGCGAGCGAGAGACTGAGACTGAGAATGAGCTGTTCACCGGAGCGCTGCCGTCCAGAACACTGGTGAAGAACATCAGCATCTGCTCCAGACTCTCCACCGGCTCCACCGGCACGAAGTACTGCTCGTTCGAGGTGTTGAGGATGAGGAGGCTGGGCACCGGCACCTCACTGCAGACACACGAGATGAAGAGATTACAGTATATACACCTCACTGCAGACACACAGTATATACGGTTTATAATCACATACAAAATATGTTATCTGTCACATAACCATCTTCTCCTCACACTTGTGCACCTTCAGTAAATCAGGAAGATGAGTGAATCTGTGCAGTCATCTGATCCAGACACTCACCTCATGATTAGGCTGTTGATGTAGTCGTTACCGTCCATGTGGCCAAACTGGAAATCCCTGGAACGCAGGAAAAAAACAGCATGAGAATATAATATGGTGAAACTCTGAAAATGTGCAGAATTTGTGCTGCACATGTGGAAAATCATGTGTTTTTCTGTCCGGGGTTGTTTTCTCTTTAGATTGGATGAGGCCCTGAACAGAGGATCTGAACCGAGGATCTGAACCGAGGCCCTGGACCGAGGCCCTGGACCGAGGCCCTGGACCGAGGATCTGAACCGAAGCCCTGAACCGAGGCCCTGGACCGAGGATCTGAACCGAGGCCCTGGACCGAGGCCCTGGACCGAGGATCTGAACCGAAGCCCTGAACCGAGGCCCTGGACCGAGGCCCTGGACCGAGGATCTGAACCGAAGCCCTGAACCGAGGCCCTGGACCGAGGCCCTGGACCGAGGATCTGAACCGAGGCCCTGGACCGAGGCCCTGGACCGAGGATCTGAACCGAAGCCCTGAACCGAGGCCCTGGACCGAGGCCCTGGACCGAGGATCTGAACCGAAGCCCTGAACCGAGGCCCTGGACCGAAGCCCTGGACCGAAGCTCTGAACCGAGGATCTGAACCGAAGCCCTGAACCGAGGATCTGAACCGAAGCCCTGAACCGAGGGATCTGAACCGAAGCCCTGAACCGAAGCCCTGAACCGAGGATCTGAACCGAAGCCCTGAACCGAGGATCTGAACCGAAGCCCTGAACCGAGGATCTGAACCGAGGCCCTGAAGCGAGGCCCTGGACCGAAGCCCTGAACCGAGGATCTGAACCGAAGCCCTGAACCGAGGCCCTGGACCGAAGCCCTGGACCGAGGATATGAACCGAAGCCCTGAACCGAGGCCCTGGACCGAGGCCCTGGACCGAGGATCTGAACCGAAGCCCTGAACCGAGGCCCTGGACCGAGGCCCTGGACCGAGGATCTGAACCGAGGCCCTGGACCGAGGCCCTGGACCGAGGATCTGAACCGAAGCCCTGAACCGAGGCCCTGGACCGAGGCCCTGGACCGAGGATCTGAACCGAAGCCCTGAACCGAGGCCCTGGACCGAAGCCCTGGACCGAAGCTCTGAACCGAGGATCTGAACCGAAGCCCTGAACCGAGGATCTGAACCGAAGCCCTGAACCGAGGGATCTGAACCGAAGCCCTGAACCGAAGCCCTGAACCGAGGATCTGAACCGAAGCCCTGAACCGAGGATCTGAACCGAAGCCCTGAACCGAGGATCTGAACCGAGGCCCTGAAGCGAGGCCCTGGACCGAAGCCCTGAACCGAGGATCTGAACCGAAGCCCTGAACCGAGGCCCTGGACCGAAGCCCTGGACCGAGGATATGAACCGAAGCCCTGAACCGAGGATCTGAACCGAAGCCCTGAAGCGAGGATCTGAAGCGAGGATCTGAACCGAGGATCTGAACCGAGGATCTGAAGCGAGGATCTGAAGCGAGGATCTGGACCGAGGATCTGAACTTAGGCCCTGAACCGAAGCCCTGAACCGAGGCCCTGGACCGAAGATCTGAACCGAGGATCTGAACCGAGGATCTGAACCGAAGCCCTGGACCGAGGATCTGAACCGAAGATCTGAACCGAAGATCTGAACCGAGGCCCTGAACCGAGGCCCTGAACCGAGGATTTGAACCGAGGCCCTGAACCGAGGGTCTGTTTTCTGAACCGAGGGTCTGAACCGAGGCCCTGCAGCTGAACTCGAGGGCTGGTGTTGGTCAAACGGAGAGTTTCTGAGTCTCTCACCTGTTGAACTGATCCCTGTGCTCCGAAGCCACTCTCTGGATCAGACCTTTTAACCTGAAATACAGGGAACCAATTCTATAGTCAATTCTTCAAGCACTAAAGAAAAGGCCAGACATCGCTTCACACCGGACCCATCTGTACCTGATGCTTTTCTCTGTCGGATCCTTCTCGTCAGTAACGGCAATCGCCACCAATTTACCTGTCGCACAGAACAGAAAGAAAGGAAAACAATAGATATTTTCTTGACCAAAACAAAAACGGCTCTTGTTGACCAACTTTCACTAATTTACATTCATCAAGGAGATAAAGAAACACACTCCAAGCTGTTATATGCAGGTGATGTGATCAGTACTAAAGACTATAACAGAAACCACTTCATAACAACAATCATTTCCAAAGTATGTTTACACATAAGGTTACTCTATCCAACATATGCTCTTCTAACCCTAATGCTTTTCAACACGAGTTAAAGCTCATGTCACTCACCAGTTTCTCCCAGCTCGTACAGCGTGAAGCCATCGATCGGCAGATAACTCTGGAAACGCTCACGATTTACCCAGGATGACAAGCTGCCATCTTCATACTCTGAAACACAACATGAATCTGCTGTTATTATGCTGAAACGAAGAATCGGTGAAAACAGCTCTGCCAAACGATGCTGACTTCCACAGGCTAAACAAAAACCGGCATTAAGTTTGAATTAAAGTCTCGCGCTTTGCTTCGAAACGGCACTAAAGGCCCGTTCACACCAAGAACGTTAACTATAAAGATAAATATATTAGCGTCCACACCAGCGGACGATATCGTTCTGTTTATTCAAAGCGTGTGCTCGTCTGCCTCTTTAAATGCTCTTTTATATAATTATGATGTGAAGTTTAAAAATATTGAGCTTCATTATGTAACTGTGGTGGTGCCAGTAGAGCCCAGAAAGAATTACTGGGAAACTAACTAGTAGTAAATAAAGAGAGAAATCAGTCATCACACATTAAAGACTAAAGGTTTACAGTTTTCTGCACTTACCATCATACGTGAAATAGTTTCCATCTTTGAAGACGACCACTGAAGGCAATTCAGGAAGAGTCACAGACTGTAGTAAAAGAAGATCTTTATAGAGTTTTCACGTGACCAGTGTTTAAACAAACAGACATGGATATATGAATTATGAAAGTACGAGCAGCAGTATCTGAAAATGATTCGCTTCACCTCAGTTAAGGCGTCTTCAGATGCAGAGAAGAAATATGTGTAGACAATGAGCTCAGCCGCCACCTCAATGTATTTCTCCTGAAATCACAACAGCAACACCAACGTGATTGATAGAAGAGTTAAAGGGGTGTGTGTGTGTGTGTGTGTGTGTGTGTGTGAGTGAGTGAGTGAGAGAGAGAGAGAGAGTGTAAAGTAAGATTCAGCACACTTATATTTGACTTGTATTCAGATTCCTACAGTTTATGTTGCCAAAAAATGCTTTATATATTTTTTGACCAGCTGAATTATAGCCACCTCAGCTCAAGCTCAATCTCTTCCTCTTTACTACTAGTTACAGCACCAAAAAAATAATGAATGAACATCAGAAGGAATGTTGATCGGTATAGAACAACTTTGAGATGAACACTAATGTATTTTTTACTTTTCTAACAATGTATATTTGTCTCAGTGAAGTAATTGTCTTCACTCTTTAGCCTGTATAAACAGACTCCCTCTGTCAGTCACGCTCTTCATTTCAATATTTCATGATTTGTCCATTTATTTTGGCAATTGTTACTGCTGCTGTTTTTATAAAAATAGAAAACGTGCTGTTTTATTGCGGTGTCTTGGCTCTGGTTCAGTGTAGATATGAAGATCAGCTCACTTTAAGAGGAGATTCCCCTCCGACATACACGAACAGAACACTGTGCCTCTTCAAGACGTGCTCAAACATCTGTCGACTCGGGAGCGATCGCACTGCCGGTCTGAAACACACACACACACGACTCTAGCAAATTAGCACAAAAGGAAAATATGAATAGTTAATCATAACTTGTAATAATTGTAAACATTTGGATCAGTTAATTTAATTAATTTTATGTAGCTGAAGTAATATTACAATCAATTAATCATCTCTTAACTCTCAGAAAGGATATTTTTGGTGGCCACAGAAAAATAACTCTTTCTTAGCATGTAGCTGTGATCATAATCGTTAAATTGAAGTTGATTCACAAGCAGTGACCAGAATCAACAAGCATGAATGTACACAAAGTTTTATTTAACTAAATAACAAGAACATAACTAAACACATACACACAGACACGTTTACATGGGTAAAATGGAAAGTTTAAGTGAATGGAAACGGAAACATGGAATTAACCCATGGAAAAGAGTCTTTAACCATCTCAACACAACCATCAGTTTCTGACTTCAGTTAGGAGTCGTCAACCGCTTATAATCAACCTGTTTCGTCAATAAATCATACCATACTTGTATTGGTTCTGTGGGTCGATGGTATTGAAGATGAAATCAGTTTCTTCCTTATGATTTTAGTCTGGCTCTGTTTAAACATAAGCTGCGTTTACATGGACCCTAACAATCAGTGAAGATACATGAATTGTTGGTTTTATCATAAAGCATGCATAAAACGGTATACAATTCAAAAGAACCTATACAAGACAGTAGTAATCATACACACAATGTATCCATTACCTGAGGATGTTTCAGGTTTAACTATGCCATGAGTGCTGCATAATGACGCAGTTCATAGTCAATAGCCAAACGTGTCTGTTTCGCTGATGTGCTATTTGTGCAATTATGTTTTTGCAGATGATATTTTTTATCAGGTCAGATATTCAGTTTTAATCACTTAAAATATTAAGATAACTGACTTAAATATGCAGTATTTATTCCTGCTCTCTACCCACAATCACTTGTAAAAAGATAGTAGTAATCACACAAATCATTGTGTTAAATATGAAAATATGATAATCTTGCTGCAAAAACAACATTCTACAGGAAATAATGCAAATATGATTTATAACCATACAATGATTTATGTCCGATAGCTTTTAAAACTTTCAGAAGGCAAGAAAAAAAAAGTTCAAATTAAATGTAGCTAAAAGTTTAACAGTATCTGTATTAATTTCTCACCCAGCCACTCTGTTGGCGAACTCGATTATGTCGTCTTTGGTTCTCGGTCCTTTGTAATTGTATGCCAGCTCGCCCTTCAGCCTGAGAGGGAGAGAGAGGAGAGAGAGACTTTACTGATTTCAGAAACAAATCTTTATTTAATCAGCAATCTAAGCAAATGTAATGGATAATCCATGACTAGCTGTGCATTGTTGACGAACCACCAATGCATTCAGATCATGTAATTCACACCTACAGTGTGTGTAAAAGTCTACACACCCCTGTTAAAACTGCAGCTCTCTGAGATTGTCAGATCTTTTTACAATTTTAACGTAATATTGAAACCAACAAAATTCATGTAACAAACAAATAAAAATGTTAAGGAAAAAGAGAGATGATCTGTTTGCATAAGTATGTTCATCTTCCTAGTAACGGTGCAGAGCTTGATCAGCTTGCTCATGTGTCTCTGATGGGTCTAAACTCTGCGGGACACGGGTTTAACCTTTAGCGGGACACGGGTTACGCAGGTTTGCACTGCACAGCATCAGGAAGATCAGGCCTTCCCTATAACTGAACATTCAACAACTTCTCTTCCAGGACCTCGTCATTTCTAGGCTGCAATGCTCTTCTGCTGGATTTACAACATGTGCAATTAAACCTCAACATATCATCCAGAAATCAGCAGCACTACTGGTCTTCAACGAGTCCAAGAGAGCCACGTCACACCGCAGTGTGTGTTTGTGTGTGTGTTAGATGTATTAACCCTCCACTGTCATGTAGATGATGCAATGCATCCTAAGATATCGCTACAGCAACTGTTGTGCATTCAACACCCATAAAGGAATGTTTTCTATGGTTACAGAAGTACACAAGACTATTCCCGGAATCTCCAAAGAGCATGAAGTCCCTGACAACATCCCAGTCCTTCTCTCTGCTCACTGTCAGCGTCTCACACACTCTGACAGATCTTGGCTTTATATGAATCCTAAATGTTTAGCTACTAGATGGAGGTTTAAGATTGGCAGATATAAAAAAGAAACCCCAGGGTGCCAACACAAGCAATAATATAACAAATGAAATTAATAAATATAATGCTAAAAATGTACTTGACAGTTTTCTTGGGGGACAGATTTTGTCCTTCATTAGGCAAAGCATTAGCCTCATGGGGAGTTTCATCAACACCTGCCTCCCCTGATCCCACAATCCCACGGGAATGAGCTTCACTCCCGACTCCATACAGAGAAACACAGATACCAGCCTGACCATTTAATGGCAGTGAAAGTCACCAGCTTCAAGTTTTAACAATAAACAATATTAATACAACTGATGTAATAGATCATAATATGACTTCATCATCTGACAAACACTGATTTATATATAAACGATTAACCACAACATATTAAGGTGTAGACATAATGTGTAGAAATGGGTTCCTATAGTCACCTAGTTGTCCATAAATTGACTAATCAATTAGGCTCACTAGTTATCTGATTTTTTTGTTTTGTAGACACACTGTATACTGTATCAGTGTATCAGCGTCAGTCATAATCTGAACACACACTGTATACTGTATCAGTGTAGACAGCGTCAATCATTATAAACTGAACACACACTGTATACTGTATCAGTGTAGACAGCGTCAGTCATTATAATTTGAACACACTGTATCAGTGTAGACAGCGTCAATTATTATAATCTGAACACACACTGTATACTGTATCAGTGTAGACAGCGTCAGTCATTACAAACTGAACACACACTGTATACTGTATCAGTGTAGACAGCGTCAGTCATTATAATCTGAACACACACTGTATACTGTATCAGTGTAGACAGCGTCAGTCATTACAAACTGAACACACACTGTATACTGTATCAGTGTAGACAGCGTCAGTCATTATAATCTGAACACACTGTATACTGTATCAGTGTAGACAGCGTCAGTCATTACAAACTGAACACACACTGTATACTGTATCAGTGTAGACAGCGTCAGTCATTATAATTTGAACACACTGTATCAGTGTAGACAGCGTCAATCATGATAATCTGAACACACACTGTATACTGTATCAGTGTAGACAGCGTCAATCATTAAAATCTGAACAAACACTGTATACTGTATCAGTGTAGACAGCGTCAGTCATTATAATCTGAACACACACTGTATACTGTATCAGTGTAGACAGCGTCAGTCATTATAATCTGAACACACACTGTATACTGTATCAGTGTTGACAGCGTCAGTCATTACAAACTGAACACACACTGTATACTGTATCAGTGCAGACAGCGTCAGTCATTATAATCTGAACACACACTGTATACTGTATCAGTGTAGACAGCGTCAGTCATTATAATCTGAACACACACTGTATACTGTATCAGTGCAGACAGCGTCAGTCATTATAATCTGAACACACACTGTATACTGTATCAGTGTTGACAGCGTCAGTCATTACAAACTGAACACACACTGTATACTGTATCAGTGCAGACAGCGTCAGTCATTATAATCTGAACACACACTGTATACTGTATCAGTGTAGACAGCGTCAATCATTAAAATCTGAACAAACACTGTATACTGTATCAGTGCAGACAGCGTCAGTCATTATAATCTGAACACACACTGTATACTGTATCAGTGTAGACAGCGTTAGTCATTATAAACTGAACACACACTGTATACTGTATCAGTGCAGACAGCGTCAGTCATTATAATCTGAACACACTGTATACTGTATCAGTGTAGACAGCGTCAATCATTAAAATCTGAACAAACACTGTATACTGTATCAGTGTAGACAGCGTTAGTCATTATAAACTGAACACACACTGTATACTGTATCAGTGTAGACAGCGTCAGTCATTATAATCTGAACACACTGTATACTGTATCAGTGTAGACAGCGTCAATCATTAAAATCTGAACAAACACTGTATACTGTATCAGTGCAGACAGCGTCAGTCATTATAATCTGAACACACACTGTATACTGTATCAGTGTAGACAGCGTTAGTCATTATAAACTGAACACACACTGTATACTGTATCAGTGTAGACAGCGTCAATCATTAAAATCTGAACAAACACTGTATACTGTATCAGTGCAGACAGCGTCAGTCATTATAATTTGAACACACTGTATCAGTGTAGACAGCGTCAGTCATTATAATCTGAACACACACTGTATACTGTATCAGTGTAGACAGCGTCAATCATTATAATCTGAACAAACACTGTATACTGTATCAGTGCAGACAGCGTCAGTCATTATAATTTGAACACACTGTATCAGTGTAGACAGCGTCAGTCATTATAATCTGAACACACACTGTATACTGTATCAGTGTAGACAGCGTCAGTCATTATAATCTGAACACACACTGTATACTGTATCAGTGTAGACAGCGTTAGTCATTATAAACTGAACACACACTGTATACTGTATCAGTGTAGACAGCGTTAGTCATTATAAACTGAACACACACTGTATACTGTATCAGTGTAGACAGCGTCAGTCATTATAATCTGAACACACTGTATACTGTATCAGTGTAGACAGCGTCAATCATTAAAATCTGAACAAACACTGTATACTGTATCAGTGCAGACAGCGTCAGTCATTATAATCTGAACACACACTGTATACTGTATCAGTGTAGACAGCGTTAGTCATTATAAACTGAACACACACTGTATACTGTATCAGTGTAGACAGCGTCAATCATTAAAATCTGAACAAACACTGTATACTGTATCAGTGCAGACAGCGTCAGTCATTATAATTTGAACACACTGTATCAGTGTAGACAGCGTCAGTCATTATAATCTGAACACACACTGTATACTGTATCAGTGTAGACAGCGTCAATCATTAAAATCTGAACAAACACTGTATACTGTATCAGTGCAGACAGCGTCAGTCATTATAATTTGAACACACTGTATCAGTGTAGACAGCGTCAGTCATTATAATCTGAACACACACTGTATACTGTATCAGTGCAGACAGCGTCAGTCATTATAATCTGAACACACTGTATACTGTATCAGTGTAGACAGCGTCAGTCATTATAATCTGAACACACACTGTATACTGTATCAGTGTAGACAGCGTCAGTCATTATAATTTGAACACACTGTATCAGTGTAGACAGCGTCAATCATGATAATCTGAACACACACTGTATACTGTATCAGTGCAGACAGCGTCAGTCATTATAATCTGAACAAACACTGTATACTGTATCAGTGCAGACAGCGTCAGTCATTATAATCTGAACACACACTGTATACTGTATCAGTGTAGACAGCGTCAGTCATTATAATCTGAACACACACTGTATACTGTATCAGTGTAGACAGCGTCAGCCATTATAATCTGAACACACACTGTATACTGTATCAGTGCAGACAGCGTCAGTCATTATAATCTGAACACACACTGTATACTGTATCAGTGTAGACAGCGTCAGCCATTATAATCTGAACACACACTGTATAATGTATCAGTGTAGACAGCGTCAGTCATTATAATCTGAACACACACTGTATACTGTATCAGTGTAGACAGCGTCAGTCATTATAATCTGAACACACACTGTATACTGTATCAGTGTAGACAGCGTCAGCCATTATAATCTGAACACACACTGTATACTGTATCAGTGTAGACAGCGTCAGTCATTATAATCTGAACACACACTGTATACTGTATCAGTGTAGACAGCGTCAGTCATTATAATCTGAACACACTGTATACTGTATCAGTGTAGACAGTGTCAGTCATGATAATCTGAACACACACTGTATACTGTATCACTGTAGACAGCGTCAGCCATTATAATCTGAACACACTGTATACTGTATCAGTGTAGACAGCGTCAGTCATGATAATCTGAACACACACTGTATACTGCATCAGTGTAGACAGCGTCAGTCATGATAATCTGAACACACACTGTATACTGCATCAGTGTAGAGAGCGTCAGTCATTATAATCTGAACACACACTGTATACTGTATCAGTGTAGAGAGCGTCAGTCATTATAATCTGAACACACTGTATACTGCAGTGTAGACAGTGTCAGTCATTATAATCTGAACACACACTGTATACTGCATCAGTGTAGACAGCGTCAATCATTATAATCTGAACACACTGTATACTGCATCAGTGTAGACAGCGTCAGTCATGATAATCTGAACACAAACTGTATACTGTATCAGTGTAGACAGCGTCAGCCATTATAATCTGAACACACTGTATACTGTATCAGTGTAGACAGCGTCAGCCATTATAATCTGAACACACTGTATACTGCATCAGTGTAGACAGCATCAGTCATTATAAACTGAACACACACTGTATACTGCATCAGTGTAGACAGCATCAGTCATTATAAACTGAACACACACTGTATGCTGTATCAGTGTAGACAGCGTCAGCCATTATAATCTGAACACACTTTATACTGTATCAGTGTAGACAGCGTCAGCCATTATAATCTGAACACACTGAATAATGCATCAGTGTAGACAGCATCAGTCATTATAAACTGAACACACACTGTATACTGTATCAGTGTAGACAGCGTCAGTCATGATAATCTGAACACACACTGTATACTGTATCAGTGTAGACAGCGTCAGTCATTATAATCTGAACACACACTGTATACTGTATCAGTGTAGACAGCGTCAGTCATTATAATCTGAACACACACTGTATACTGTATCAGTGTTGACAGTCAGTCATTATAATCTGAACACACACTGTATACTGTATCAGTGAAGACAGCGTCAGTCATTATAATCTGAACACACACTGTATACTGTATCAGTGTTGACAGTCAGTCATTATAATCTGAACACACACTGTATACTGTATCAGTGTAGACAGCGTCAGTCATTACAAACTGAAGACACACTGTATACTGTATCAGTGTAGACAGCGTCAATTATTATAATCTGAACACACACTGTATACTGTATCAGTGTAGACAGCGTCAGTCATTATAATCTGAACACACTGTATACTGTATTAGTGTAGACAGCGTCAGTCATTATAATCTGAACACACACTGTATACTGTATTAGTGTAGACAGCGTCAGTCATTATAATCTGAACACACACTGTATACTGTATCAGTGTAGACAGCGTCAGTCATTATAATCTGAACACACACTGTATACTGTATCAGTGTTGACAGTCAGTCATTATAATCTGAACACACACTGTATACTGTATCAGTGTAGACAGCGTCAGTCATTACAAACTGAACACACACTGTATACTGTATCAGTGTAGACAGCGTCAGTCATTATAATCTGAACACACACTGTATACTGTATCAGTGTTGACAGTCAGTCATTATAATCTGAACACACACTGTATACTGTATCAGTGTAGACAGCGTCAGTCATTATAATCTGAACACACACTGTATACTGTATCAGTGTAGACCGCGTCAGTCATTATAATTTGAACACACACTGTATACTGTATCAGTGTAGACAGCGTCAGTCATTATAATCTGAACACACACTGTATACTGTATCAGTGTAGACCGCGTCAGTCATTATAATTTGAACACACACTGTATACTGTATCAGTGTAGACAGCGTCAGTCATTATAATCTGAACACACTGTATACTGTATCAGTGTAGACCGCGTCAGTCATTACAAACTGAACACACACTGTATACTGCATCAGTGTAGACAGCGTCAGTCATTACAAACTGAACACACACTGTATACTGTATCAGTGTAGACAGCGTCAGTCATTATAATCTGAACACACACTGTATAATGTATCAGTGTAGACAGCGTCAGTCATTATAATCTGAACACACACTGTATACTGTATCAGTGTAGACAGCGTCAGTCATTATAATCTGAACACACACTGTATACTGTATCAGTGTAGACAGTCAGTCATTACAAACTGAACACACACTGTATACTGTATCAGTGTAGACAGCGTCAGTCATTATAATCTGAACACACACTGTATACTGTATCAGTGTAGACAGCGTCAGTCATTATAATCTGAACACACACTGTATAATGTATCAGTGTAGACAGCGTCAGTCATTATAATCTGAACACACACTGTATACTGTATCAGTGTAGACAGCGTCAGTCATTATAATCTGAACACACACTGTATACTGTATCAGTGTAGACAGCGTCAGTCATTATAATCTGAACACACACTGTATACTGTATCAGTGTAGACAGCGTCAGTCATTATAATCTGAACACACACTGTATACTGTATCAGTGTAGACAGTCAGTCATTATAATCTGAACACACACTGTATACTGTATCAGTGTAGACAGCGTCAGTCATTATAATCTGAACACACACTTTATACTGTATCAGTGTAGACAGCGTCAGTCATTATAATCTGAACACACACTGTATACTGTATCAGTGTAGACAGCGTCAGTCATTACAAACTGAACACACACTGTATACTGTATCAGTGTAGACAGCGTCAGTCATTATAATCTGAACACACACTGTATACTGTATCAGTGTAGACAGCGTCAGTCATTATAATCTGAACACACACTGTATAATGTATCAGTGTAGACAGCGTCAGTCATTATAATCTGAACACACACTGTATACTGTATCAGTGTAGACAGCGTCAGTCATTATAATCTGAACACACACTGTATACTGTATCAGTGTAGACAGTCAGTCATTATAATCTGAACACACACTGTATACTGTATCAGTGTAGACAGCGTCAGTCATTATAATCTGAACACACACTTTATACTGTATCAGTGTAGACAGCGTCAGCCATTATAATCTGAACACACACTGTATACTGTATCAGTGTAGACAGCATCAGTCATTATAATCTGAACACACACTGTATACTGTATCAGTGTAGACAGCGTCAGTCATTATAATCTGAACACACACTGTATACTGTATCAGTGTAGACAGCGTCAGTCATTATAATCTGAACACACACTGTATACTGTATCAGTGTAGACAGCGTCAGCCATTATAATCTGAACACACACTGTATACTGTATCAGTGTAGACAGCATCAGTCATTATAATCTGAACACACACTGTATACTGTATCAGTGTAGACAGCGTCAGTCATTATAATCTGAACACACACTGTATACTGTATCAGTGTAGACAGTCAGTCATTATAATCTGAACACACACTGTATACTGTATCAGTGTTGACAGTTAGTCATTATAATCTGAACACACACTGTATACTGTATCAGTGTTGACAGTTAGTCATTATAATCTGAACACACACTGTATACTGTATCAGTGTAGACAGCGTCAGTCATTATAATCTGAACACACACTGTATACTGTATCAGTGTTGACAGTTAGTCATTATAATCTGAACACACACTGTATACTGTATCAGTGTAGACAGCGTCAGTCATTACAATCTGAACACACACTGTATACTGTATCAGTGTAGACCGCGTCAGTCATTATAATTTGAACACACACTGTATACTGTATCAGTGTAGACAGCGTCAGTCATTATAAACTGAACACACACTGTATACTGTATCAGTGTAGACAGCGTCAGTCATTATAAACTGAACACACACTGTATACTGTATCAGTGTAGACAGCGTCAGTCATTATAATCTGAACACACACTGTATACTGTATCAGTGTAGACAGCGTCAGTCATTATAATCTGAACACACACTGTATACTGTATCAGTGTTGACAGTCAGTCATTATAATCTGAACACACACTGTATACTGTATCAGTGTTGACAGTCAGTCATTATAATCTGAACACACACTGTATACTGTATCAGTGTAGACAGCATCAGTCATTATAATCTGAACACACATCTGTATACTGTATCAGTGTAGACAGCATCAGTCATTATAATCTGAACACACATCTGTATACTGTATCAGTGTAGACAGCGTCAGTCATTATAATCTGAACACACACTGTATACTGTATCAGTGTTGACAGTCAGTCATTATAATCTGAACACACACTGTATAATGTATCAGTGTAGACAGCGTCAGTCATTATAATCTGAACACACACTGTATACTGTATCAGTGTAGACAGCGTCAATCATTAAAATCTGAACAAACACTGTATACTGTATCAGTGCAGACAGCGTCAGTCATTATAATCTGAACACACACTGTATAATGTATCAGTGTAGACAGCGTCAGTCATTATAATCTGAACACACACTGTATACTGTATCAGTGTAGACAGCGTCAGTCATTATAATCTGAACACACACTGTATACTGTATCAGTGTAGACAGCGTCAGTCATTATAATCTGAACACACACTGTATACTGTATCAGTGCAGACAGCGTCAGTCATTATAATCTGAACACACACTGTATAATGTATCAGTGTAGACAGCGTCAGTCATTATAATCTGAACACACACTGTATACTGTATCAGTGCAGACAGCGTCAGTCATTATAATCTGAACACACACTGTATAATGTATCAGTGTAGACAGCGTCAGTCATTATAATCTGAACACACACTGTATAATGTATCAGTGTAGACAGCGTCAGTCATTATAATCTGAACACACTGTATACTGTATCAGTGTAGACAGCGTCAGTCATTATAATCTGAACACACACTGTATAATGTATCAGTGTAGACAGCGTCAGTCATTATAATCTGAACACACACTGTATACTGTATCAGTGTAGACAGCGTCAATCATTATAATCTGAACACACACTGTATACTGTATCAGTGTAGACAGCGTCAGTCATTATAATCTGAACACACACTGTATAATGTATCAGTGTAGACAGCGTCAGTCATTATAATCTGAACACACACTGTATACTGTATCAGTGTTGACAGTCAGTCATTATAATCTGAACACACACTGTATAATGTATCAGTGTAGACAGCGTCAATCATTATAATCTGAACACACACTGTATAATGTATCAGTGTAGACAGCGTCAGTCATTATAATCTGAACACACACTGTATAATGTATCAGTGTAGACAGCGTCAATCATTATAATCTGAACACACACTGTATACTGTATCAGTGTAGACAGCGTCAGTCATTATAATCTGAACACACACTGTATAATGTATCAGTGTAGACAGCGTCAGTCATTATAATCTGAACACACACTGTATAATGTATCAGTGTAGACAGCGTCAATCATTATAATCTGAACACACACTGTATACTGTATCAGTGTAGACAGCGTCAGTCATTATAATCTGAACACACACTGTATACTGTATCAGTGTAGACAGCGTCAGTCATTATAATCTGAACAAACACTGTATACTGTATCAGTGTAGACAGCGTCAGTCATTATAATCTGAACACACACTGTATACTGTATCAGTGTAGACAGCATCAGTCATTATAATCTGAACACACACTGTATACTGTATCAGTGTAGACAGCGTCAGTCATTATAATCTGAACACACACTGTATACTGTATCAGTGTAGACAGTCAGTCATTATAATCTGAACACACACTGTATACTGTATCAGTGTAGACAGCGTCAGTCATTATAATCTGAACACACACTGTATACTGTATCAGTGTTGACAGTTAGTCATTATAATCTGAACACACACTGTATACTGTATCAGTGTAGACAGCGTCAGTCATTACAATCTGAACACACACTGTATACTGTATCAGTGTAGACCGCGTCAGTCATTATAATTTGAACACACACTGTATACTGTATCAGTGTAGACAGCGTCAGTCATTATAAACTGAACACACACTGTATACTGTATCAGTGTAGACAGCGTCAGTCATTATAAACTGAACACACACTGTATACTGTATCAGTGTAGACAGCGTCAGTCATTATAATCTGAACACACACTGTATACTGTATCAGTGTAGACAGCGTCAGTCATTATAATCTGAACACACACTGTATACTGTATCAGTGTTGACAGTCAGTCATTATAATCTGAACACACACTGTATACTGTATCAGTGTAGACAGCATCAGTCATTATAATCTGAACACACATCTGTATACTGTATCAGTGTAGACAGCATCAGTCATTATAATCTGAACACACATCTGTATACTGTATCAGTGTAGACAGCGTCAGTCATTATAATCTGAACACACACTGTATACTGTATCAGTGTTGACAGTCAGTCATTATAATCTGAACACACACTGTATACTGTATCAGTGTTGACAGTCAGTCATTATAATCTGAACACACACTGTATAATGTATCAGTGTAGACAGCGTCAGTCATTATAATCTGAACACACACTGTATACTGTATCAGTGTAGACAGCGTCAATCATTAAAATCTGAACAAACACTGTATACTGTATCAGTGCAGACAGCGTCAGTCATTATAATCTGAACACACACTGTATACTGTATCAGTGTAGACAGCGTCAGTCATTATAATCTGAACACACACTGTATACTGTATCAGTGTAGACAGCGTCAGTCATTATAATCTGAACACACACTGTATAATGTATCAGTGTAGACAGCGTCAGTCATTATAATCTGAACACACACTGTATACTGTATCAGTGCAGACAGCGTCAGTCATTATAATCTGAACACACACTGTATACTGTATCAGTGTAGACAGCGTCAGTCATTATAATCTGAACACACACTGTATACTGTATCAGTGTAGACAGCGTCAGTCATTATAATCTGAACACACACTGTATACTGTATCAGTGTAGACAGCGTCAGTCATTATAATCTGAACACACACTGTATACTGTATCAGTGCAGACAGCGTCAGTCATTATAATCTGAACACACACTGTATAATGTATCAGTGTAGACAGCGTCAGTCATTATAATCTGAACACACACTGTATACTGTATCAGTGTAGACAGCGTCAGTCATTATAATCTGAACACACACTGTATACTGTATCAGTGCAGACAGCGTCAGTCATTATAATCTGAACACACACTGTATAATGTATCAGTGTAGACAGCGTCAGTCATTATAATCTGAACACACACTGTATACTGTATCAGTGCAGACAGCGTCAGTCATTATAATCTGAACACACACTGTATAATGTATCAGTGTAGACAGCGTCAGTCATTATAATCTGAACACACACTGTATAATGTATCAGTGTAGACAGCGTCAGTCATTATAATCTGAACACACACTGTATACTGTATCAGTGTAGACAGCGTCAGTCATTATAATCTGAACACACACTGTATAATGTATCAGTGTAGACAGCGTCAGTCATTATAATCTGAACACACACTGTATACTGTATCAGTGTAGACAGCGTCAGTCATTATAATCTGAACACACACTGTATACTGTATCAGTGTAGACAGCGTCAGTCATTATAATCTGAACACACACTGTATACTGTATCAGTGTAGACAGCGTCAATCATTATAATCTGAACACACACTGTATACTGTATCAGTGTAGACAGTGTCAGTCATTATAATCTGAACACACACTGTATAATGTATCAGTGTAGACAGCGTCAGTCATTATAATCTGAACACACACTGTATACTGTATCAGTGTTGACAGTCAGTCATTATAATCTGAACACACACTGTATAATGTATCAGTGTAGACAGCGTCAATCATTATAATCTGAACACACACTATATACTGTATCAGTGTAGACAGCGTCAGTCATTATAATCTGAACACACACTGTATAATGTATCAGTGTAGACAGCGTCAGTCATTATAATCTGAACACACACTGTATAATGTATCAGTGTAGACAGCGTCAATCATTATAATCTGAACACACACTGTATACTGTATCAGTGTAGACAGCGTCAGTCATTATAATCTGAACACACACTGTATACTGTATCAGTGTAGACAGCGTCAGTCATTATAATCTGAACACACACTGTATAATGTATCAGTGTAGACAGCGTCAGTCATTATAATCTGAACACACACTGTATACTGTATCAGTGTAGACAGCGTCAGTCATTATAATCTGAACACACACTGTATACTGTATCAGTGTAGACAGCATCAGTCATTATAATCTGAACACACACTGTATACTGTATCAGTGTAGACAGCGTCAGTCATTATAATCTGAACACACACTGTATAATGTATCAGTGTAGACAGCGTCAGTCATTATAATCTGAACACACACTGTATACTGTATCAGTGTAGACAGCGTCAGCCATTATAATCTGAACACACACTGTATACTGTATCAGTGTAGACAGCATCAGTCATTATAATCTGAACACACACTGTATACTGTATCAGTGTAGACAGCATCAGTCATTATAATCTGAACACACACTGTATACTGTATCAGTGTAGACAGCGTCAGTCATTATAATCTGAACACACACTGTATACTGTATCAGTGTAGACAGTCAGTCATTATAATCTGAACACACACTGTATACTGTATCAGTGTTGACAGTTAGTCATTATAATCTGAACACACACTGTATACTGTATCAGTGTTGACAGTTAGTCATTATAATCTGAACACACACTGTATACTGTATCAGTGTAGACAGCGTCAGTCATTATAATCTGAACACACACTGTATACTGTATCAGTGTTGACAGTTAGTCATTATAATCTGAACACACACTGTATACTGTATCAGTGTAGACAGCGTCAGTCATTACAATCTGAACACACACTGTATACTGTATCAGTGTAGACCGCGTCAGTCATTATAATTTGAACACACACTGTATACTGTATCAGTGTAGACAGCGTCAGTCATTATAAACTGAACACACACTGTATACTGTATCAGTGTAGACAGCGTCAGTCATTATAAACTGAACACACACTGTATACTGTATCAGTGTAGACAGCGTCAGTCATTATAATCTGAACACACACTGTATACTGTATCAGTGTAGACAGCGTCAGTCATTATAATCTGAACACACACTGTATACTGTATCAGTGTTGACAGTCAGTCATTATAATCTGAACACACACTGTATACTGTATCAGTGTAGACAGCATCAGTCATTATAATCTGAACACACATCTGTATACTGTATCAGTGTAGACAGCATCAGTCATTATAATCTGAACACACATCTGTATACTGTATCAGTGTAGACAGCGTCAGTCATTATAATCTGAACACACACTGTATACTGTATCAGTGTTGACAGTCAGTCATTATAATCTGAACACACACTGTATACTGTATCAGTGTTGACAGTCAGTCATTATAATCTGAACACACACTGTATAATGTATCAGTGTAGACAGCGTCAGTCATTATAATCTGAACACACACTGTATACTGTATCAGTGTAGACAGCGTCAATCATTAAAATCTGAACAAACACTGTATACTGTATCAGTGCAGACAGCGTCAGTCATTATAATCTGAACACACACTGTATAATGTATCAGTGTAGACAGCGTCAGTCATTATAATCTGAACACACACTGTATACTGTATCAGTGTAGACAGCGTCAGTCATTATAATCTGAACACACACTGTATACTGTATCAGTGCAGACAGCGTCAGTCATTATAATCTGAACACACACTGTATAATGTATCAGTGTAGACAGCGTCAGTCATTATAATCTGAACACACACTGTATACTGTATCAGTGCAGACAGCGTCAGTCATTATAATCTGAACACACACTGTATAATGTATCAGTGTAGACAGCGTCAGTCATTATAATCTGAACACACACTGTATACTGTATCAGTGCAGACAGCGTCAGTCATTATAATCTGAACACACACTGTATAATGTATCAGTGTAGACAGCGTCAGTCATTATAATCTGAACACACACTGTATAATGTATCAGTGTAGACAGCGTCAGTCATTATAATCTGAACACACACTGTATAATGTATCAGTGTAGACAGCGTCAGTCATTATAATCTGAACACACACTGTATACTGTATCAGTGTTGACAGTCAGTCATTATAATCTGAACACACACTGTATAATGTATCAGTGTAGACAGCGTCAATCATTATAATCTGAACACACACTGTATACTGTATCAGTGTAGACAGCGTCAGTCATTATAATCTGAACACACACTGTATAATGTATCAGTGTAGACAGCGTCAATCATTATAATCTGAACACACACTGTATACTGTATCAGTGTAGACAGCGTCAGTCATTATAATCTGAACACACACTGTATACTGTATCAGTGTAGACAGCGTCAGTCATTATAATCTGAACACACACTGTATAATGTATCAGTGTAGACAGCGTCAGTCATTATAATCTGAACACACACTGTATACTGTATCAGTGTAGACAGCGTCAGTCATTATAATCTGAACACACACTGTATAATGTATCAGTGTAGACAGCGTCAGTCATTATAATCTGAACACACACTGTATACTGTATCAGTGTTGACAGTCAGTCATTATAATCTGAACACACACTGTATACTGTATCAGTGTAGACAGCATCAGTCATTATAATCTGAACACACATCTGTATACTGTATCAGTGTAGACAGCATCAGTCATTATAATCTGAACACACATCTGTATACTGTATCAGTGTAGACAGCGTCAGTCATTATAATCTGAACACACACTGTATAATGTATCAGTGTAGACAGCGTCAGTCATTATAATCTGAACACACACTGTATACTGTATCAGTGTTGACAGTCAGTCATTATAATCTGAACACACACTGTATACTGTATCAGTGTAGACAGCATCAGTCATTATAATCTGAACACACATCTGTATACTGTATCAGTGTAGACAGCGTCAGTCATTATAATCTGAACACACATCTGTATACTGTATCAGTGTAGACAGCGTCAGTCATTATAATCTGAACACACACTGTATACTGTATCAGTGTTGACAGTCAGTCATTATAATCTGAACACACACTGTATACTGTATCAGTGTTGACAGTCAGTCATTATAATCTGAACACACACTGTATAATGTATCAGTGTAGACAGCGTCAGTCATTATAATCTGAACACACACTGTATACTGTATCAGTGTAGACAGCGTCAATCATTAAAATCTGAACAAACACTGTATACTGTATCAGTGCAGACAGCGTCAGTCATTATAATCTGAACACACACTGTATAATGTATCAGTGTAGACAGCGTCAGTCATTATAATCTGAACACACACTGTATACTGTATCAGTGTAGACAGCGTCAGTCATTATAATCTGAACACACACTGTATACTGTATCAGTGCAGACAGCGTCAGTCATTATAATCTGAACACACACTGTATAATGTATCAGTGTAGACAGCGTCAGTCATTATAATCTGAACACACACTGTATACTGTATCAGTGCAGACAGCGTCAGTCATTATAATCTGAACACACACTGTATAATGTATCAGTGTAGACAGCGTCAGTCATTATAATCTGAACACACACTGTATACTGTATCAGTGCAGACAGCGTCAGTCATTATAATCTGAACACACACTGTATAATGTATCAGTGTAGACAGCGTCAGTCATTATAATCTGAACACACACTGTATACTGTATCAGTGTAGACAGCGTCAGTCATTATAATCTGAACACACACTGTATAATGTATCAGTGTAGACAGCGTCAGTCATTATAATCTGAACACACACTGTATACTGTATCAGTGTAGACAGCGTCAGTCATTATAATCTGAACACACACTGTATAATGTATCAGTGTAGACAGCGTCAGTCATTATAATCTGAACACACACTGTATACTGTATCAGTGTAGACAGCGTCAGTCATTATAATCTGAACACACACTGTATACTGTATCAGTGTAGACAGCGTCAGTCATTATAATCTGAACACACACTGTATACTGTATCAGTGTAGACAGCGTCAGTCATTATAATCTGAACACACACTGTATACTGTATCAGTGTAGACAGCGTCAATCATTATAATCTGAACACACACTGTATACTGTATCAGTGTAGACAGCGTCAGTCATTATAATCTGAACACACACTGTATAATGTATCAGTGTAGACAGCGTCAGTCATTATAATCTGAACACACACTGTATACTGTATCAGTGTTGACAGTCAGTCATTATAATCTGAACACACACTGTATAATGTATCAGTGTAGACAGCGTCAGTCATTATAATCTGAACACACACTGTATACTGTATCAGTGTAGACAGCGTCAGTCATTATAATCTGAACACACACTGTATACTGTATCAGTGTAGACAGCGTCAGTCATTATAATCTGAACACACACTGTATACTGTATCAGTGTAGACAGCGTCAATCATTATAATCTGAACACACACTGTATACTGTATCAGTGTAGACAGCGTCAGTCATTATAATCTGAACACACACTGTATAATGTATCAGTGTAGACAGCGTCAGTCATTATAATCTGAACACACACTGTATAATGTATCAGTGTAGACAGCGTCAATCATTATAATCTGAACACACACTGTATACTGTATCAGTGTAGACAGCGTCAGTCATTATAATCTGAACACACACTGTATACTGTATCAGTGTAGACAGCGTCAGTCATTATAATCTGAACACACACTGTATAATGTATCAGTGTAGACAGCGTCAGTCATTATAATCTGAACACACACTGTATACTGTATCAGTGTAGACAGCGTCAGTCATTATAATCTGAACACACACTGTATAATGTATCAGTGTAGACAGCGTCAGTCATTATAATCTGAACACACACTGTATACTGTATCAGTGTGATTTTAAAATGTTAATAATGTTGGGGACAGACTCACAGTTTAATGGTGGGATATCCTCGCACGCCAAACTCTGAGGCCATTCCTGCATCAACACATCAACAAACAGTCACATGACACCGCAACAAATTATTAACATGTAAACAGCACCTGTCAACATTTCATTGGGATTTTCATATGATCTGTGTTCTCCTCTTATGTGTTCTGTTAAAAACATGCAGTTACGTCTAAGTGAATGTAAACTGTTGGTGAAGAGGATTCAACAGTATTCGGATCCCTTCGATTTCACGTTGCGTTATTTTGCAGTTTATCAATCTCACTCATCCCCAATAATGTGTTTCTTTAGATCTGTAGATCACTGAAGTTAGGGTTAGTTCATTAGGATCTTTCTTCTGTTGTATTCATATGTCCTAATGCTTCTTGTTCTTCTGTTCTTGTTTTATTATGAACTGTTAAATTGTTTTCAGAAACTGAATGAGGACCACTTACTTTTATTTCTGCTGTGACATATCGCCATTGAAAATTGTAAAAATGTCCCAACTCTAAACCTATTCCTTTTTAATGTCAATCTCTTTTTAACTTAAACAAAGCTGATCTCCAGGTATTCCTGTGTGTGTGTGTGTGTGTATGACAGAGTGTGTGAGTGTGTGTGTGTGTGACAGAGTGTGTGTGTGTTAGGGGTGGAACAGTACATGAAAAAACATCCGAACCGTTCGGTTCGCTTGTCTCGGTTCGGTGCGTGTGTGCGTCGCACGGTTCGACACATGCGCAGTGTAACCTCGTGCCCGTGACCTCAGACAGTGTGTTTACTTTTCGCACGAAATAAGAGATGTGTGGACATGACAATGGACATGCATATGAGGCTTGTTCGACTTGAACCGGCGCTGCACAGACCGATCGATGAATAACATCAAAGTACCGCGAGAGCAACGGCTCCGTATGCTTTTCAATCACTCTCGCGGTACTTTGATGTCGATCGGTCTGTGCAGCGCCGGTTCAAGTCGAACAAGCCTATAGACAGTAAAAGTGGAGTATGGAGTGCTGCAGGTCTCGTCACGTATAGAAATGGCAAGTGGGAGATATAAGGAAGGCTAACCGGAGTTGGAGGATGCGCCAGCGTCGTATAAGTCCGTGTGGGAACATTTTGGATTTCATGTTACCTATGATATTTAAAAATATACAGTGACACCAAGTTTAGATAAGAACTACAGTCATATGTTTCCAAATACTGCACTTTAATTTCAAGTGAAAAAAATGTATCCTCACTCAGGGAATAGTTCATTGTTGATACTGTTTTTGTGTTGAGGTTGAACTTATGTTTCACTTTATGGTTATGCCTTTGCTATTGTTATAGCCTCATTATAGGCAATTATGTGTAACATATTTTGACTTATTTAAAAGATAGTGCTTTAAGACTTCCTCTCTTTTTCTATTAAAAGATAAACATTTTGTAAGAGCTACACTGAAGTTGACAGTTTGATAAATGCAAGTTAATTTTAATCTTTGTGTGCTAAAAATGCACATAAGTCCCTGTAGAGATAGCAATACACATTCTCCTTTTTTGCCAAATAAACAAAAGCATTTCATCAATGTCTTCTCTCTTGCTGTATCAAAATGTCACCTAGCTTTCCTCAGAGATGGTCTCAATAATGTGCTTAAAGTCAAGTCAAATTCAGTTTGTGCATGATTACATGATATACATTTTTTTAATACTGTATCCTGAATTGTGGATAATTGAGCTATAGCCTATATCATATGCTGAAGTACATTTCTGGAGTGTTAAAGATTAAAAGAAAAAATAACAAGAACCGTACAGAACCGAAAACCGTGACCCTAAAACCGTGATACGAACCGAACCGTGGGTTTTGTGAACCGTGCCACCCCTAGTGTGTGTGTGTGACAGAGTGTGTGTGTGACAGAGTCGGGGCTACGCAAGAAAAACTACCATTCAATCGCAGTTTTGTGTGGAAACTCGTCTGGAAACCACTAATGAAGACACAAAAGTATCTCTCCAGGGAGTGTGTGCACAGGAGACTCTGTGTGTGTGTGTGTGTGTGGAGACTCAGAGTGAGTGTGAGTGAGTGTGTGTGTGTGTGTGTGTGTGTGTGTGTGTGTGTGTGTGAGTGTGTGTGAGATACTCACCCGAGTATGCAGTGGCGTCCATCTTCCCGACTCGCACCGGCGACCCGGAGTGTGTGAGTTCTGCTCCGACCTCCTGCCAGACCGGCTCCAGCTTCTTACAGTATCCACACCACGGGGCATAGAACTACACACACACACACAGCTCAGACACACAACTCAGACACACACACAGCTCAGACACAAACACAGCTCAGACACACAGCTCAGACACACACACACACACACAGCTCAGACACACACAAACAGCTCAGACACACACACACACAGCTCAGACACACACACACACACACACGATGATGTTAAAGTAACATCATCTGCAGGAAGGGTCACTTACATCCACCAGCCAGACGTCATCCATTCGGTTCTCCTTAAACCTGCGGGAAACACACAAACACACACACAAGATCTGCATTTAGTGAAGACACTAACAGCAGTCCGACTGTACCGCTTTGTTTTCTGCTCTTAAACACACACACACACACAGAAGGAACACACACACACAGAAGGAACACACACACACTGAAGGAACACACACACACTGAAGCAACACACACACACTGAAGCAACACACACACACTGAAGCAACACACACACACTGAAGGAACACACACACACTGAAGGAACACACACACTGAAGGAACACACACACACACAGAAGGAACACACACACACAGAAGGAACACACACACACAGAAGGAACACACACACACTCACTGAAGGAACACACACACACTCACTGAAGGAACACACACACACTCACTGAAGGAACACACACACACTCACTGAAGGAACACACACACACTCACTGAAGGAACACACACACACTCACTGAAGGAACACACACACACACAGAAAAAACACACACACACAGAAGGAACACACACACACAGAAGGAACACACACACACTCACTGAAGGAACACACACACACAGAAGGAACACGCGCGCACACACACACACACACACACAGAAGGAACACACACACACTGAAGGAACACACACACACTGAAGGAACACACACACACTGAAGGAACACACACACACACACTGAAGGAACACACACACACACTGAAGGAACACACACACACACACACTGAAGGAACACACACACACACACACACTGAAGAAACACACACACACACACAGAAGGAACACACACACTCACTGAAGGAACAGACACACACACTCACTGAAGGAACACACACACACTCACTGAAGGAACACACACACACACACACAGAAAAAACACACACACAGAAGGAACACGCGCGCGCACACACACACACACACAGAAGGAACACACACACACTCACTGAAGGAACACACACACACTCACTGAAGGGGAACACACACACACTCACTGAAGGGGAACACACACACACTCACTGAAGGGGAACACACACACACTCACTGAAGGGGAACACACACACACTGAAGGAACACACACACTGAAGGAACACACACACTGAAGGAACACACACACACTGAAGGAACACACACACACTCACTGAAGGAACACACACACACACACACACACACTGAAAAAACACACACACACAGAAGGAACACACACACACTCACTGAAGGAACACACACACACTGAAGGAACACACACACACAGAAGGAACACACACACACTCACTGAAGGAACACACACACACAGAAGGAACACGCGCGCACACACACACACACACACACACACAGAAGGAACACACACACACTCACTGAAGGAACACACACACACTGAAGGAACACACACACACAGAAGGAACACACACACACACACACACTGAAGGAACACACACACACAGAAGGAACACACACACACACACTGAAGGAACACACACACACAGAAGGAACACGCGCGCACACACACACACACACACACACAGAAGGAACACACACACACTCACTGAAGGAACACACACACACTGAAGGAACACGCGCACACACACACACACACACACACAGAAGGAACACACACACACTCACTGAAGGAACACACACACACTGAAGGAACACACACACACAGAAGGAACACGCGCGCACACACACACACTGAAGGAACACACACACACACACTGAAGGAACACACACACACACACTGAAGGAACACACACACACACACTGAAGGAACACACACACACACACACTGAAGGAACACACACACACACACTGAAGGAACACACACACACACACTGAAGGAACACACACACACACACTGAAGGAACACACACACACACACTGAAGGAACACACACACACACACACTGAAGGAACACACACACACACACACACACACACACACAGAAGGAACACGCGCGCACACACACACACAGAAGGAACACACACACACACTGAAGGAACACACACACACACACTGAAGGAACACACACACACACACTGAAGGAACACACACACACACACTGAAGGAACACACACACACACACTGAAGGAACACACACACACACACACTGAAGGAACACACACACACACACTGAAGGAACACACACACACACACACACACACACAGAAGGAACACACACACACTCACTGAAGGAACACACACACACTCACTGAAGGAACACACACACACTCACTGAAGGAACACACACACACACACACAGAAGGAACACACACACACACAGAAGGAACACACACACACTCACTGAAGGAACACACACACACTCACTGAAGGAACACACACACACTCACTGAAGGAACACACACACACACTCACTGAAGGAACACACACACACACTCACTGAAGGAACACACACACACACTCACTGAAGGAACACACACACACTGAAGGAACACACACACACTGAAGGAACACACACACACTGAAGGAACACGCGCGCACACACACAGAAGGAACACACACACACTCACTGAAGGAACACACACACACTCACTGAAGGGGAACACACACACACTCACTGAAGGAACACACACACACACTCACTGAAGGAACACACACACACTGAAGGAACACACACACACTGAAGGAACACACACACACTGAAGGAACACACACTCACTGAAGGAACACACACACACTCACTGAAGGAACACACACACACTCACTGAAGGAACACACACACACTCACTGAAGGAACACACACACACTCACTGAAGGAACACACACACACTCACTGAAGGAACACACACACACTCACTGAAGGAACACACACACACACTCACTGAAGGAACACACACACACACTCACTGAAGGAACACACACACACTGAAGGAACACACACACACTGAAGGAACACGCGCGCACACACACAGAAGGAACACACACACACACACAGAAGGAACACACACACACTCACTGAAGGAACACACACACACTCACTGAAGGGGAACACACACACACTCACTGAAGGGGAACACACACACACTGAAGGGGAACACACACACACTCACTGAAGGAACACACACACACTCACTGAAGGGGAACACACACACACTCACTGAAGGGGAACACACACACACTGAAGGAACACACACACACACTGAAGGAACACACACACACTGAAGGAACACACACACACTGAAGGAACACACACACAGAAGGAACACGCGCGCACACACACACACACACACACACAGAAGGAACACACACACTCACTGAAGGAACACACACACACTCACTGAAGGAACACACACACTCACTGAAGGGGAACACACACACACTCACTGAAGGGGAACACACACACACTGAAGGAACACACACACACACTGAAGGAACACACACACACTGAAGGAACACACACACACTGAAGGAACACACACACAGAAGGAACACGCGCGCACACACACACACACACACACACAGAAGGAACACACACACTCACTGAAGGAACACACACACACTCACTGAAGGAACACACACACTCACTGAAGGGGAACACACACACACTCACTGAAGGGGAACACACACACACTGAAGGAACACACACACACACTGAAGGAACACACACACACTGAAGGAACACACACACACTGAAGGAACACACACACACACACTGAAGGAACACACACACACTGAAGGAACACACACACACACACACACACACACACACACACACACACACACACACTGAAGCTTCTGTTCGCTGATGGGAGTTTGTGAGTAACAGAATTAACCCTGTTCATCATAAAGCGATCGAGTCTCTTCAGAAGAACTGGATTTAATGCTCCAATAATAAGGATTTATTTTATCATCTCTTTATGATAGTTTCGAAGCGTCAGAGTTTGTGTGAATCTGTTTGTGTTCGTCTTTAAGAGAACAGAGTAATGGATGACAGATTTCCCCTTTACATGATGATGATGATGATGAGCCTCTCGTTCACGTCTGAAGAATCTTTTTCAAACTCATATTCAACAGAAAACATGTCCGTACAGAAAAGAAAACTACTCGTCAAGCAATTTCATGAGTTCATTTTAAACAATGCAAACTGTAATCTGGAGCTTTGTGGATGAATTACGCATTAAAGCACAATCCGGTTTCTTAAAGCAAGATATAACCAGAAACACAAGATAAAATACATACAGCCATATACACACACACACACATATATACATATATATATATATATATAATTTATCAAACACAGACATGAATCATGCATCTGTCATGTAAATGCATCAGATCATCATAACTTACACACCTTAACTTTTCAACACTTTCATTCAAATAGCAATAAACTGTTTCAAGAGAGCCTTACATTTGTCGACATTTCTCATAAATATTGTTCACCTCATGAAAATTTATTTGAAAAAACAAAAAATAGCAAACGAGACAGACTATCTTACATGTCATCCAGATCCTGCACATGAGCCACGAGCAGCGGACTGAGGAGAAGACAGGAGAAAACTGCAAACACACACAATCACACCATCACTTCATGATAATGATATCTCAGATATGAGCATGAGTTATGAATAAAGCATCTGACCCGCAGTGAGCAGCGCCATGACTGCGTGCGAGAAGGAGAAGAAGAAGAAAAAGAAGAAGAAAAAAAGCATCAACAGGAAGTGCAGACAGTAGTGGAGCCCGCGCATGCGCACTGACCCAGGGGAGCTGACGCTGACGTCACGCTGCTGACGTCACGCTGCCCGCGACTCAATCCGTCACGCGTGCTTCCTAGATAGTGGACGACACATACACTGCATAGAGAATGTGTTTTCTTATTAAAACCAGAAAAATGTGCAAATAAACAGGCATCAGAGAAACAAATATTAACAAAAGACAGACTTTGAACATAACCATATAATGTTTGTGGCTGCAGAAATTTGTAAATAAAAAGGTAACAAACACTAAATAAGTAACTAAATTTATACAAGGACAAGTGTCCGCTTCAGAGCATTGAAATCATTCAGTATTATTAGCTTTGCTTACAGGCTGTTTGTCTGGATTTGAGCCGTTTTTCCAACTAGATTCAGGATCCTTCGGTTGTTGAGGCTCATATAGTTTTATAGGACAATGAACATTTATTCTTACCTTCAAGGTACTGACCGGATAACTTCAACTGAAGCTGATTTTAGTGATTATCGTGTCACGTTAATCACATCATTTATAGGGACTGATGTTTGTCTGAAACATATTGTTTATTACTTTTAGAGTTTAGCATGAAGTTTCCAAGAGGAATGCCTGAAGTGTGTCAGCCAGTGCATTTCAGCGCTGTGTGTGAGATTCAGAGAGGTGTGTGTGTGGTGTGCAACAGTGATGCAGTGTGTGTGAACAGTGACACACAGGCACTAGAGGGCAGCAGAGTTATTATAATGACAGATGAACATCTGCATTGTGCAGCACATCTGGCGTCCACACATCCATACTCTCCCTGAGGAAAGAGGACAGGACCCGACAGACTACAGCCGTTACTGTTCATGAACTACACACACCCACTATATGAACTACACACACCCACTGTTCATATGAACTACACACACCCACTGTTCATATGAACTACACACAGCCGTTACTGTTCATATGAACTACACACACCCACTGTTCATATGAACTACACACAGCCACTGTTCATATGAACTACACACACCCACTGTTCATATGAACTACACACAGCCACTGTTCATATGAACTACACACACCCACTGTTCATATGAACTACACACACCCACTGTTCATATGAACTACACACACCCACTGTTCATATGAACTACACACAGCCACTGTTCATATGAACTACACACAGCCACTGTTCATATGAACTACACACACCCACTGTTCATATGAACTACACACAGCCGTTACTGTTCATATGAACTACACACACCCACTGTTCATATGAACTACACACAGCCGTTACTGTTCATATGAACTACACACACCCACTGTTCATATGAACTACACACACACACTGTTCATATGAACTACACACACCCACTGTTCATATGAACTACACACACCCACTGTTCATATGAACTACACACAGCCGTTACGGTTCATATGAACTACACACACCCACTGTTCATATGAACTACACACAGCCACTGTTCATATGAACTACACACACCCACTGTTCATATGAACTACACACAGCCACTGTTCATATGAACTACACACACCCACTGTTCATATGAACTACACACACCCACTGTTCATATGAACTACACACACCCACTGTTCATATGAACTACACACACCCACTGTTCATATGAACTACACACAGCCGTTACTGTTCATATGAACTACACACACCCACTGTTCATATGAACTACACACACACACTGTTCATATGAACTACACACAGCCACTGTTCATATGAACTACACACAGCCACTGTTCATATGAACTACACACAGCCACTGTTCATATGAACTACACACACCCACTGTTCATATGAACTACACACAGCCGTTACTGTTCATATGAACTACACACACCCACTGTTCATATGAACTACACACACACACTGTTCATATGAACTACACACACCCACTGTTCATATGAACTACACACACCCACTGTTCATATGAACTACACACAGCCGTTACGGTTCATATGAACTACACACACCCACTGTTCATATGAACTACACACAGCCACTGTTCATATGAACTACACACACCCACTGTTCATATGAACTACACACAGCCACTGTTCATATGAACTACACACACCCACTGTTCATATGAACTACACACACCCACTGTTCATATGAACTACACACACCCACTGTTCATATGAACTACACACACCCACTGTTCATATGAACTACACACAGCCGTTACTGTTCATATGAACTACACACACACACTGTTCATATGAACTACACACAGCCACTGTTCATATGAACTACACACACCCACTGTTCATATGAACTACACACACCCACTGTTCATATGAACTACACACACACACTGTTCATATGAACTACACACAGCCACTGTTCATATGAACTACACACACCCACTGTTCATATGAACTACACACACCCACTGTTCATATGAACTACACACACCCACTGTTCATATGAACTACACACAGCCACTGTTCATATGAACTACACACACCCACTGTTCATATGAACTACACACACCCACTGTTCATATGAACTACACACACCCACTGTTCATATGAACTACACACACACACTGTTCATATGAACTACACACACCCACTGTTCATATGAACTACACACACCCACTGTTCATATGAACTACACACACACACTGTTCATATGAACTACACACAGCCACTGTTCATATGAACTACACACAGCCACTGTTCATATGAACTACACACAGCCGCTGTTCATATGAACTACACACACCCACTGTTCATATGAACTACACACAGCCACTGTTCATATGAACTACACACACACACTGTTCATATGAACTACACACACCCACTGTTCATATGAACTACACACACCCACTGTTCATATGAACTACACACACCCACTGTTCATATGAACTACACACAGCCACTGTTCATATGAACTACACACAGCCGTTACTGTTCATATGAACTACACACACCCACTGTTCATATGAACTACACACACCCACTGTTCATATGAACTACACACAGCCGTTACTGTTCATATGAACTACACACACCCACTGTTCATATGAACTACACACAGCCACTGTTCATATGAACTACACACACACACTGTTCATATGAACTACACACACCACTGTTCATATGAACTACACACAGCCACTGTTCATATGAACTACACACACACACTGTTCATATGAACTACACACACCCACTGTTCATATGAACTACACACAGCCACTGTTCATATGAACTACACACACCCACTGTTCATATGAACTACACACACCCACTGTTCATATGAACTACACACAGCCGTTACTGTTCATATGAACTACACACACCCACTGTTCATATGAACTACACACACCCACTGTTCATATGAACTACACACACCCACTGTTCATATGAACTACACACACCCACTGTTCATATGAACTACACACACCCACTGTTCATATGAACTACACACAGCCACTGTTCATATGAACTACACACACCCACTGTTCATATGAACTACACACAGCCACTGTTCATATGAACTACACACACCCACTGTTCATATGAACTACACACACACACTGTTCATATGAACTACACACACCCACTGTTCATATGAACTACACACACCCACTGTTCATATGAACTACACACAGCCACTGTTCATATGAACTACACACACCCACTGTTCATATGAACTACACACAGCCACTGTTCATATGAACTACACACACCCACTGTTCATATGAACTACACACACCCACTGTTCATATGAACTACACACACCCACTGTTCATATGAACTACACACACCCACTGTTCATATGAACTACACACACCCACTGTTCATATGAACTACACACACCCACTGTTCATATGAACTACACACAGCCGTTACTGTTCATATGAACTACACACACCCACTGTTCATATGAACTACACACACCCACTGTTCATATGAACTACACACACCCACTGTTCATATGAACTACACACACCCACTGTTCATATGAACTACACACACCCACTGTTCATATGAACTACACACAGCCGTTACTGTTCATATGAACTACACACACCCACTGTTAATATGAACTACACACACCCACTGTTCATATGAACTACACACACCCACTGTTCATATGAACTACACACAGCCACTGTTCATATGAACTACACACAGCCACTGTTCATATGAACTACACACACCCACTGTTCATATGAACTACACACACCCACTGTTCATATGAACTACACACACCCACTGTTCATATGAACTACACACAGCCACTGTTCATATGAACTACACACACCCACTGTTCATATGAACTACACACAGCCACTGTTCATATGAACTACACACACCCACTGTTCATATGAACTACACACAGCCACTGTTCATATGAACTACACACACCCACTGTTCATATGAACTACACACAGCCACTGTTCATATGAACTACACACACCCACTGTTCATATGAACTACACACACCCACTGTTCATATGAACTACACACAGCCACTGTTCATATGAACTACACACACCCACTGTTCATATGAACTACACACACCCACTGTTCATATGAACTACACACACCCACTGTTCATATGAACTACACACACCCACTGTTCATATGAACTACACACAGCCGTTACTGTTCATATGAACTACACACACCCACTGTTCATATGAACTACACACACACACTGTTCATATGAACTACACACAGCCACTGTTCATATGAACTACACACACCCACTGTTCATATGAACTACACACAGCCACTGTTCATATGAACTACACACACCCACTGTTCATATGAACTACACACAGCCGTTACTGTTCATATGAACTACACACACCCACTGTTCATATGAACTACACACAGCCACTGTTCATATGAACTACACACAGCCACTGTTCATATGAACTACACACACACACTGTTCATATGAACTACACACACACACTGTTCATATGAACTACACACACCCACTGTTCATATGAACTACACACAGCCACTGTTCATATGAACTACACACACCCACTGTTCATATGAACTACACACACCCACTGTTCATATGAACTACACACACCCACTGTTCATATGAACTACACACAGCCACTGTTCATATGAACTACACACACCCACTGTTCATATGAACTACACACAGCCGTACTGTTCATATGAACTACACACACCCACTGTTCATATGAACTACACACAGCCACTGTTCATATGAACTACACACAGCCACTGTTCATATGAACTACACACACACACTGTTCATATGAACTACACACACACACTGTTCATATGAACTACACACAGCCACTGTTCATATGAACTACACACACCCACTGTTCATATGAACTACACACAGCCGTTACTGTTCATATGAACTACACACACCCACTGTTCATATGAACTACACACAGCCACTGTTCATATGAACTACACACAGCCACTGTTCATATGAACTACACACACCCACTGTTCATATGAACTACACACAGCCGTTACTGTTCATATGAACTACACACAGCCACTGTTCATATGAACTACACACAGCCACTGTTCATATGAACTACACACACCCGCTGTTCATATGAACTACACACACCCACTGTTCATATGAACTACACACAGCCACTGTTCATATGAACTACACACACACACTGTTCATATGAACTACACACAGCCGTTACTGTTCATATGAACTACACACACCCACTGTTCATATGAACTACACACAGCCACTGTTCATATGAACTACACACAGCCGCTGTTCATATGAACTACACACACCCACTGTTCATATGAACTACACACACACACTGTTCATATGAACTACACACACCCACTGTTCATATGAACTACACACACCCACTGTTCATATGAACTACACACAGACGTTACTGTTCATATGAACTACACACAGCCACTGTTCATATGAACTACACACAGCCACTGTTCATATGAACTACACACAGCCGCTGTTCATATGAACTACACACAGACGTTACTGTTCATATGAACTACACACACCCACTGTTCATATGAACTACACACAGCCACTGTTCATATGAACTACACACACCCACTGTTCATATGAACTACACACACCCACTGTTCATATGAACTACACACACCCACTGTTCATATGAACTACACACACCCACTGTTCATATGAACTACACACAGCCACTGTTCATATGAACTACACACAGCCACTGTTCATATGAACTACACACACCCACTGTTCATATGAACTACACACAGCCACTGTTCATATGAACTACACACACCCACTGTTCATATGAACTACACACACCCACTGTTCATATGAACTACACACACCCACTGTTCATATGAACTACACACACCCACTGTTCATATGAACTACACACAGCCACTGTTCATATGAACTACACACAGCCACTGTTCATATGAACTACACACACCCACTGTTCATATGAACTACACACACCCACTGTTCATATGAACTACACACAGCCGTTACTGTTCATATGAACTACACACAGCCACTGTTCATATGAACTACACACAGCCACTGTTCATATGAACTACACACACCCACTGTTCATATGAACTACACACACCCACTGTTCATATGAACTACACACAGCCACTGTTCATATGAACTACACACACACACTGTTCATATGAACTACACACAGCCGTTACTGTTCATATGAACTACACACACCCACTGTTCATATGAACTACACACACCCACTGTTCATATGAACTACACACAGCCGTTACTGTTCATATGAACTACACACAGCCGCTGTTCATATGAACTACACACACCCACTGTTCATATGAACTACACACACACACTGTTCATATGAACTACACACACCCACTGTTCATATGAACTACACACACACACTGTTCATATGAACTACACACACCCACTGTTCATATGAACTACACACACCCACTGTTCATATGAACTACACACAGCCGTTACTGTTCATATGAACTACACACAGCCACTGTTCATATGAACTACACACAGCCACTGTTCATATGAACTACACACACCCACTGTTCATATGAACTACACACACCCACTGTTCATATGAACTACACACAGCCACTGTTCATATGAACTACACACACACACTGTTCATATGAACTACACACAGCCGTTACTGTTCATATGAACTACACACACCCACTGTTCATATGAACTACACACAGCCACTGTTCATATGAACTACACACACCCACTGTTCATATGAACTACACACACCCACTGTTCATATGAACTACACACAGCCACTGTTCATATGAACTACACACACACACTGTTCATATGAACTACACACACCCACTGTTCATATGAACTACACACAGCCACTGTTCATATGAACTACACACACACACTGTTCATATGAACTACACACAGCCGTTACTGTTCATATGAACTACACACACCCACTGTTCATATGAACTACACACACACTGTTCATATGAACTACACACAGCCACTGTTCATATGAACTACACACACCCACTGTTCATATGAACTACACACACCCACTGTTCATATGAACTACACACAGCCACTGTTCATATGAACTACACACACACACTGTTCATATGAACTACACACACCCACTGTTCATATGAACTACACACAGCCGTTACTGTTCATATGAACTACACACACCCACTGTTCATATGAACTACACACAGCCACTGTTCATATGAACTACACACACCCACTGTTCATATGAACTACACACACCCACTGTTCATATGAACTACACACAGCCGTTACTGTTCATATGAACTACACACAACCACTGTTCATATGAACTACACACAGCCACTGTTCATATGAACTACACACAGCCGTTACTGTTCATATGAACTACACACAGCCACTGTTCATATGAACTACACACAGCCGTTACTGTTCATATGAACTACACACAGCCACTGTTCATATGAACTACACACAGCCACTGTTCATATGAACTACACACACCCACTGTTCATATGAACTACACACAGCCACTGTTCATATGAACTACACACAGCCACTGTTCATATGAACTACACACACCCACTGTTCATATGAACTACACACACCCACTGTTCATATGAACTACACACAGCCGTTACTGTTCATATGAACTACACACAGCCACTGTTCATATGAACTACACACAGCCACTGTTCATATGAACTACACACACCCACTGTTCATATGAACTACACACACCCACTGTTCATATGAACTACACACACCCACTGTTCATATGAACTACACACAGCCACTGTTCATATGAACTACACACACCCACTGTTCATATGAACTACACACAGCCACTGTTCATATGAACTACACACACACACTGTTCATATGAACTACACACAGCCACTGTTCATATGAACTACACACACCCACTGTTCATATGAACTACACACAGCCGCTGTTCATATGAACTACACACACCCACTGTTCATATGAACTACACACACACACTGTTCATATGAACTACACACACCCACTGTTCATATGAACTACACACACACACTGTTCATATGAACTACACACAGCCACTGTTCATATGAACTACACACAGACGTTACTGTTCATATGAACTACACACAGCCACTGTTCATATGAACTACACACAGCCACTGTTCATATGAACTACAAACAGCCGCTGTTCATATGAACTACACACAGCCACTGTTCATATGAACTACACACAGACGTTACTGTTCATATGAACTACACACAGCCACTGTTCATATGAACTACACACAGCCGCTGTTCATATGAACTACACACAGCCACTGTTCATATGAACTACACACAGCCACTGTTCATATGAACTACACACAGACGTTACTGTTCATATGAACTACACACACCCACTGTTCATATGAACTACACACAGCCACTGTTCATATGAACTACACACACCCACTGTTCATATGAACTACACACACCCACTGTTCATATGAACTACACACACCCACTGTTCATATGAACTACACACACCCACTGTTCATATGAACTACACACAGCCGTTACTGTTCATATGAACTACACACAGCCACTGTTCATATGAACTACACACACCCACTGTTCATATGAACTACACACAGCCGTTACTGTTCATATGAACTACACACAGCCGTTACTGTTCATATGAACTACACACAGCCACTGTTCATATGAACTACACACAGTCACTGTTCATATGAACTACACACACCCACTGTTCATATGAACTACACACACCCACTGTTCATATGAACTACACACAGCCACTGTTCATATGAACTACACACACCCACTGTTCATATGAACTACACACAGCCGTTACTGTTCATATGAACTACACACAGCCGTTACTGTTCATATGAACTACACACAGCCGTTACTGTTCATATGAACTACACACAGCCACTGTTCATATGAACTACACACAGTCACTGTTCATATGAACTACACACACCCACTGTTCATATGAACTACACACACCCACTGTTCATATGAACTACACACACCCACTGTTCATATCAACTACACACAGCCACTGTTCATATGAACTACACACACCCACTGTTCATATGAACTACACACACCCACTGTTCATATGAACTACACACAGCCACTGTTCATATGAACTACACACAGCCACTGTTCATATGAACTACACACAGACGTTACTGTTCATATGAACTACACACAGCCACTGTTCATATGAACTACACACAGCCACTGTTCATATGAACTACACACAGCCGCTGTTCATATGAACTACACACAGCCACTGTTCATATGAACTACACACAGACGTTACTGTTCATATGAACTACACACAGCCACTGTTCATATGAACTACACACAGCCGCTGTTCATATGAACTACACACAGCCACTGTTCATATGAACTACACACAGCCACTGTTCATATGAACTACACACAGACGTTACTGTTCATATGAACTACACACACCCACTGTTCATATGAACTACACACAGCCACTGTTCATATGAACTACACACACCCACTGTTCATATGAACTACACACACCCACTGTTCATATGAACTACACACACCCACTGTTCATATGAACTACACACACCCACTGTTCATATGAACTACACACAGCCGTTACTGTTCATATGAACTACACACAGCCACTGTTCATATGAACTACACACACCCACTGTTCATATGAACTACACACAGCCGTTACTGTTCATATGAACTACACACAGCCGTTACTGTTCATATGAACTACACACAGCCACTGTTCATATGAACTACACACAGTCACTGTTCATATGAACTACACACACCCACTGTTCATATGAACTACACACACCCACTGTTCATATGAACTACACACAGCCACTGTTCATATGAACTACACACACCCACTGTTCATATGAACTACACACAGCCGTTACTGTTCATATGAACTACACACAGCCGTTACTGTTCATATGAACTACACACAGCCGTTACTGTTCATATGAACTACACACAGCCACTGTTCATATGAACTACACACAGTCACTGTTCATATGAACTACACACACCCACTGTTCATATGAACTACACACACCCACTGTTCATATGAACTACACACACCCACTGTTCATATCAACTACACACAGCCACTGTTCATATGAACTACACACACCCACTGTTCATATGAACTACACACACCCACTGTTCATATGAACTACACACAGCCACTGTTCATATGAACTACACACAGCCACTGTTCATATGAACTACACACACCCACTGTTCATATGAACTACACACAGCCACTGTTCATATGATTAATTTAATTTAACTGCAGAACTGCATCTTTCATCTTTCAGCATCTAGTTATACGCCCTTTTGGAAATATTGACTTTTTTAACATTATTTTAGGACACCCACAGATTTTATGATTTTACATTGGAAACAATAAGCTTGTGAAATATCTGGATATCTACATCGATTAAATTAAATGTGGTTTGATCTTAATTATAGACAAACTCAATCTGACTAAACGAATAACACACAAACAGTTGTACTTTTCACATTTTTATTGACTACATTATTAATCACAGTATAGTTTGATTTTTAAAATCTGTTTCAGTTTTTCAATATTTCTGGAAAACACAAAAGTTCTTCTTTCAGCCATTCTTCGGTTGATTTACTCGTTGTCATGTTTCATCCTTGCCTCTCTAAAGCCTGAAGTCATCAATATTCTCATGTAAAGTCACTACAGTGTTGAACTGATTCTTCCTTCAATGGTTGTGATTCTTTCTTTTGTAAAGTCATGTGTCAGTGTGAAACCTCCTGTTGTCGATCTATCGTGCGGTGTGAACACGACATACGTCTTTGTCCGATCTACGCTGTGTATGGTGCGTGTTGCTGCTTGTTCTACTATAACCATTAAACCTTCGTGTTGGAAATATATTCTCATCCTTCCTGCAACCACCCGTGACAACAAATGTGGAAGTTTAACTTTTATTATGTTTAGCAATTTTGCTGCCACATTTAGGGCAAGATGAGGTGCCTAGATCTAGACTTAAAAAACGAGGTGATCGCGCTTTTGTAACTGCGGGCCCAAAACTTTGGAACAGTCCTAACCCTAACCCAGACCCCAGACCCCAGGCCCCAGGCCCCAGAATCCAGACGCCAGACCCCAGACCCCAGAATCCAGACTCCAGACCCCAGACCCCAGGCCCCAGACCCCGGGCCCCAGAATACAGACTCCAGACCCCAGGCAACAGACCCCAGACCCCAGGCCCCAGAATCCAGACTCCAGACCCCAGGCAACAGATCCCAGACCCTAGGCCCCAGAATCCAGACCCCAGGCAACAGACCCCAGACCCCAGATTCCAGGCCCCAGGCCCCAGGCCCCAGACTCCAGACCCCAGGCCCCAGAATCCAGACCCCAGGCCCCAGGCCCCAGACTCTAGACCCCAGGCCCCAGAACCCAGGCACCAGGCCACAGACCCAAGGCCCCAGACCCCCCACACCCCAGGCCTCAGAACCCAAACCCCAGGCACCAGGCCCAAGACCCCAGACCCCAGACCCCAGACCCCAGGCACCAGACCCCAGACCCCAGACCCCAGACAACAGACCCCAGGCACAAGGCACCAGGCACAAGGCACCAGGCACCAGGCCCCAGGCACCAGACCCTAGGCCCCAGACCCCCCAGGCACCAGACACCAGACCCCAGGACCCAGATCCCAGGCACTAGACCCCAGGCACCAGGCACCAGACCCCAGGCCCCAGACCCTAGGCCCCAGACCCCCCAGGCACCAGACCCTAGGCCCCAGACCCCAGGCACCAGGACCCAGACCCCAGGCACTAGAGCCCAGGCACCAGACCCCAGACCCCAGGCCCCAGACCCCAAAAACCAGGCACCAGACCCTAGGCCCCAGACCCCCCAGGCACCAGACACCAGACCCCAGGACCCAGACCCCAGGCACTAGACCCCAGGCACCAGGCACCAGACCCCAGGCCCCAGACCCCAGGCACCATACTCCAGGCACCAGACCCCAGGCACCAGACCCTAGGCCCCAGACCCCCCAGGCACCAGACGCCAGGCCCCAGATCCCACCCCCCAGACCCCAGGGTCCAGACCCCCCAGACACCAGACCCCAGGCACCAGGCACCAGACCCCAGACACCAGACCCCAGGCACCAGGCACCAGGCACCTGACCCCAGGCACCAGACCCCAGACCCCAGACCCCAGGCACCCGACCCCAGGCACCAGACCCCAGGCACCAGACCCCAGACTCCGGACCCTAGGCCCCAGACCCCCCAGGCACCAGACACCAGACTCCAGACCCCAGGCACCAGGACCCAGACCCCAGGCACTAGACCCCAGGCACCAGGCACCAGACCCCAGGCACCACACCACAGGCACCAGACCCCAGGCCTCAGACACCAGGCCCCAGACACCAGACCCCAGACACCAGACCCCAGACACCAGGCCCCAGACCCCCAGGCACCAGACCCCAGGCACCAGACCCCAGACCCCAGGCCCCAGACCCCAGGCACCAGAATCCAGACCCTAGGCCCCAGACCACCCAGGCACCAGACACCAGACCCCAGACACCAGACACCCAGGCACCAGGCACCAGGCACCAGGCACCAGACCCCATGCCCCATGCCCCAGGCACCAGGCACCAGGCACCAGACCCCATGCCCCAGGCACCAGGCACCAGGCACCAGGCACCAGGCACCAGGCACCAGGCACCAGACCCCAGACACCAGACCCCAGGCACCAGACCCCAGACCCCAGACCCCAGACTCCAGACCCCAGGCACCAGACTCCAGGCACCAGACCCCAGGCCCCAGACCCCAGACCCCAGGCACCATACTCCAGGCACCATACTCCAGGCACCAGACCCCAGGCACCAGACCCTAGGCCCCAGACCCCCCAGGCACCAGACGCCAGGCCCCAGATCCCACCCCCCAGACCCCAGGGTCCAGACCCCCCAGACACCAGACCCCAGGCACCAGGCACCAGACCCCAGACCCCAGACCCCAGACACCAGACACCAGACCCCAGGCACCAGGCACCTGACCCCAGGCAACAGACCCCAGACCCCAGGCACCAGACTCCAGACCCCAGGCACCAGACCCCAGACTCCAGACCCTAGACCCCAGACCCCCCAGGCACCAGACACCAGACTCCAGACCCCAGGCACCAGGACCCAGACCCCAGGCACTAGACCCCAGGCACCAGGCACCAGACCCCAGGCACCACACCACAGGCACCAGACCCCAGACTCCAGACCCCAGGCCTCAGACACCAGGCCCCAGACACCAGACCCCAGACACCAGGCCCCAGACCCCAGGCCCCAGACCCCAGGCACCAGACTCCAGACCCTAGGCCCCAGACCACCCAGACACCAGACACCAGACCCCAGACACCAGACACCCAGGCACCAGGCATCAGGCACCAGACCCCAGCCCCCATGCCCCAGGCACCAGGCACCAGACCCCAGGCCCCATGCCCCAGGCACCAGGCACCAGGCACCAGACACCAGACCCCAGGCACCAGACCCCAGACTCCAGACCCCAGGCACCAGACTCCAGACCCCAGGCACCAGACCCCAGGCCCCAGACTCCAGACCCCAGGCACCAGACTCCAAACCCCAGGAACCAGACCCCAGACCCCCCAGGCACCAGACACCAGACCCCAGACACCAGATCCCAGGTCCATGGCCCCAGACTTCCTGAACTCGGGAACTCGGGACTTCCTGAATGTCACATGATTATGGCACTTCTTCATGTGTTCCATATATGGACTAAATGTGCACAGGGCGCTCTCAGGCTGCCAGTATGGATTGAAAACACAGTACATCAGAGTATCCAGCGCTCATAATGATTACATCGGCACATTTGGGTATAAATTCAATAAATATTATTCCTGTCTATATAAATCTGATGTAAACCCATGAGAATCTATCAATATTTCTCCAAATCTGCACATTTTTGAGATAAAAGCCCCGAGGGATGTTGTTTTGTCAAGCGCTGCCATGACGACCTCACAGGAGTTTTTTTCTGAATGAGAGCGGCTGACGCTCATAATTCATATTAAAGGTATCGACTCATTTTTTGATTACATAACTCCTGACACAAATTAAGACATAACTGTCACTATAAGTTTCTGAGAATACAATAGTGGTCAAATACTAAAACTTGAGTGTTATATCTTTTTAATGATGTACAGTTTGTCAAGGTAATAACATTAAATCTGATAGTAACTTTGAACTATATAAACAAAAAAACACTTCAGTGTGTCGACGCTCTGGCAACGGTTAACAGGTTTTTAATATGCTTTAGTGTTTTTTTAGGCTCTCCTGAAAATAATGTTTTTGTTTTTTTTCATTTTAAACATTGCTGAAAGTCATATTGTGACAGGTTTCGCTTTTTGTGTCAAACCATCTTCATTTTGACCAGAGACGAAAAACTTTAATTCAGCATGAACAGCTTTGCTTATGTTAGACTGATAAGTTTGATTGCATTTCACATCATCTGCAAAGTCTAAGTCCAAAGTCCAACCCCACCCACAACCCCACACACACATTCAACCCCACCCACATCCAACCCACCCACATCCCACCCCACCCACAACCCCACACACACATCCAACCCCACACACATCCAACCCTCCCCAGGATTGAAGACCTCTGGCCTACACAGATCCCTAAACCGTCACTGTAACCTTAACCAATTAACTGCCTCTAGTGAAGTGGTTTGGGGGAAAATATTTAATTTGAAACAGGAAGTGTTACAGATCTGCCAGGCTCTCACACCAGCCAATCATAGCGTACTCCCCCTCCTGAACACTGATCACACACACCTGCACCTCATCATCACCCTCATCACCTCCACTATATAAACTCACACACCTCACCCCAGATCATTGTCCAGTCTCGTTTTCACACGAAGTGGACTACTTTCCTTGCCTATTCCAGCGATCTCCTAGATATCTCCAGCGATCTATCTCCAGTATCCTCTCCAGCGTCTCGTCTCTCCACCGTGTCTCTGTTCCCTCCTGTGTGCATCAGCTCCATCGTCCACCTTGCCATCCACCAGTCATCTCACCTGTAAGAAGAAACATACCATTCACCGCCAGCATCACGCTCTTCAGAGTATCATTGAAATTCTCACTTACCGGCTTACAGTTTATCTGCTCATTGTTGTCAATAAAAAATCCTGTTAACTTCCATCTTCTTCTCCTGAGTCTGCTTCCATAACAGGAAGAAGCAGTGAGAAGACTTAACCCTCACACCTAATTCTTTTTCATTTACTTTTTCTGTTTATGCTTAAAAACCCTTTCAGTCGGAACCCTACATACAATAATGGTGTTTCGGGGCGGATCAGGGACGGGGAGTCAGTGACGTATTGGACTCGGCTTCAGACCAAACCAGCTCTGAGATGAAATGATGAATCATTAAAAACAAGACAAGGTTAAGGTATTTATTTACCCAGGGTCCTCTGGTTCAGAAAAGCCACAAAACTATGTCGGAGTCAAAATTTAAAGAAAGAAATAATCAATTTTATCTTTCATAAAGAAAATGAAGCCCACTGTTAATCATTTAGTTAAGCACATCTATTGTTAATATCATTACTTTCAATAGTGATTCTCATTTCTGTGATACAGTATGTACTGTGTTGCAGTAAAAATGACTGTGATTTATCTATTGCAGTACAACCACCATGATTTGAGAATATTTATAAGGTAAATAATCTATATAAGATGCAGAGCACAAGCCTCCAGGTCCCCATCTGAACTATCTTAAAGGGGTCATATAATGGCATTTTTGTACAAGCTAATATGATTCTTTAGTGTCTAAATTAAAAGTTTGTAATATACTTTAATTAAAAATTCTCATTAGTATTGTAAGAAAACACTTATTTTACCTGGTCAAAAACAGCTCTGTTGTCAGCACGCCCTTTAAATGTACACTCACCTAAAGGATTATTAGGAACACCTGTTCAATTTCTCATTAATGCAATTATCTAATCAACCAATCACATGGCAGTTGCTTCAATGCATTTAGGGGTGTGGTCCTGGTCAAGACAATCTCCTGAACTCCAAACTGAATGTCAGAATGGGAAAGAAAGGTGATTTAAGCAATTTTGAGCGTGGCATGGTTGTTGGTGCCGGACGGGCTGGTCTGAGTATTTCACAGTCTGCTCAGTTACTGTGATTTTCACGCACAACCATTTCTATGGTTTACAAAGAATGGTGTGAAAAGGGAAAAACATCCAGTATGCGGCAGTCCTGTGGGCGAAAATGCCTTGTTGATGCTAGAGGTCAGAGGAGAATGGGCCGACTGATTCAAGTTGATAGAAGAGCAACTTTGACTGAAATAACCACTCGTTACAACCGAGGTATGCAGCAAAGCATTTGTGAAGCCACAACACGCACAACCTTGAGGCGGATGGGCTACAACAGCAGAAGACCCCACCGGGTACCACTCATCTCCACTACAAATAGGAAAAAGAGGCTACAAGAGCTCACCAAAATTGGACAGTTGAAGACTGGATAAATGTTGCCTGGTCTGATGAGTCTCGATTTCTGTTGAGACATTCAGATGGTAGAGTCAGAATTTGGCGTAAACGGAATGAGAACATGGATCCATCATGCCTTGTTACCACTGTGCAGGCTGGTGGTGGTGGTGTAATGGTGTGGGGGATGTTTTCTTGGCACACTTTAGGGCCCTTAGTGCCAATTGGGCATTGTTTAAATGCCACGGCCTACCTGAGTATTGTTTCTGACCATGTCCATCCCTTTATGGCCACCATGTACCCATCCTCTGATGGCTACTTCCAGCAGGATAATGCACCATGTCACAAAGCTCGAATCATTTCAAATTGGTTTCTTGAACATGACAATGAGTTCACTGTACTAAAATGGCCCCCACAGTCACCAGATCTCAACCCAATAGAGCATCTTTGGGATGTGGTGGAACGGGAGCTTCGTGCCCTGGATGTGCATCCCACAAATCTCCATCAACTGCAAGATGCTATCCTATCAATATGGGCCAACATTTCTAAAGAATGCTTTCAGCACTTTGTTGAATCAATGCCATGTAGAATTAAGGCAGTTCTGAAGGTGAAAGGGGGTCAAACACAGTATTAGTATGGTGTTCCTAATAATCCTTTAGGTGAGTGTATGTGTCTTTAAATGATAATGAGCTTTGCTCACCCCGCCCCTCTGTTCTGTGCGTACACCATTTGTAACACAATAACACAATGACCATAACGCGTTGTTCATTATAAACGTGGGATTATGAAGGGGTGGTGATGGCGCAATGGATAAGACACATGCCTTTGGTGTGAGAGACCCGGGTTCGAATCCACTGTGAGACACCATTGTGTCCCTAAGCAAGACACTTAACCCCTAGTTGCTCCAGAGGTGTGCAACCTCTGACATATATAGCAATTGTAAGTCGCTTTGGATAAAAGCGTCAGCTAAATGAATAAATGTAAATGTAAATTATATTGAGAGCGTCGTACATAGAAAACATGCCGTAATTTACCCGAAGTGTAAACCTTAGCCGCATTCATGGTGAAGCTAGCGATTTGCAAAGATTAATATAAATATTAATATAAAGGTTAATAAAATGTTACACTCACTTCAGTTCTTCTGGAGGTGCAGCAGGAACACAAATAGTTGGTTGGTACCGATCCTTTTTTCAGGAGCAGCTTCTTAGCAAAACCAGCTTTATACTGACCCTCCTCGTTTATAAAGCAGTCTGGTCTCTGGTGTGTGAAATGATTCGCGCAAACATAAAAGCATTTACGTTGATCGTGGGGAATATTCCCTTCGAAAACAAACTCAGCCACTGCGTCTTCAGCGGTTCGGATTTAGGAACATTAAAATGACTGCTGTGTTACTTATTGTACCGAAGAATCGAACACCACTTCGCTTAGACTCCATTCTGCTCATAGACAGTGCTCCAGCGTACTTTTCGGCACGACACCGGTCCACGCGGACTATGATTGACAGCTCGCTCACGAGCGAGGGCGGGTCTGTGTTGAAACGCTGCTGTCAATCAACAATCGTGGGAGGGGCGTCCGACCGTGTGACGTCACACGGTCGAACGGCTCAATTTGAGGCAGGGGAAAACATATAAGGAGATTAAAACAAAATCACTGGATGGATTTTTATCATTATATGATGGTTGTGTACAGGCACTCCCAACACACATTTCGGTACAATCAACTTGTAAAAGTGCATGTACCATTATATGACCCCTTTAACACCTCAACTGAGAAACAGCAGTTCCTGTGTCAGAAAATAATTAAACGTCCGCTGATTTACATTCATGCTCATTAGACTTTTTAAAAGTACTTCAGCGACATCAGAAAACTAAACACAATAACTGAGCCCTAGAACAGCAAAAACACTTCGGCAACTCGTTTAGAAAGCTAGGTTAAGTTTATGCAGAACAGATGCATCTTCAGAGGCTCGGAAACGAACACTTCCACCGCTCGACAGGAGAGTGACAGCTGTTTAAATACAAGCTGTCATTAACAAACACAAGCCTCACGACACCTGCTTTAATGACACACAGCACTGGCTGGTCCTCAGCCTCGGTGTGTGCGATGTTCAGGGTGTGTGTGATGTTCAGGCACAGAAACGTGATCTACACCACTGCAACTGATTAAACTAACTCATCTCTTTGCAATGTGATGCATATGATGGTCAAAGATAGTATTTTGTTCATATTTTTATATCATGCCTGCCTGACAATTTGTTTGAGTGTGTAAATGGCACTGTTGTTCCACACTGTAAAAAAAAGTTGCTACTTAAAATTTTTAAGTACAATCAACTTGGATGTTTTAGTCTTTTGACTTAAATGACATTAAACTTACTTTAAAAAAATATTAATTGAATCTTGTATAACTCATAAAAAAGTTGAAATTGCTTAACTTATTTTGATGAGTTTTGATGTTGTCATAACTTTTTGATCATATCATTTTTTATTTGTTTAAAATGTTTATAAATGGATGATTCAAGTGTTCGTTTGATCATTGGAAAGATATGAATTAATTATCAGCTGCAAGGCTCCTGTCTGCTGGTCTGCGTCTGTAAGCTCAGTGTAGTTTTCTGTTTGAATCTCTATTTACTATCATTCCTTGCTGTTCTAAATTTAACTTATTCATCAACATATATTAGATATTGTCTAATATTACCTATCACATTAATCTTACATCGCTAGCTTTTATCTAAATCATTATCGCTAGCACAACATGCTAGTATCTCGCTAGCCTGTTAACCTGCCATCCGTGCTTGCCGTCTTTTTCTTTTTTCTTTTTTTTTACTCGCGCCTTTTTATTTGTCTATCAAGCAACTAAGGCAAGTAGAATCCGTCAACAAACACGGTGAGTAGTGTCTTCTCCTGTTATTGTCACTTGCACTTCGTGTCACATGTATAGCATTCTCTGTCAGCATTGAAGGATTTACATGTGATAAATGCAGGGAGACAGTCAGGCTGACGGAGAAGATTTCAGAACTAGAGACGCATCCAAACTTTATTTGAGGATAGTACGAGTGCAAGGGCTTTAGATACTGCTTTGGATGCGATTAACTTAGAGAAATCTGTACTTTGTTCGGTTCCGGCTGTAGTAGCTTAAAGAACAGAAAAATGGAGCGCAACTGGAAGAAAGCAAAACTAGAGGCATTTCGCATTTCATGGAAGGAGAGCTCGATTGCATACAGAGAGGCCTTAAAAACGGCTAGATCTGCTTATTTTTCAACCCTATTAGAAGAAAATAAAGAAAACCCTAGGTATTTATTTGAAACAATACAATTTATTCGAAAATGTATTCGATTTTTACAATTTATTCAAAAAATAAAGCTTCAAGCCCAGAAGTTTGCAAGCAGCACAGCAGTAATGACTTTATGAACTTCTTTACTTACAAGATTGATAATATCAGGGAGAAAATTATAGCTATGCAACCGTCTACTACAGTATCGCATCAGACAGTGCAGTGTAGTCTCCCTGACGAAAAATTAGATTCATTCATTGCTATAGGAGAGGGTGAATTTTATAAACTTGTTAAATCATCTAAATCGACAACATGTATGTTAGACCCTATACCGACTAAGCTACTGAAAGAGATGCTTCCAGAGGTCATAGATCCTCTTCTTAATATCATTAATTCATCTTTGTCTTTAGGATACGTACCAAAAATTTTAAGCTGGCTATGATTAAATCACTTGTTAAAAAAACGCACTGGTGCTGAAGGAGCCGAAGAGTCTCTGGGGTGTCTCTGGACATTGACATGTCTGAGTGATACAGAAAGGTTCAAAAGCAAACCGATTATTACACTGTGCTAATGGTGTTTAGTCAAACCGAACACAACAGTTGGGCTATGGATGTGAAAATCTGTTATTCTCTCCTCAGAGGACTTGGTTTTTAACAGTGGTGGGCCGTCAGGGCCAGCAAGGCCTTCTCTGCTGGCCTGAACACTATCAGAATCACTGACTTGCACTTTAATATTGTAGCGTTTCGCTACTAAAAGTAAACAGATGGATTCTTCCTCCTTTTAAGGCTTAACCCACGCTGTACAACATAAAGGAAGAGATATATAGTGCTGTCTCTGCTGTTAAACTCACTCTGTCTTCCCGCTTCCAGCTCTCACTTCCTCTAGTCCTTTGACCCCGCTAAAACCCCGCCCCTTAAAGAACTAGGGACTAACAGATAGAACCACTTATGATTCGATTAACACTGTCGAACAACAGAGCACTAACTAGTGTCTTCCATTTATACTGACATTACAATATATTTTTTCCATGAATGAGTATTAAATTATTCCCAATAGTTCATTCTCTTAATTTCATAGCTTTTCTCTTGGTTGCGCTGCTTCCAGTAGTGTATGTTTATGTTAGAGCTTTTATCCAATCATATTTCAGCCATCGTGTTGTCAGGGTAAAATAAATCTGCCTTGAGGCCTTCAGAATCGACAGTGCTGGCGCCTGTAGCTTACAATGAATGGCAATGAAACTGTTGCTTTAACCAATCAGATAATCAGTCAGATTTAATCAGCCAATCAGATTTCGATTTGACTGCACCGGGGCCATCTAGCAGGCGTACAACAATGTCGCCATTTTTACGTTCTTTGATTGGATGTTCAGAGCGCGTACTATTCTATGACTATTACTGGTAGTCAGTATCCGCATCTGTAGCGAACTGCATAAACTAAAATATATTCCTGTATATTTCATAGTTTTTCAACCCACAAATTAATGTTTCTTTCCCTCCTCGGCCCCCAGCAGGTTCAAACCTACCGGAAAAAATCCCTTATTCAGCCTGATCGAGTCACAGAACTCTAGTCAGTTCTGTACAGATCGAATAATGTATGCCACGAATGGTTTTGAAGGCAATTCCCGCTGATCTCGTTGATTTAATTCAAAACTCTGTGTGAGAGCATGGGTCAGCTGTACACATCGTCATGTGTTGCGGTGACTGTCCCTGTGTCCACTGCTTCTGTCGAGCGGACACTCTCAGACCTAAAGTGAAGTAAAACTTATGCTAGAAATACGACGGGACTTGACTTTTCAGCGATAGAAAAGACTTATTGTTGGAACTGAAACGCACAGATAACCTGTACAACAGAGTAATTTAAGTCTTCTTGAGGAACGAAATAAGGATGGATTTTGTGTAAAAATTAATCAGTAGTTTTGGTGAGTACAATGCTTTTTTTTTTGCCCCCGTTTTTTCCGTGGTGAATATGATTTTCTTCTTAATTTTTCTTTTAAATTTATGATCGAAACTTCTTTTTTTTTTCAAACATTCTTACTATTGTAACGTCTGAAAGGGACTATTGTAACCCTTGAACGACAAGACAAGAGAGGCTCCGTTTCTGAACTTACTGAACGTAATCGAAACGCAAGGAACCACAGTACACAAACACACCAGCCGAACTCACTCGCTCGTCTCTCTCTACCGGCCTTTTCCCAACTCACCGCATTAACCCAATAACTGCCGGTGCAAAATAAAAACAGAAATTTCACAACAATTATAGAGTGTCTGTGCGCTGCTACACTATAAAAAGTTATTAATTCAGGTTGGACACCCCTGAAGGCCTAGGTGTGAAATACACGGCCCGCCACTGGTTTTCTAATGATATCAATATGGGAGTACAAATATAAGGATCTCCATAACATCACATTAAAAACGAAAGCGATTGCCATTCAAGGTGAAGATGATGACATCAGATGGATGATTGCGTAAAGCATCGTTTCTATCTGGTTTCAGCAGTTCCTGATCTCCATATTGGTATATAGTTACACAAGCTCAGTATCTGAGGAGAACAGCTTCTGTCAGTGATGAGTTTCTTGCCTCAGACTGAAGTTATGGCTAGTGTTTATGTGGCTTATTCTCAGCCGTCTCTGCTTTCTCCCGGGACTGATGTCATTAGACACAGGTGGAGGATTACGGCAGCGCTGGGATTCATGTAACTGTGGTTATGAAACATCTGTCTTGTGCCTCTGCGCAAATAAATCAAATCCCTCAATAACATCTTTATCATCTTTAATCACTAGGAGAAAAAAAGATCAGATTCAATATACACCTTTTTGATGATGCATATACGAGCAGATGAGCCCAGAATATGAACACAATGCGATAACTTTCTCGGGAATTTTCTATGGGAAACTGCTTAACGGGAAACTGTTGTGTTGATATTCTGGGTTCTCCTGCTTTCCTGCACTAGTATGTTTTATTAATAAGGTGTATACTGAATTTGGTCTTATAATATCACTTTCTTATTACACTAGTAGTCATTTTTATCAATTCTGGTAAAAGTGTTTTTCCTCCAGGTCGTTCCTATAACGTCATGTACAATAACTAAAAATCCCATTCATTTTCTCCATAGAGGAATGATTAAGATTTCCGTACAAACCTGTATGACCGTAAGATCAGTGGTTATTAATCGGTTATTTGCTTCTGTTCAGGTCCTCTCAATACTTTACTGTTGCTTCATATCAAAAAATATAATGCTGAGATTCATCATACAACCTATGAATTCTGTGTTGAAGAATGTTGAATGTTGAAAACCCAAAATGAAACCACAGGGAAAGTGAGTCACAGTTGTGCTGTATAGAGGCTTATTGTGTAAAAAGGTTCAGAAAAACATCTTCAGAACGACAATGACAATATCAGTCTATATAGAGGAATCGTGCCACGGTGCGTCACTTCGTCTGATTTTCCCATAGAGGAAAAAGAAAAGTGAGGACAGCTGACAAAACATACATTTAACATGTAATTATAATTACATAACATATAATTCCTTAAAGTCTGTGTAAACACATTATAAATGTTAGAAATGTACAGCTGAAAACATGTTACAAATAGGCCTACTGTGAACTATGTAGAACTGAATTGTGGAGTTTAACATGAGATTGGCTTTAAAAAATGATTTATTGCAATATTGCATATAGAGCAATCATCAGTGATCCTTGTCTTTTCTTTCCACCGTAGCAAAATTGAAAATGTCCTGGAAAAATCCTGGAAAATGATTGTTGAAAAAGAGTGGGAACTCTGGTTTTGCGTCTTTGAAAGTTACATATTAATACTTGCGTGTTGATAATGAGACCAGGCTGGCCGTGTTTATTACAAGAACTGATCCAGAACCGTTACTGCAGCTTCTCTTCCCACATTAACAGTCACAGGAGCTGATATTACGTTTATCAGGAGCGTCTGCTGAACAAACACTTCTCTGGATTGTGTTTCTGTGTAATAAAGAAGCAAAAAGCGTGATTAAAGCGCACACATTTGTGCCTGTGACGATCGACGCTGCTTTCTTGCTAATTACATGGCAACAAATGAGCTGCCAATCACTTGAATGCATTGTTTGTGCTTATCAGAAGGACCCATCAAGTCGAGCCAATTAAAAGTCTGGAACGAGACAGGCGGTGGCGGGAACATGTCCTCCCCCTTTACTTAATTCATGATTGCTAATTAAAAGAAAACTGTTTGTTGTGCTGGAAAATCTACCAGGAAGGTTGGATGAAATTACCCTTTTTCTTATTAGATAGTGAATTGTTTGGTTCCTTTCCTTTTATGCTGTTTAATTTTGAGGCAATATGAAGAAAAACGGTTTGGGACATTGAGTGGCAGCAATGAACTTAATCGATGTGATGAACTGATGGACTATTTTAATCTTGATTTTAATCATTTGAGTTCTTTTAATTTTTTAACATAGAGAATCCACAAGCATGAAAAGGAAATAGGAGCCGTTTTTGACGAAGTGTTGATCCGGCCGGATGTAGATTAACCTGAAACAGTGTTTTATCAGACAAGATCAACATCTAAACTGGTCTTCACTCAGCTTTTGTGACAATGATGTTGCAGACTATAAATAATAGCTTGTAATTGTTTGCATTTAAAAGTTGTTTTGGATAAAAAGCAAATGCTGAATGTAGATGGACCATATATATTTTTTGCTAAATCTAAAAACTTGGTGATCCTAGTGTTCTTCAAATCCCTGACTTGCAGTAGAGTCTGTGAGGTCGAGTCTCGGCACCATTAGTGCTCCTCTGCTACTGATGGCCTAATGAAACCCAGCCGGCCTGAAGTGGGGCTCGTCTTTAACGGCAGGAAATTGACAGCCCACATTAATTTCCACTGTCTCGTGTGAGTGTGTGTGTGTGTGTCTGTCTGTGTGTGTGTGTGTGTGTGTGTGTGTCTGTCTGTGTGTGTGTGTGTCTGTGTGTGCGTCTGTCTGTGTGTGTGTGTGTCTGTGTGTGTCTGTCTGTGTGTGTGTGCGTGTGTGCGTGTGTGTGTGTGTGTCTGTCTGTGTGTGTGTGTGTGTGTGTGTGTGTGTGTGTGTGTGTGTGTGTGTGTGTGTGTGTGTCGTCTCTGCTCTATCATGATTTCTTCTCATATCCAGATCCATCACCAACACTAATGATCATGATGTTATATATGTTATCGACTTTAAAACCACAGAAATTGTACCTGATCAATCTAGTATCTGATTCAAGTGCACAAATGCATTTTTATTTCACTGTTTTGAAAATCAGTTTAAATGCTTATTCTTCATCTAGATTGTCTCGTGTTTATACACCTTTTTTCTTTTCCATTCAATTCTCCATCTGTTTTTCTAAACTCAAACATGTTCCAGGCTAAAAAGATAAAGTCTTTACTCTCAAACAGGCTAAATGAGACAGTTATGTGATTCCTTCTGTCTTAGCTGGACTGAAAGAGCAACACGTCTCCGGTTCTTCTGCTGGGAATCAGTGCAGGGGTTCTCAGAAGCCGAGGAGGACTGAGACTCAAACACAGTCAGAGCCAAGCGTTCGCTTTGTTTCTCATTTATAACCTGTAAGTCAGTCAGAATATAAAGAGTTGGAGAGTATGCAGCGGATTTATTGATTGGTTTCTCCTGCAGATTTTGTGGCTTCCGACAGTGTCATTCATCAAATTTGGCCTCAATGTTTTTTTGTAACGCAAACGTATGTTTAGATGGTAGGGTGTTTGTTGAAGAGCTCTTGATGGCAGATAGATGGATGGTTAACAGTCAAATTCTGAGCCGAACGGATGAATTATGAGCTCTGGAAGGAAGGAGTGTTGTGCGTTTCTTTAACAGAGCTGATCTTTCCAATCTCAGTTTAATGTTGTGTTAGAAGTCATCTATCAAACGAGTCAGGAAACATCATGCTTTACTAGATTCTCCGAAAATCCTGAGGGTGTAAAAAACGTGTTTCATGCCATATTCAGTACAGTATATATACACTGTATATGCAATACTTCTTGAAGATATTACGAGGTACAGAAAACACCCGATGCACTGATGGCATCGAGGGCAAACAGGAAAAGTATCACAGGATAGTTCTTTCCCTTCCAAACAACAGGTAAACTGAATAATCAGGATCGCAGGTTCAACGGTTCATAAAGACACAGTTTTACTCCGTGAGAGATTTATTCGTCAGGGAATAATTACCTAATTATTTAAATGGAGTCTTACACACAGTTACAGTTAGTTAGTCTAAGCCGTGCATTCATTTAAAATAAAATATCCAAATTCGTTTGAACAACCAAATTAACCAGAAATCAGTGATCACGATTAGAAGATCTGGAATCTGTCAAATCACCTTAAGCGAAGTACTCAGGTACTCATACAAAACTCAGGAGGAAGATCGTAGACAAAACAAAAAAAAGGTTCAGAGTCAATAGTTTGGGTGAAATAACAAACTCAGTCACTTAGCTTATCCAGAAAGGCAAGATATTCAAAAATACAGGGAACAATGAGCAAGAAAATCCTCCAGGGTGATCATAGACAAGAAAGAGAGTCGCTGTATCTTCCAACGCTAAAAGACTGAGCGACTGAGAGTCCAAACGAGCAGGTGTGTGAGTCCAGGTGTGTGTGAGTCCAGGTGTGTGAGTCCAGGTGTGTGTGAGTCCAGGTGTGTGTGAGTCCAGGTGTGTGTGAGTCCAGGTGTGTGTGAGTCCAGGTGTCTCTGAGTCAGTGTGTGTCTGAGTCCAGGTGTGTCTGAGTCCAGGTGTGTGTGAGTCAGTGTGTGTGTGAGTCAGTGTGTGTGTGAGTCAGTGTGTGTGTGTGTGTGTGAGTCCAGGTGTGTCTATTTCCGGTGGATTTTCGAAGTGTGGATCCATGCTCACTATAATGATAAATATTACCCATGATCCATTGCTCTTTTGAGGAGGATTCGGTTCAGAACTACAAACATAAATAAAAAGTGTTAACTACAAACTGTCACAGAGTTAGGTGTTACCAGCGCCTGCTCATCTGACTCCGCCCACTCGTTATCACCAGAATACTGACTCACCTGCACCCGCTCATCTGACTCCGCCCACTCGTTATCACCAGAATACTGACTCACCTGCACCCGCTCATCTGACTCCGCCCACTCGTTATCACCAGAATACTGACTTACCGGCACCCGCTCATCTGACTCCGCCCACTCTTTATCACCAGAATACTGTTAACCTTTCCTGCTTCTGGCTACTAACCGTGGTTGGGAGACACAGGGGAGATTCGTCTTCTCCAGGGCCGGTAGTTCTCCTCCCGGGGTTAACTCCCTAAACTTCACGCTGTTTGGTGTGATGGTAGCATATAAAAGGACAAAGAGGCCGTCTTGCAGAAGAGTTTAGGTGCTTTATTTGACTGACTGCACTGAAATACACTGCACATAGCTAGCTACCTGCACGGATCACCCTATCACTCTCACACACACTCATCCGCTGCTTCGCGGGGAACAACAAAAGGGGGCGCGCGTGCGCGCCTTCGACATACATTTAACTCCTATTCTTCAGTGACCAGAGGTAGTACTGTCTGACTAATCTGGTAATAATCAGAACATACATTGGATCCAATAAAATGCAAGCATTGAAAAACTCCTCAGCCCTTTTTCTTTTTTTAAAACCGTGAAACAGAGAAGTGCTTTTTGTAGAAAAAGTATAGAACAAACTAAACTAGAGCCCAAACACGTAAACTGTAAAGTCTCTAGTGCAAATATGAACTGTCATAGGTGACTCACTCAGTGACCCAGTCTCCATACCGGACCGGTTCTCGGCGCTGACGTTGGGGTCGAGGCTCTCGCGGAGACTGATGGTGTAGCTCTCCTACCGCACCCCCACCATGGTCAAGTTTCACATGGGAAGGAGTGGATAGAAGAGGCCCGACAATGTGAGAAGTAGTAGCAGGCGGAGTAGATGGCCCGGAGTCGCTGGAGCCATAACTCGAAGCGGTAGAGTAGAGGCTGTGCAGGCCGAGATCCTCACAGTCTGCTGGGTGCCCGTCCACAGCTGGTGGCGGTATCTCAGAAGGCGTCTAGCTCTGGGATTGGTCTAGGACCCAGGTGTTGTCTAGGGGCTCACGGCTGCGGTAGCATTTGAGTTGATCATGATGGACGACTTTGACCTTAGCTCTGGGGCCTTTTTTGGATCCGATAGACTAGGTCGTGTAAATATCCCATAACAAAGTAAGGTCCTTCGTAGGAAGGGAGGAACTTTTTGACTTTGTTTCTGACATGGCATGTTCCTTTGATAAGATACCACACCGCATCACCGACTTTGTACTGTGTGTGGCAAGCGTTTTTGTCGTATTGTCTTTTTGCACGCGTGACTGACTCACCGAGGGCTTCTCGTGTGATATTATGAGCCAGTTCCAACCGCTCACGCATTTGTTGCACATACTCGGGGGCTGAGGTTGCATGGTCAGGATCCGGGGGCAAACCAGCCACAAGATCCACTGGCTCACTTATTTCACGGCCGAACATCATGAAGTTGGGGGTGAAACCAGCAGCGCTGTGCTTGGTCGCTCTTTAGGCCATAACTGCATACGGGATCATCAGGTCCCAATCCCAGTGGCGGTGTTCTGCAGTGGAGGCCAGGATCTTTTGTAGTGTGGCGTTAAAATGTTCAACTTGGCGGTCGGACTGCGGTCTGAATGGTGTAGTGTGGGTTTTTCGATGCCAAACAAATGGCACATTTCTTGGAATACCTCTGATTCGAAATTGCGTCCTTAATCGCTGTGCAGAGAGTGAGGCATTCCAAAGCGACACACCCATTCAGTTGCAACAACATTTGCCACTATCACAGCCTTTTCGTCAGGGATTGCAAATGCTTCAGTCCATTTTGTGAAATACTCCTGTATTACGAGTATATAACTGTTTTTGCGTTCTGTCTCATTGAGTGGGCCCATAATGTCCAGTGCAATGTGCTCCATGGGGGCTCCAACTCTGACAGTTCCCATGGGCGCTTGTGGAGTGTTATGAGGTCTGGCTCTGCATGCGCAGTTGGTACACGTCCGGCACCAGAGGGCCACATCCTCTCTCATGTGGTACCAGTAGTATCTGGTTTGAAGCCTGGCCACAGTCCTTTCAATACCAAAATGTCCACCTACTGGCCCTTCATGCATTTGGCGCATAACATCAGGTTGCATCTTGCGTGGGAGAACAATTTGAGGATAGAATTGTGTATCGTCTAAACAGTAAAAGCGGCAGACCAGTACTCCATCTCTGAAGTACAGTCTTCTCCATTGACTCCAGTACGTTTTGGTGGCTGGGCTGCATGGGGAGACTGAGACCCACGGGGGCCGCTCACTGCTGACCTCTAACCAAGCTCTGAATGGTGCAATGTCTGTATCAGCAGCCTGAGCCTGACGCAACTCCTCCATAGTCCAGCCAGGAAACAGTCTGGTCTTGTTTGCGTTTGTCAAATAAATAATCTCTGTTTGTTTTAAAGTGTCTGTGTTGGTAACACTAATAGCGCTTACCCCCACCGGACTCAGCAATAGGGAGCTAGTGTCAGAGTCCAAATCACACTGAATGGCTTGGTGACTTATGGTTCTCGGCTGCAAGGAAGGGTCCTGCAGATTACAAGGACAGGACTGGCGGCAGGGCCTGCGGGAGAGACTGTCAGCATTGGTGTGCAAACGCCCTGGGCGATGGATAATTTCGAACTCGTACTCCGCTAGCTTCTCAAGCCACCGGGCTAACTGCCCTTCCGGCTCTTTCATTCGCGTGAGCCAGCGCAGGCTGCTGTGATCAGTCCGTACCTTGAAAGGCCTCCCAAGTAGATACTGCCGAAAATGCGATGTGAAATCGACAATGGCCAGCAACTCCCGTCTTGTAGCGCAATAGTTCTGTTCAGCTTTGGCTAGTTTGCGGCTGCCGTACGCCAACACACGTTCTGTGCCACCCTGCATTTGCGACAGGACCGCGCCGATACCGTTGTCGCTGGCATCGGTGTCTAGAATCATTTCGCCATGGTCCAGTGGATAGCCTAAGACAGGGGCTGTGGTAAGGCGGTGCTTGAGCGTGTCGAAGGCGGCTTGGTGTTCAGCGTGCCACTGGAAGTGTGCATTCTTTTTAGTCAGGTTATGTAATGGTTCGGCAATGGAGGCAAAGTCTTTCACAAACCTACGATAGTAGGAAGCGAGGCCAATGAAACGTTTGACCTCTTGGACTGATGTGGGAGTGGGCCAGGCTTGGACTTTGCTGACCTTATTGGGGTCAGTGGCCACACCGTGCTCAGACACGACATGACCTAGATAGGTAACTTGGCGGCGGAACAGGCAGCATTTGGCTGGTTTTAGTTTGAGATTTGCCTGTTTAAGTCTCTGGAACACTTGGCTCAGTCATTGCAGCATCTCAGGCCCATCCTTGGCTAGCACGATGATGTCGTCCAGGTAGACGAGACAGGTCTCCCACTGCATGCCGGCAACGACGCGGTCCATAAGACGTTGAAAAGTCGCCGGCGCATTACATAACCCGAACGGCATAACGTTCCATTCAAACAGTCCATTATGGGTGCAAAAGGCAGCTGCGCGGCGCGCTTTAGGTGTTAGCTCAACTTGCCAGTAACCCGCAGCAAGATCCAAAGTGCTGAACCATTTGGCGGTGGCGAGAGTGTCCAGCGTGTCTTGGATGCGGGGTAGCGGGTACGCGTCAGTGATGGTGTGGTTGTTGAGTACCCTGTAGTCTATACAAAGGCGAGAAGTCCCATCCTTTTTACGCACCATAACGATCGGCGAGGCCCAACTGCTGTGGCTGCATGTAGCGATGCCGCTCTGGAGGCCCTCACTGATCTGCCGTTCTGCGCTTCGCTGCTTTTCCCCAGCCATACGACGAGGAGGCTGCTTCACTGGAGGTCCCGGCCAGGATATGATGTCGTATTGCACAAGACTTGTCCGGCCCAGATCACCAGGTCCCTTAGAAAAGACACTTTCATAAGCACACAACAGGTTAGACAATTCAAGTTTTTCATTGTCATTTACCTGTTAAGCTTCAACCCCACTTTTGAAAAATCCCCAGAAATGGCATACCCAAACTAAAACACATACAGTTCATGAAACCTTTGTACTAAAAGCAGAAGTATGATCTAATTTGAAAGCTGACACCTGGCAGTTTATTGTAAATGTAGAATTAATTATTGTCATAATGAAAAAATAGTTATAAATAGCTTCAAAGTTTTGTAAAGTTATTAGAAATTTATTTTTTATGAAATATCTTCATAAAAATAATATTGAAGTTGGCATTGTATCAATCTATGAATGCACTGCAGCTAAAGCCACATGTCTGACCATGTTATATTTAAAATCTGAAGATAACAAGTCTAAAACTCTGTATTTAGTTAAATGTTTTTCAAGATCATGTTATATGACTTTATTTTGATTAGCCTCTAAAATGCAAACTGATGTTTATTGTCATGTTCTAAGCATCCATTCAGTCTATTGTCTCTATTGTTTTGTGGTGCAAAGTTTCCCCTGCACACATTCACACCTCTCCGGCCTGGTTATGGCTCTAAATATGTTTTTCTTTTGTCTTCATTATAATTACTAACGACTGGCTATTCACACTGTTTCAATCCCTAATTTCTTTTTTCAAAGTTCTCACTTCACATTTGAAACTGTATCAAATGTCCTTCCTGAAAAAAGAAACATTTCAGTAAGCATTCTTATTTAGAAAAATTCATAAAAAACAGCTAGGTGGCAGGTGCATCTGAGGGCTATGTAGCATGTTAGCTTAGCACACCATCAATACACGACAATTTATGAGATTAAAACCATGTTTGTTCTCCAAATTTACTTTATAACGCAAGTCGAGTGTTTTAAATAACCTTCTGTGATCTGATTTGGCTTCAGATAAAAAAATCGGACAGAAAATATATTATTTTATAGTATTCTGCACAATGATAAAGTCTATATCGATTAGCATTACATTATAAATATAATCTATTATTATGAAAATACCTGACATTGTCACGGTTCACAGGTTCACTTTCTCATTCTGTGTATTACTGCTCTGATCTGATTGCCCTCAAGCGTCAGCTGTGTTGACGAGTAATCAGATCAGTCGCAGGTGTACCTCGTTTGTGAGTCCTATATGTAGTGCTGTGTTTGTCATGTTCAGTGTCAGATCGTTGGTTTTCCTTGGTCCTGTTCTGTTCTCATGTTCGTTTCAGTCTCGTTCTCAGTTCCCGTCTACAGATTCCTGCAGCTCTCTGCCTGCGTGTTTCACTCTGCTACAGTGGATTATCTGGTCCGTGTCGTTTCACTCTGCTACAGCGGATTATCTGGTCCGTGTCCTTTCACTCTGCTACAGTGGATTATCTGGTTCGTGTCGGACTTTCGGAGTTACGGAACCACGCTTCACCCACTGCTGTCATCTGCGCTGCCAGAGCTCTGCTGTCTGACATAGATTGTCACCAACCTTCCTGTCTTTACTGTTCACTCAGCATTTATTAATAAATATACTTTTACTTGCTATTGGATCCTGTGATTCCTACCCTGACATAACGATCTGACCACGTTATGGATCCAGCGAGTATGGCCGAGCTACGAGAGATACTCACCAAGAACAACGCACTTTCGATCGACAGGATGAACAGATCACAGCTACCGGTCGTGCTGTCCAGACCTTGGTGGCACAGATGACAGAACTCTCTTCCCAGTTTCAACAGCTGAGAGTCGAGTCTGCCCACGGGACCACTGCGCCTAATCCACCAGCCGCTGTTCCAACCCCGGCCCAGCCTTCCAACAGTCCGGAGCCTCGCCTACCTCCTCCTACTACCTATTCGGGTGAGCCACAACTGTGTCGTGCATTCCTGATTAAATGTTCACTGTATTTTGCTCTCCAGCCGTCATCGTTCCCCACCGAAGAATCTAAAGTAGCCCTTGTAGTCACACTACTCTCTGGTCGAGCGGCGCTGTGGGGAACCGCTGTATGGGAGCAGGGGCATCAGTGCTTGATGTCCTTCCAGTCCTTCGGCGCAGAACTGAAGAAGGTGTTTGATCGCGCGGCTTTAGGGAGGGAGGTGGCCAGGTTTTTGGCAGACCTGCGGCAGGATCACAGGTCAGTGGCGGACTATGCCATCGAGTTTCGGACACTGGCCGCGGAGTGCATGTGGAACAGCGAGGCGCAGTGGGACATCTTTCTGCATGGGTTGGCCGACCGCATCCAGGCGGAGATATACACTCTGGACCTTCCGGCATCTCTGGATGGCCTGATTGATTTAGCCATTCGAGTGGACTCAAGACTGCAATGTCGAGATCTGATAATGCAGAGGAGGTCGATTCCTGACGTACAGAACCATCCGGTTACTCCTTCCTGCGATGCGGTCGGTCCTACATTCGACCCAGAACCCATGCAGGTGGGCAGAGCTCGGCTCTCCCGGGAAGAGAAGGAGCGGAGGAGAGCCCAGGGGATGTGTTTGTACTGCAGGACCGGGGGACATTTTGCCGCCAAGTGCCCGGTAAAAGCCAAGGCCCGTCAGTAGCGAGGAGGTTACTGACGGGTGGCATTTCTTTCGAGGAAACCTCCCGTGAATCAACGCTCCTCCCGGTCAGACTGCAGTGGGCCACCTCTCACCACCTCTGTGATGCGCTCGTGGACTCTGGAGCGGAGGGGAGCTTTATGGACCGTGATCTGGCTCAGTGCCTGGGTATTCCCATCATTCCCATCACTCATCCCATATCTGTCAACGCACTAAGTGGTCAACTCCTGTCACCCGTCACGCACTCCACCGGACCGGTGAGCTTGACTACTTCTGGCAACCATGTCGAGGAGATCCATTTTCTCCTCATTAACTCTGCTTTTGCGCCTGTGGTGTTAGGGCACCCCTGGCACACCCTCCATAACCCTCACATTAACTGGCGGCAGAGTTCTATCGAGGGTTGAATGACATCACGGTAAAGAATACTTATCCTTTGCCGTTGATGTCTTCAGCCTTCGAGAGACTGCAGGGCGCCTCCTTATTCACAAAGTTGGATCTTCGTAACGCCTATCATTTGGTCCGCATCAGGAAGGGGGATGAGTGGAAAACCGCTTTTAACACCCCCAGGGGGCACTTTGAATACTTGGTTATGCCGTTCGGGCTTTCCAACTTCCCTGCGGTTTTCCAGGCACTCGTCAACAACGTGTTGAGAGACATGGTCGATCAGTTCATATATGTCTACCTGGATGACATATTGATTTTTTCTTCGTCTCTCCAGGAACACGTCCAACACGTCAGACGAGTGCTTCAGAGGCTGTTAGAGAATGGGCTTTATGTCAAGGCGGAGAAATGCGTTTTTAATACACAGTCTGTTCCCTTTCTAGGATACATCGTGTCGTCTGAGGGGATGCGTATGGATCCCGACAAGATTCAGGCAGTGGTGAATTGGCCAACCCCAGACTCCCGCAAGGCCCTGCAGAGGTTTCTGGGCTTTGCCAATTTTTACCGACATTTTATTCGCAACTATAGCCAACTAGCCGCGCCTCTGACCGCCTTGACCTCCACCACGACGACGTTCAGGTGGTCTAGTGCAGCGGAGTCTGCATTTTCCAAACTTAAGGACTGCTTTGTTTCAGCCCCCATTCTGGTGGCCCCTGATTCTTCCCGTCAGTTTGTGGTGGAGGTCGACGCTTCAGAGGTGGGGGTAGGCGCGGTTCTCTCCCAACGCTCCCCCGCAGACAACAAGGTTCATCCGTGCGCGTATTTTTCTCATCGCCTATCTCCTGCCGAACGTAACTACGACATTGGTAATAGAGAATTGTTGGCAGTCAAGTTAGCTTTGGAGGAGTGGCGTCATTGGTTGGAGGGCTCGGGGGTACCCTTTATCGTTTGGACCGATCATAAGAACCTTGAGTACATCAGATCCGCCAAACGTCTTAACTCTAGGCAGGCTCGGTGGGCACTTTTTTTTGGTCGATTCGATTTTTCTATCTCCTACCGTCCAGGTTCCAAGAACATCAAACCTGACGCGTTGTCCCACATTTTTGACCAATCTGAACGCACGGTTTCTCCTGAGTCTATCGTTCCACAGAGTCGTGTGGTGGCAATGCTGACCTGGGAGATCGAGTCGAAGGTCCGCACTGCCTTACATGGGGTAGTGCCTCCGCCCGGATGCCCACCAGGTCGATTGTTTGTGCCAGAGAGATTGCGGTCCAACGTTATCCAGTGGGGTCATTGTTCCAAGCTAGCTTGTCATCCGGGAGTCAATCGTACCATCTTTCTCATTAAACAACGGTTCTGGTGGCAGTCCATGGCCCGCGACACCCGTCGTTTTGTATTGACCTGCTCTGTCTGTGCTAGCTGTAAGACCTCCACTCGTCCTCCAGCTGGGCTCCTTCAACCGTTGTCAGTGCCTTCGAGACCCTGGTCACACATTGCGCTAGATTTCGTCACAGGCCTCCCTGCCTCACAGGATAACAAGGTGGTTTTAACCATGGTGGACAGGTTCTCGAAGGCAACTCATTTCATTCCTCTGCCTAAATTACCATCAGCCAGAGAGACAGCGGTGGCTGTCATAGACCACGTTTTTCGGATTCATGGCCTCCCGACGGACGTGGTCTCTTACAGAGGTCCCCAGTTTATATCCAAATTTTGGAGAGAGTTTTGCCGGTTGCTGGGGGCGAATCTTAGTCTTTCCTCTGGGTTCCACCCCCAGAGCAACGGGCAGACGGAGAGGGCCAACCAAGATTTAGAACGGGGGCTGAGATGTTTAGCTTCACAGAACCCGTCCTCTTGGAGTCAGCACATCTCATGAGTTGAGTACGCGCATAACTCATTACCAGTGTCGTCCACGGGCCTGTCTCCGTTTGAGAGTAGTTTAGGGTACCAGCCACCAATCTTTCCTAGTCTGGAATCCGAAGTCGCGGTTCCCTCCGCTCACGAATTCGTCCAGAGGTGTAGACACATCTGGAGAACGGCCAGGGAGACCCTTCTCCAGGTGGGTTTGCGCACTAAGGCCCAGGCCGATCGCCACAGGTCGAAGCCTCCCGTCTACGCCGTTGGTCAAAAAGTGTGGCTTTCATCCACTGATATTCCTCTCCGCTCCGCTTGTAGAAAACTTGCTCCTAAATTTATTGGCCCGTTTACCATCACCAAGATCCTTAGTCCGGTGACAGTCCGCTTCAAATTTCCTCCGGCGTACCGGAGAATTCATTCCGTTTTCCATGTCTCTAAAATCAAGCCCTTTTTTCGTTCTCCTATTAATCCGCCAGTCCCGGTTCCCCCACCGCCGCGAATCGTAGATGGGGAACCAGTTTATTCGGTTAACCGTATTCTGGACGCAAGGCGGAGGGGACGTGGATTCCAGTTCTTGGTGGACTGGGAGGGTTACGGTCCGGAGGAGAGGAGTTGGGTTCCTGCCCGAGACATATTGGATCATTCCCTTATCGATGCTTACAATCGCCAGGTAGGTCCCTCTGGGAGCGTCAGGTGACGCTCCTAGGGGGTGGGGTAATGTCACGGTTCACAGGTTCACTTTCTCATTCTGTGTGTCACTGCTCTGATCTGATTGCCCTCGAGCGTCAGCTGTGCTGACGAGCAATCAGATTAGTCGCAGGTGTACCTCGTTTGTGAGTCCTATATGTAGTGCTGTGTTTGTCATGTTCAGTGTCAGATCGTTGGTTTTCCTTGGTCCTGTTCGGTTCTCATGTTGGTTTCAGTCTCGTTCTCAGTTCCCGTCTACGGATTCCTGCAGCTCTCTGCCAGCGCGTTTCACTCTGCTACAGTGGATTGTTTGGTCCGTGTCGTTTCACTCTGCTACTGTGGATTATCTGGTCCGTGTCCTTTCACTCTGCTACAGTGGATTATCTGGTCCGTGTCCTTTCACTCTGCTACAGTGGATTATCTGGTTCGTGTCGGACTTTCGGAGTTACGGAACCACGCTTCACCCACTGCTGTCATCTGCGCTGCCAGAGCTCTGCTGTCTGACATAGATTGTCACCAACCTTCCTGTCTTTACTGTTCACTCAGCATTTATTAATAAATATACTTTTACTTGCTATTGGATCCTGTGATTCCTACCCTGACAGACATGGCTCGAAGAACACAGGTAACTCAAATATCATTGCAATCATGTTTATTGTCTTCAAAACGTCTTTATCTGTATGTTACAGCGATCTTTGGAAGCTTTGTTTTTGTGTCAGGACTTCCTGAATGTCACATGATTATGGCACTTCTTCATGTGTTCCATATATGGACTGCATGTGCACAGGGCGCCCTCAGGCTGCCAGTATGGATTGAAAACACAGTACATCAGAGTATCCAGCGCTCATAATGATTACAACGGCCCATTTGGATATAAATTCAATAAATATTATTCCTGTCTATATAAATATGAAGTAAACCTATGAGAATCTATCAATATTTCTCCAAATCTGCACATTTTTGAGCTAAAAACCCTGAGGGACGTTGTTTTGTCAAGCGCTGTCATGACGACCTCATGGGAGTTTTTTTCTGAATGACACCGGCTGACGCTCATAATTCATATTAAAGGTATCGACTCATTTTTTGATTACATAACTCCTGACACAAATTAAGACATAACTGTCACTATAAGTTTCTTAGAATACAATAGTGGTCAAATACTGAAACTTGAGTCTTTTATCTTTTTAATGATGTATAGTTTGTCAAGGTAATAACTTTAAATCTGATAGTAACTTTGAACTATTTAAACAAAAAAACGCTTCAGTGTGCCGGCGCTCTGGCAACGGTTAACAGGTTAAAGTCAGTGGAACTCTGGGCATAGAGCTCCTGGAGGTGCTCTGGAACTGCAGGGGGGCTGGCTGGAAAGTCTGCCGCTGTGGGGACACTGGACGAGGACAGAGCTTCAGCTGGCTGGAGGAGGCCTGCAATGGCACCTTCTTTGATAGTCACAGCCTTGTTGCCAGGGTTAAAGAGACGTAATGGAACGATGTTAGTGGGCTGTGCGTTGACTAGGGCTCTGGCAATGAGTACTTTGTGCTTTTCAACGAAGCCTTTTGTGGGGCTAAGCATCATGTCTCACTGAGCTTCTCTGCAAAAGTGCACATTGCCCTTGACTAGGTACTCTTGTCCCACTTCAACCACAACAGTTCTAGCTACTCTTACAGCGTGTGACTTTGGAACAGTTTCTGGGTGAAAGTAGGGCACTTCTTCCCCAAACAGAATTATGCGGTGCTTACCGAAATCAAGACGGGCCTCAGCTTGGGTGAGGAAAGGATGTCCAAGCAGCACCTCATTGCCCTCTATGTCCGCTACAAGGAAGTCCACTTCAACTTGACGGTTGTTAATACTGACCGGTACCTTGGCCTCACCAAGCACCAGCACGTCTCCTGGTCCCACCCCGAGCAAGGTCTCCACAATGGATGACTGAAGCGGTGGTCTCACGTCTTGGTGAATGGCGTTGTAGGGGTGAAGGGGCAGCATGCTCCTTCGCGCTCCACTGTCCAGGACTGCACATACCTCCAGCTCAGATATGCGCATGTGGATGTTCATTTCACGATTATGGCTTTTAAGGTGGAACACAGTGGTCAGCTGGCTTTCTTTGGCGGCGTTTGAACGGAAAGTCTCTGTATTCCTTTGAGGAGACGAGCACTGGCTCTGTTTGTGACCCCAACCATTACAGTTGTAGCAGCGAATGTCACCCCTTTTAAAGTTCCGGCGCGGCTTTAACATTTTTGCAGATGTGCATGGGACAAAGTGATTGGGTGATGGATTAACTGCAGAGGTAGTAGTAATCACAGTCTCATTTTTGTCTTTTTCTCTGACAACAGCAGCCCGGGGCCTGCGTTCAGTGAGGTTGCGGGCCCCTGGCTGCATGATGCTAGTGACATAGGAAGCAGCTCTCTTGGTAGTGTCATGACGGAGGGCTATCTCATAAGCCTTAGCTAGAGTAGCTGGACAGTTTTCTAACAGTCTCTGAACTAGCTCTGCATCACCCAGGCCGTTTGTGAAAACTTCAACCGCTATAGCGTCTTGCTCAGCCTCTGACCAGTCACCATAAGCTATAGATACTTTTCCATAAATGTCATCCCTGAACACGTGAAGCGCCTCACCTGGTTTACGCACTCTTTGCCTCAGCTCTATGGCTACAGCCGCTGCATGATCCGAAGAAGGTCCATAAGCAGTTTCGAGTTCCCCCAGCAGGCGGCCGTAGTCCCATTTGGATGAACGAGGGTTTCTGTGGATGATGGCGCCTGCAGCTCCGGTGAGGCAGAATTTCAGCTGAATGGCCATTGTTTTGACTGACCAGTTATTTGCCTCTGCGCAACTCTCAAACCTGTGTAGAAACTCTCTCCACGGTGTGCTGCCGTCGTACTGGCCGTAGAGTGGAGTGGGGACTTTCTCTTTGGGGTTATAGTCCTCATCACTGTCCGACAGAGGAGGCTGACGGGACGCAGAGCGGCTCTTACGTGTTGGAGATGAGGGACCGGGCTGGCTCAATGGAAAATGTCCACGTTTTACAGTCATATCTGGATTAATAGAAGAATAGGGCATGGGAAACGTACTGGCTTCAGGTTTGGGTATAGCTGGTGTACTATGTACAATATTTCCCATGTGTGCATTGGCAAAGGGATTTGTGACTTCATAGTGCCCCTTAAATGGCATGTCTGGTGCAGGATATGTGAAAATGTGACTGTCAGGTCTCCCCTCGGAGCTGTGGCTCTGTCTGTTGCTTCTGCAGAAAGGATTTGTGGGCGAAAAACGGTCGAGGCTGTCGAACGGTGCGAGCAGATCTTCTCCATTAGCAAGTGCGTTAGTGCAGCCTTCATCACACAGGAATGGGTTGCGTTCTCTCTCAGCCTTGCGTTCGTAAGCTTTCACAGTAACGTTACCTTGACTGTTGTCCTCAACCTTGGTTAGCGACATGAACGGGTTTGAGTAGTTGGTTTCTTGTCCGTACACATCGGAGGGATAGCGAGCAGCCGCCATGTTGTAACGTTATTAGCTTACCCCCGCCGCTATTACAGTTGTACTACAGTCACTCAAATTTACTTTTTATTGTCCTTCTATTTTTGATGCTCACCAGTGTTTTAACAACGAAATGTCCCTTCGTGGTCGCCAGTGTTAACCTTTCCTGCTTTTGTCTCCTAACCGTGGTTGGGAGACACAGGGGAGATTCGTCTTCTCCAGGGCCGGTAGTTCTCCTCCCGGGGTTAACTCCCTAAACTTCACGCTGTTTGGTGTGATGGTAGCATATAAAAGGACAAAGAGGCCGTCTTGCAGAAGAGTTTAGGTGCTTTATTTGACTGACTGCACTGAAATACACTGCACATAGCTAGCTACCTGCACGGATCACCGTATCACTCTCACACACACTCATCCGCTGCTTCGCGGGGAACAACAAAAGGGGGCACGCGCGCGTCTTCGACATGCGCTCTCGTTCACACACACACTGAGCTGTCCTGAACTGAACACATTAGAGACACATCTCACAACAATACTGACTCACCTGCACCCGCTCATCTGACTCCGCCCACTCGTTATCACCAGAATACTGACTCACCTGCACCCGCTCATCTGACTCCGCCCACTCGTTATCACCAGAATACTGACTCACCTGCACCCGCTCATCTGACTCCGCCCACTCGTTATCACCAGAGTATTGACTCACCTGCACCCGATCATCTGACTCCGCCCACTCGTTATCACCAGAGTACTGACTACACCTGCACCCGATCATCTGACTCCGCCCACTCGTTATCACCAGAATACTGACTCACCGGGACCCGCTCATCTGACTCCGCCCACTCGTTATCACCAGAGTACTGACTCACCTGCACCTGCTCATCTGACTCCGCTCACTCGTTATCACCAGAATACTGACTCACCGGCACCCGCTCATCTGACTCCGCCTACTCGTTATCACCAGAATACTGACTCACTGGCACCCGCTCATCTGACTCCGCCCACTCGTTATCACCAGAGTACTGACTCACCTGCACCCGCTCATCTGACTCCGCCCACTCGTTATCACCAGAATACTGACTCACCTGCACCCGCTCATCTGACTCCGCCCACTCGTTATCACCAGAATACTGACTCACCTGCACCCGCTCATCTGACTCCGCCCACTCGTTATCACCAGAGTACTGACTACACCTGCACCCGATCATCTGACTCCGCCCACTCGTTATCACCAGAATACTGACTCACCTGCACCCACTCATCTGACTCCGCCCACTCGTTATCACCGGAGTACTGACTCGCCTGCACCCGCTCATCACCACCACATAAAAACCCACACATCCCATCACTCATCGTCTGGTCTCGTCAGAGATACTCAAGACTCACCTGGCTGTGATCTGCTTTGACTCATCTGAACACCCGAACTCTGATCGTCTGTCTTCAGCCTGCTATCATCCAATACCTGTTCCTCCAGTGTCCTTCCGTCCTCAGCACAGCAAGTATTCTAGGATCATCATCTGTACATTCCATCCAGAACATCCACACCTCTGCAAGCTTGTGCTCATCCATTTTCAGTTATTCTGTTTACTAATAAACATCTACTTATTTTTCATCCCGTTGTCTCTCTCCTCTGTCGGTGACACAAACATGGAAATTATGCATGACAGACCGTAAAATAAAGAGGTTTAGATAAAGAGGTTTGAGTGACTAATAATCAACATTTAACCTGATCAAAAATGTAATGTTATATTTCATCTGCAACAACAGTGTGAACTTTCATAAAGAGTCACTGCATGAAAGAGCCGTGACTGGCAGATCAACATTCTTCTTCTTTTCTCTCTGATATGGTAGGAAATTAAATTACATGCGGAGGATGTTCACTGTAAGAAGATGATTGACAGCTCAGTTTACAGTGACAGGATGTGTGTAAATATGCGACAGATCGTCCGTTAAAGACACAACTTTATGACGTGATAGTTTGTCCCAAATACTCTTCTGCTACACACTCAAACAACTGTTGTTGTTTTTTTTCTTCACAAAACAAGTACATACTCTTAGGGCGTGGTATAAGTCAGCCGTTACTTGGCCGAACACTAGTGGGCGGGGCCTGTGGTGGGATGATGTGTAACTATTGGTCGATGTCTCACTCTGGAGGTGGGCATATGCAAATGTATTTGCTCTGAAACTTGCAGGATGTTTTATTGGTACAAAGACGTCTTATATGTCAAAAAATCTATGCAAATTTGATTTCTCATGTCATGATCACTTTAATGAACTAATGTTTGAACCAATTTCAAATCACAAAAGTCTTCTGTTCTTCGGAGCATGTTGAAGTCTAGGACATCACAAAGCAAAGCGGTATCCTTCCTGGAAGTCAATGCACACTCTAATCTCAGGGGAATAAATGCATTTCACTAAATAATTATTGCTGCAACAAATTGATTTCCAATCCTCTGTAAAAGCTTAGCTGTAATCAGTGGCAGTAATGAATAGTGATCAAGGCTATATATTCACACTGAAGTGTCAGAATGATGATTAGACTATTAAAAGATTTTACACTTCCCTCCACGTCTCTTTCATTAGGGCAATATGCTAACGTCTCAACCATTTCCAAATGTACTCATCTATGTTTTTGGTATAGAAAATCAGACTCTACCATTGACTTTTTTGACCTCTGGCTTGTCATTGTCTATCAAATAATGTCATGCAGCCGGAGGTTAAGATGCGTTCAACTCTCACCATGTGTCACAAGGATGAGTCGTAGATCCAAATGCAATTTAAGCAGTTTATTGTTGACAGACAGAACAGGAGAGTACTCAAAACACCACGTTTAGCAGGCGGGCGACCTGGAAGACAACACTCCGACTGGAGACGTGAGAAGGGGAATCCCCAGTGAAGGCTAGCTCGAAGGCAGGAATGGACTCAGGCGATCTCCCAAAGGGCTGGATGCGCAGGAAACAAAGACATAAACTCCGCATGGAGACTAGGACACAGGAACTGTGTGAGAGACACAAACAAGAGTGACGAACCGACACCAAGCACAAACAACTCCAGCGATATAAAGACGGCAAACAAGCATAATGATAAGCTGCAGCTGAAGGCTGATAAGTGATCAGCTGGTGCTAAGCAACAAACAGGTAGTACACACCCACAAACCCACGCCTACAAACACACCAACAGAAACTCAGAACGAACACGTGACACCATGAAGATTTTAGAAGCACATCTGATATTTGCTCTGATTATTATTAAATGTTTAAAGTCAAGTCAAGTCACCTTTATTGATATAGTGCTTTTTATAATATAGATTGTATCAGATTGTATAGATTGTAGATTGTTTCCGGCCGCCATAAGACTGCATAATCAATCTGTTTGATGTGCATTATTTATCTATTTACTACTAATGATAGTAGTTTGTTTTTGTGATTTCTTGTTTTGTCTTTTTAACTGTTATCATCTGTGTTTTTATGAGTGTATTGCGGTGAGAATGCTTGTTGGTAGACTACACACACTATATGTGTGCTGCTGGACATCTGAATTTCCCCTGTGGGGATGAATAAAGGCATCTATCTATCTATCTATCATCAAAGCAGCTTCACAGTGATAACATGAAAATAATACAACAAAGTTTGTTTCTAGAAGAAAATTGCGTCAACGTCCACCTTAAGTTATGCAGATCAATAATATTGTTGAATATTAAATATCCCCAACTAAGCAAGCCAAAAGCCAAGGTGACAGTGAAGGAACCAAAACTCCATCAGTGACAGAATGGAGAAAAAACCTCGGGAGAACCCAGGCTCAGTCGGGGGGGCAGTTCTCCTCCGGCCAACGAATGAACAGTGTATGATTATGATTCAGGCAGCATTATTGGTCAGAAGTCAGACTGGATCAGAACATTCAGAATATTTATCCAGTTCATCTGGTTGGAAGTCAGAGTCATCACGCCGTTGTGGCGTTAAACACACTGGAACAGACTGAGGTAATTTTCTGCAACTAAATAGTTGCTTTTATTAAATTGCTTCAATGTGTTTGCAGGAAAAGTGAGGCTGAAAAAGACATGCAACCTTTGCCAATCATCAGCATGTGTGACACACTGTGTGTTTGTGTTTGTGTGAGACAGTGAAGAAACGTGTGTGGCTTTTTCAACTGAAGCACTGAAGCACGGCGGCACGTTTTCCCATGAGACACACACACTACTTATGCATATTCAGATCAAGTTTACTTGCATAGCACTCTTCACAATACATAGTTACAAAGCAGCTTCACAGAAAATGCTTGTTTCAGCGTTAGTTTATGAAGTATGTGTTATCAGTCAGAGAGGAATAATGTCCATATGGCAGTGATTTACAGCAATGAGATATTATAAGTTATGTGGTTAGTTAACGTCATGCATTCAGTTAAACAGACATGAACATGATTACAGCTTGTGTGTAAGGTGTCGGAGTAGCAGGCAACACGCAAGAGAAGGGAATAATACAAATTTATATTGATGAACGTAGGAGAATAGACTGGAGATAAACACATTACGACAGACAATAACGGACAGAGGACTGAACAGAACAGGGAGTATATATGAAGGAGATAACAATGAACTAAATAAGACAGCTGATAATTACAAGTTACCATAGAAACTAACCATAAACGTACTGAAAAATTAAAGTAATTGCGTTACTTAGTTGACATGAGTCGGGTTTGATTTTCTCCTTGGTTCTCTCTCTCACTCTCTGTTCTCTTATTACGGCTACTTGGACTCAGCTGTTCGTTATCGCAATCGGCGCTCGAGCTGATGGTCACCGCATCTGTTCTTTCTTTACCCTGATTCTCTCTGCTACTTTACATTAAAGTCCTGTATATATTACATTATAGTCCTGTCCTGTTGTGCACGTCATACCTGTTTTCTGGCCAGTCTGTGGACTCTATACCAATCTCTGTCTGTGGTGCTGGTTCTGCCAAATGAGGACTGGGCTTCTCTCTCTCTCGCTCGCCTCCAATCCCCGGTCCTTCGACTCCTGTCACTACCTGACAAGTTTACTGACCCCGAGTTGTTTCCAGATCTGCATCCACTAAGAGTGCCGGTGTATGGCAGACGAACTTTGTTCTCTTCAAGCAATAGTTTATTTCTGTACCTGCCTTGGGTCTTCTGTTTCTCCTGATAGAATCGTCTGGCCAGCAAGGACCCAGCGAAGGAGTGACCCGTTCTCTCCGCAGTCGAAGTGCAGGGAGCTGTGCTGGGCAGACCCGAGGAGGAGTTATCTAACACTGTGGAGAATCCGGCTGCCCAGGTCATGGATTCAACCACGAGGTTTCATCACCTCCATCAGGACCAGCCGATGCCACCAGGGTCTCATAGTTCCACTGAACCCAGAATCAGCAATCCTCCTGGTTATTGGGGTGAGCCCTCTGAATGTCGAGCATTCTGAACTGAGTGCAAGGTAGCATTTTCCCTTCAGTCTTCCACCTACGCTGAGGACTGTGCCACGGTCGCCTTCGGGTTTCTCTGATGACTTGGCAGGCACTGGGGGGGCACTGGGGAGGCACTGGGGCAGGCACTGGGTGGGCACTGGGGGGCACTGGGGGGGCACTGGCCAGGGCACTATGGGGGCCCGGGCGGGCACTGGGCAGGCACTGGGGTGGCACTGGGCAGGGCACTATGGGGGCCTGGGCGGGCACTGGGGGCACTGGGCAGGCACTGGGGTGGCACTGGGCAGGGCACTATGGGGGCCTGGGCGGGCAATGGGCGGGCACTGGGCGGGCACTGGGGGGGGCAATGGGCGGGCACTGGGGGGGGCAATGGGCGGGCACTGGGGGGGGCAATGGGCGGGCACTGGGGGGGGCAATGGGCGGGAACTGGGGGGACACTGGGCGGGCACTGGGGGGGACACTGGGCGGGCACTGGGGGGGACACTGGGCGGGCACTGGGGGGGACACTGGGCGGGCACTGGGGGGACACTGGGGGGGCACTGGGCAGGGCACTATGGGGGACTGGGCAGGCACTGGGGTGGCACTGGGGTGGCACTGGGCAGGGCACTATGGGGGCCTGGGTGGGCACTGGGGGCACTGGGGGCACTGGGGGGGCACTGTGCGGGCACTGGGGGGGCACGCGACTGGGGAACGGGCGATGGGAATCAGAGGCTGTATGTTGCGAGCAGTTCGCCTTGTTTAAGGAGGAGATGATTAAGGTGTTTGACCGTTATATCTTCCCCCCTTGCTCAGTGGCTCGGCTGCCTGATTAAATATTGTTTTCTTTTACTTAGATTTTTTGTCCAATAAATATAGTTTAAACTGATCTGCTCTTGGGTTCTCTGTTTTTTTGTCCAGCCGTTTCAATGACTGCATCATTGATCTTCTCCTGGGCACTACACCGCCTTGCAGGAGATTGTATTCTCCTTACGCATCGGAGCACGAAGCGCTTGAGAAATATCTCGCTGACTTTCTCACCGCTGGTACTCTAAATTGTAATATGAACTCATGCACTTTCTGTAAAGCTGCTTTAAAATTATGTGTATTGTGAAAAGCGCTATACAAATAAATGTGAATTGAATTGAATTGAAACCATTGTCCCGTCCTCCTCTCCCGTTGGAGCGGGGTTCATCTTCGAGAAAAAGGACGGCTCTTTGCGTCCCTGGATGGATTATTATGGCTTGAACGACATTACTATAAAGAACCGGTACCCTTTACCACTAATGTCATCGGCCTTCGAGATCTTGCAGAGAGCAAAGATTTTCACAAAGATGGACATCCGCAATGCGTATCATTTAGTATGCATAAAGGAGGGAGACGAGTGGAAGACATCGCTTAACACTCCCCTAGGGCACTTTGAAAATCGTGTTTTACCGTTCGGGCACGACAAAACGTCCATCGTGTATTACAGCATTTTATTATTTTTATCGATGCTTCATTCGTAATTTCAGTCAGGTAGCCGTGCCACTGATTGCTCTCACCTCGACCAAGTCTCACTTTGTCTGGACGGAGGCCCAGATTTGCATTTGATCACCTCAGAGTTATTCACCACCTCACCATTTCTTATTACTCCTGCCCCAAGAGACAATTCATCGTTAGAGTAGATGCATGTGACGTGGGCATGGGGGTGGTGTTTTCGCAGTGCTCTTCACTCGACAAGATGGTTCTTTTCTCACCGGCTCTCGCCAGCAGAACACAATTATGATATTGGCAACCGGGAACTTCTGGCCATCCGGTTGGATCTGGGAGAGTGGCGCCAATGGCTATAGGGGAAACACTTCTGTTCGTAGTCTGGACTGATCACAGAAATCTCAAGTATATTCGTTCAGCCAAGAATTAAATGCCCGGCAGCAGGGCCGGAGTGGGACCCAATTTCAGCCCGTGATTTTAATGGCCAAAACCAGTCCCTACAAGACACCCCTTTTTTTAAACTCATGTTTAAACTTACATACTAAACTTTTTCAGCAAACATTCTAGAATCAAACTTATTAATAAGCACAGCTGAAAAATATTGCATATACAAATTAAAATATAGGGAGACAAACAAAGTGTTCAGGGCTGGTGATACTCCAGCACAGGTTTGAGAACCACTGGCTTAGTCGGTGCTCATCAATAAAATGTCATGTTACACAGATGTATAAAAACCTTGATATTGTCTTGATGGCTTTTTTTATTTAGAAGGGAGGATTGAATGTCTCACAAAAAAAAGTTCAACTCATTTACTTTTAAAAACAGATAGATAATTTAAAATGTTTCTCGTTATTTTGACAGGAATAAACAACAAACAAGAAAGAACATATATAAACCTAGCACGTAAACTTTTATTTTACAACTATTTATTCTGTACATGGGAGATAGGCCTATGCGGATTCACTTTCTCTCTGGGCAAGTGTGTGTAAGAGAGAGAGAGAGCATGCGCACTCTCTGCCAAGTGACATGAGATAAATACATTAATGCTTAGTTCTCAAATTTGATTGAGAAATATGAACCAATACGGTCTTTAAGGTCAGCTGACCAGCTGGTTTTAACGACTCCTAGAACAAAACGGAGAAGTGGAGATCGAGCTTTTGTAGCAATAGCTCCAAAACTCTAGAATGATCTACCACTTTCTCTCAGATCGGCACCCATGTTAAGTGTTTTTAAGCATAGGCTTAAGGAATACCTCCTCGCATTAGCATTTAATGGGGTATAGTAGTTGTTCGTGTAGGCTATTAAAACTGAGGGGTTTATTTCACTGTTATTTAACTGTGGTTTTATTGTTGTGTTTTTATGGTTGTCTTTATGTGTTTTGGATATTGTACAGCACTTTGTTCAAAGGTCAAGGTGTAAAAATGCTTTATAAATAAATAAAACGAAACGAAACATAGCATAAACTGATGCACTGCTTTAAATCCAAAGTAAATTTGTGTGATTAGTTAATTCAATTCACGCAGTCACGCAGTAATGTAACATGCATTTTCATGTGGCTCGTCTTACGGTGTGGGTAATATATATGCTATATAAGCCTAATAATAATATTTATAATATTTATAATAACCACTGCGAAAGAGCTGTGCACACGAAAGCCATGGGATTTCAGGTGTACGAGCACCGCTTGGACGGTCTTCGCCGCTACTAGAATCGCCTGCGATTTGCCGCTGTGTGCCTCTCAGTGAAAATAAACTATGACTTGCGCTTTCGGTGTCCCGTGTGAAACTGCCTTTATGTCGAGGTGGTAGACCTACTACCGGCTCAATTTATGAGTGGCCGACCGGGAATACTCCCGATTCTCCTGATTCTAAAAACGTGAAACCGGATGCCCTCTCCCGTCGGTTCGGCTCGACAGAGAACGCCTCGACCACAGAGACAGTTTTGCCTAGTAGCTGTGTGGCCGGGACTGTCGTCTGAGGAATCGAGCGGCTGGTTAGAGGGGTCAGCGGATGCCCATTTTCCACAAGTTGGTGTGATTCTTTAGGGTCTTCATGTAAAGTTTGTAACATAATTTGGTTAAAATTCCTCTCAATGGTTGTGTAAAACAACACCCTTTTACCTGCTCAAAAACAGCTCTGTTCACAGCGACCCGTTTCAGTGCATGTCTCTTTAAATGATAATGAACCAGCAACTAATTCCAGATCTGCGTCCACTAAGAGTGCCGGAGTACGGCAGACTGCCTTTGTTCTCTTCAAGCAATAAAGTTTCTGTATCTGCCTTCATTCTTGGGTCCTCTGTTTTTCCTGACATTAGTTACCTTTTATGAAAAGTAATGCGTTACATTATTGTATTACTTTTTTCTCACCTGGGCCGGGCTTGCTTGTTTGCTTTTAATAACGAAAAAAGTTTTTTTGGCAAATGTTAAGGTTCCCTTACGAAGGGAACTCAACGATGCGTCGATCGACGCAATGGGAACGCCCCCAGCGTGACTGCGTCTGAAGCATCTATGTCAACTAGTCCAATGGAAAGAATGAGCGTCACGGGCGGGTGACGTCATGACCAGGAAATGATAAAAGCACATCCGGTGCAAACCAGCATTAGCTTCTGTTGCCTCAGCAAGCGATCTGTGTATATACTGTCTCTGTCTATTTATTGTTGTCTGTTGCAATTTATTCGGAAACGTTATGGCGAAACAAGTGTACAAGCAGTGTGTTCCTCCCTGCCCGCGTTATTTAACGGGTGGGGACACACACGAGCTTTGTGTCATTTGTTTGGGAGTGGAGCATGCGGTCTCAGCCTTCGAGGAGGCTGAGTGTCAACACTGTGAAATGCTACCGCTCCGCATGCTCCGCTCTCGCCTGTCACTCTTTGATGTAAAGAGTGGGCAGGCTTGCGATCCTCAGGGATCAGGACCCGCGTCTGCCGAGGCGGCGCGGAGAATGCATTCCTGGGGATCGCGGAAGGATCTTTCGGAGGGGTTGGAGACGGGTCTCTTGGCCTTTTCTCCTTCCTTACCCGGAAGATCCAGCACTCTCCCCCCGGTGTCGGAAGCACGCTCTGCGGTTTCTTCCGCCCGGGGAGAGAGCCCTCCATTACTTCAATGCTCTTCCTCCGAGGAGGTCGATGTTATGAGTATGGAGAGTGAAAGCACACACAGGGGGGAAAAAGATTCACAATTTATTTCCCCAGCATATGATGAGCTGGTGGATGTTATGTCACGGGCTGTAGAAAAATTAAATATTGTATGGCCATCTGAGAATAAAGGCGCTCGTCCTAGAAGTAAATTAGATGAGCGCTTTTTATCATCCACTACATTATCTCCACCACGAGAGCTTCCCTTTTTTCCCGATCTTCACAATGAAATATCGAAATCGTGGAATAAACCTTACTCTTCACGACTTTTTAGCCCTCAAGTTAACACTTATTCGAGAATAAGAGGGCTAAAAGAGTATGGTTATGAGGCGATGCCCCAGGCGGAACAGAATTTAGCCAGCTATCTTTCGCCTGGTCCCGCATCGTCCCTGAAAGCCTCGGCTTTGCCCACTAGACCGCTTAAAGCCACCTCGGTTTTAGTGGGCAAAGCTTATACGGCAGCAGGTCAAGCTGGAGCATGTCTGCATACAATGGCAGTGCTACAGGCGTATCAAGCTGACCTGCTGGGGGATCTGGATAGTAGTGAGGGAATTACTCATGACGATATTCGAGAACTTCGTCGTGCTACCGATCTTTCTCTCAGGGCTACTAAGGAGACCGCCAGAGCAATTGGGCGGTCTATGGCAGCCTTGGTAGCTACTGAGAGACACTTATGGTTAAATCTGTCAGAGATTAAAGAAAAAGATCGAGCTTTTTTATTAGATGCTCCGCTTGAACCTTCTGGTCTCTTTGGCGACGCAGTCCACGCGGTCGTCGAGCGATTTCAGGAGTCTAAGAAGCAAGCTGACGCTTTTAAAAAGTTTATCCCTCGCCGTGTCCAGCCCCCTGGGGCTGCTGGGCGTGAGCAGCCCCAGCCGTCGAGCTCATCATATCATGTGCAACAGAAAGAGAGTGTTTCGTCTCGTGCACCTCCACATAAACAATGGAAACAGGCGCAACACTCTCAGTCGAAGTCTTCTAAGTCGAAGCCGGATCTGAGGACCGTTCTTCAGGCGAAGAAGACTTCGGCTCAAAAAAAATAAATAAAAAAAAGAGGTCCTGACGTCACTGGCGTCAGACCTGTGAGGACAGCTCCGACCGAAGTGGAGCGGTGTACACCTCAGAATACGGTGCCCGTTCCACTTCGGGGTCCTCACGGGACCGTTCTGCCAACCCCGTCACCCTTGGTGCTTCGGGGCGCAGCGGTCTCCAGCGAGTCGCTGATGCTATGCTGCGGCACTGCATCGGTTTCGCGCCCTCTGAGAGGGGTTTTAGAGCAGCCAGTTCAGGTAGTTCCTGCCATTATGTTTCAGGCTCCGGGACTGGCTGTCTCGTTAACACCAGAGACCAGCCTCGAGAGGCTGGTTCCCTTAGTAAATTTTCTGGCAGCGTGGAAGCTTCTGCCGAATATTTCTCGTTGGGTCCTGCAGATTGTAGAGAAAGGATACAGAATCCTGTTTGGTTCACGTCCTCCTCGTTACAGCGGGGTGTTGCCCACAGTGGTGCATCCCGAGCAGGCTCTGGTAATGGAGCAAGAGGTAAAGGCCCTGTTAGCGAAAGAAGCTATAGAACAGGTGTACTCACCCGACCGAGGTCGGGTTTTTACAGCCGTTATTTCATTGTTCCAAAAAAGGATGGAGAGTTGCGTCCCATTTTAGATCTTCGTCTGTTAAATCGTTCAGTACAGGAACTCAAGTTCTAGATGCTGACACTCAAACAGATCGTGACTCAAATCAGATCCGAGGACTGGTTTGTCACGATAGATCTGAAGGACGCTTACTTCCATGTCTCCATCCTCCCTCAGCACAGGAGGTTCCTAAGGTTTTCTTTCGGGGGCAAAGAATACCAGTATTGGGTACTTCCTTTCGGTCTAGCTCTATCACCCCGCACGTTCACGAAATGCGTAGATGCAGCTCTAGCCCCGCTCAGGCTGCAGGGCATACGTATTCTGAACTACATCGACGACTGGCTGATTCTAGTGGAATCAGAGCAGTTGGCGGTTCGGCACCGAGGTGTCGTTCTCGCTCATATGCAGATGTTGGGGTTGAGGCTCAATACCAAGAAGAGTGTGCTTTCTCCAGTACAGAGAACCACTTTCCTTGGTGTGGTATGGGATTCAGTGACGATGCGGGCCACCCTATCGCCCGTTCGTGTAGCTGCTATCCTGTCAGCCACAAAAGAGCTGAAGCTAGGCCAGTCACACACTGTAAAACAGTTCGGGAGACTGTTGGGTCTTTTGGCAGCAGCGTCCAACGGGATACCTTTTGGCCTGCTGTACATGAGGCCTTTACAGTGGTGGCTCAGGACCAGAGGGTTCTCCCCGAGGGGAAACCCACTTCGTATGATCAAGGTCACGCGGCGTTGCTTTCGTGCCTTAGTTATATGGAGGAAGCACTGGTTCTTAACCCAGGGTCCGGTGTTTGGAGCTCTTTGCCATCGAGTTACTATCTAGACAGATGCTTCCCTCACCAGCTGGGGAGCGGTAATGGAAGGCCGCTCGGTTCAGGGTCTGTGGAAGAGTCATCATCTCTCGTGGCACATAAATTGCCTGGAGATGATGGCTGTCTTCAATGCGTTGAAGCAATTCCTCCCAGACCTGAGGGGTCATCATGTGCTCGTCCGTACAGACAACACATTGGTGGTTTCTTATCTGAACCATCAGGGGGGTCTGAGGATCCTCCTGTGGTCTCTGGGGAAGGTACTCTCCCTGAGGGCAGTGTATATTCTTGGGGACCAAAATATTGGAGCAGACATCCTGTCGAGGCAGGAGCTGAGGCCAGGGGATTATTTGGGAGTTTTACGGCCAAGCAGAGGTGGATCTGTTTGCGTCTCAGCATACGACGCACTGTCCACTTTGGTTCTCCCTTACTCACCCAGCCCCCTGGGCTGGATGCTATGGTGCAGACGTGGCCGAGGCTACGTCTGTACGCATTTCCCCCTGTTGCTCTGCACCCAGGAGTTCTGGAGCGAGTTCGCCAGTACGGAATAAGCCTACTGCTAGTAGCACCACGCTGGCCGAGTCGGATCTGTTTTGCGGACCTGATCCATCTCTTAGACGGTCCTCCCTTGGAGAAATCCCGATCAGGAGAGACCTTCTGTCTCAGGCCGGGGGCACAATATTTGGAGATTTGGAACCTGTGGGTTTGGCCTCTGAGGGGGCCCAACTCATAGAGAGTGGTCTCTCAACTGAGGTTGTTGAGACCATTCTAAGCTCCAGAGCTCCAGCTACTAGGAAACTATATGCGCTTAAATGGAAAGTTTTTTCTGTATGGTGTCACCGACATCAGTGGGATCCGGTTAACTGTTCTGTGAACACAGTACTCGAGTTCCTGCAGGAGCGCTTTACGTCAGGTCTATGTCCTTCCACGCTTTAGGTCTACGTGGCGGCCATTGCGGCTTACCACGCCCTGTGGGGGGTACATCGTTTGGTTGAGACCCCCTGATTTCACGTTTCCTTCGTGGCACACTGCGGACCAGGAAAGGCTGAACCTCTTGTGTCCAGTGCGAGCACTGGATACTTATGTTTATCGGACATCTTCAATGAGGAAGTCCGACCAGTTATTTATTTGCTTGGATCACCTGAGAAGGGTCTTCCTGCTTCTAAACAGACGGTTAGTAAGTGGATAGTTGAGGCTATTTCACTTGCATACGAGTACTCTGACCAGCCGTGTCCTTTGGCGGTCAGAGCTCACTCTACGAGGTGTATGGCGGCCTCTAAAGCCTTATTACTTGGAGTTTCTCTTCAAGACGTGTGTGATGCGGCAGGCTGGTCCTCACCGCTCACATTCATTAGGTTTTACTGCCTGGACCTGGATGCTGCCCCAGGTTCTCAGGTGCTTAGTGCTTAGTTACAACAGACTAACACTCAGGTACTTGGAATTCTGGCGCTTTGGGTATTCTCGTTCCCATGGCGTCGATCGACGCATCGTTGAGTTCCCTTCGTAAGGGAACGTCTCAGGTTACTATTGTAACCATAGTTCCCTGAGAACAGGGAACGAGACGATGCGTCACCCTGCCATACTTCCTGCATCCCTGTGATCGGCTTGCTTCGGCAATTTTCGAAGCTAATGCCGGTTTGCACCGGATGTGCTTTTATCATTTCCTGGTCATGACGTCACCCGCCCGTGACGCTCATTCTTTCCATTGGACTAGTTGACATAGATGCTTCAGACGCAGTCACGCTGGGGGCGTTCCCATGGCGTCGATCGACGCATCGTCTCGTTCCCTGTTCTCAGGGAACTATGGTTACAATAGTAACCTGAGACGTTCTTTCACACAGAAAGTGAAATGAATAAGCCTCAGGCTGAAGGAAATGTAAATGTACGCCTGTACAGTAGAGGGCGCTGCTAAAAACAAACCTTTCAGCGGTTCTGCCATTCTGGATTGAAGAAGAATGGGATTTTTTTTTTTTTATGGAAAAACAAATATGATCTGCGTCCTAATTCGCCTACTTATACTACGCCTTAAAAGTATGGACTCTTTTTGTGAAAAAAAGTAGATACTTTTGAGTGTGTAGCAAAAAGTAGACAAGCTTTGGGACAAACTATCACGTCACACAATTGCGTCTTTAACGGTTGCTCTCTGTCGCATCCTGTCACGTAAACTGGCCTGTCAATCATCTTGTCACAGTTAAAATCCTCCTCATTTATTTCCTACTATATCGGAGAAATGCAGAAGCACGTTGATCTGCAGTTGCGGGTCTTTCATGTGGAAACTCTCCTCATATTAATGCATGATGATGCATTTAAAAGTTAACGGATCTTTATAAAAGTCCACATTTTTATTGTAGATGAAATATAACACGGATAACAATAAACAAATAAGCCTATTTTTGTATCAGGTTAAACTTTGATTAGTCACTCAAACCTTCATATAAACCTCTCACCGTCGGTCGCGCATATCCGCCATGTTTTTTAGTTTTTTAACACTTTTTAAAGTTCCTCCTCCAAAGCGCAATGGATCATGGGTAATATTAGCTGTTATTGGCTGCGTTCCACTCCACGGCTGCGTTCCAGTTCAAAATTGTCATGCCGTTCACTCGCTAACTTCCCTCCGTCTCGTTCACTTGGACGTGCGTCATTACTTGCGTTGCACGAGTGCCCACTACTGGCGGAAGCTGCGGTGGCCAGAACTGGAACGATAAGCCCTTGATCACTTGGAATCAGGTATGGAGTTGATTTATTATTTACAATTTTTTCCCCGTTAAGAATTTGTTTAATGCAGCATCCAAATGTATATAGGTGTGTTTGGGTTGTTTTAGAATCAGAATCAGAATCAGAAATATTTTATATAAAAATATTCTAATTAATATATCATAGAGTTGTTTTTGATGGTGGTGATTAGATGAGATCTGCGGTGACGTCACAATCGTGTTGCATTGTGGTATATGGAGCTGCCTGAAGTGTACATATGAAGTAGACTCGCTCCCTCTGTCAAAATCGAGGGAACGAGGGTCTGTCCATATAAACTTCCCTCGTCCACTTCACGAAGTGGAATGCACTTCAAAATGGCAGCAGGGATTCCCCTGAGGGGAAGTGCTTAGGGAAGTTCGCAAGTGCGTGTCTAAAAGTGGACTGGAACGCAGGACTGGCTTAGCACGTTCCAATTCAGCCGATTGCAAAGGTTCCGCCAGTAGTGGGCACTCATGCAATGTAAGCAATGACGCACATCCGAGTGAACGAGACGGAGGGAAGTTAGGGAGTGAAGGGCATGACAATTTTGGACTGGAATGCAGCCGTTGCAGGGGCGGATCTACAGGGGGGCAAGGGGGGGCAGGTGCCCCCCCACTCTAGAGCCTTGCCCCCCCAGCTGCCCCCCTAACTTTGATGATCCAAAAACTGTACCTGTAAAAACAACCCGCAAGCTTCTCAAAACAGTGAACTAAACGATACATTTACCAAAAGTGAACAATTTAATTTTTATTAAAGCCCCCCCCTCCCCCTCCCCCTCAAATACTTAGTACGTCCCTGATTCAAACGTAGAGCGCCGTTCGCTCAGTCTGGCTCACACACACACACACACATACACAGCGAGTCTGCTGCGTTGCGGTGGCCCTGCAACCCGACTGGAGAGACTGAGCTGCCCCAGAGCCTCTGAAGGTGAAGTGAGTTACCCCAGGTGTAGTTAAACACACGTTTAACTTAGTTACATTTGTAATGAATGTATAACAGTTACATGCTAAAGACGATTCAGCATCAGCAAAAATAGCGAGTCTATTACGTTAGCCAAAATCAGCGGTCAAATCGCTCCCTCGTGATTTGTAAGAGCACTCTTCACTTTGATTAGCCTAATTTTGATTTTAGTAAAGACAAGAACAGCTTAATAAAAAATATAAATTGTTTGTATCCATAATGTTTACTGATGGTCGCCGTTACGCCGACGTTACAATACAGTGCCAGTTAGGAGATCGATCATTTGATTAGCTAAGCAAATCCAATTCCTCTCAGATATCACAGCAATGAAACCAGGTTACAACTGGGGAAATAACAAATACAATTAGGATTATTATATTAAGTAGTCTAAACATAACTGGTGTGTGTGCATGTGATAAATCTTTCTGATTTTATATTTGTTATATAGGCTATTATTAGCTACATGGCCCTACAGTGTAATGTAATACAAGGATAACCAGAGGTTTTCACATATTGACTTTTGCAGGCAAGAGTAGTTGAAGAAAGTAGCTGGAGCCTAACCATTAAGGCTAAAAGTCCTTGGACACAATTATTGTACTTTTTTTAATATTTTCATTTAGCTTTTTATACTTTTACTTTTTAAAAGATGCACAGTTTTGTTTTGTTTTGTTTGAACACTGCACTGGGCTTATTCCTGTTGTGAATTAAAAACCTTTGTAGTGTGTAAGGGCATGATTAAACAATAACTACTGTGTTTTTGTGTTTGTTTTGTTAAAGCAATTCACATAGGGATTCCCACCGTCTACCCCTGCCCTCCTGCCAAGACCTCTTGCCACCCCTTTGCCCCCCCATGTAAAATTTTCTAGATCCGCCACTGAGCCGTTGTGAGCATGGATCCACACTTCGAATATCCACGGGAAATAGTAGACCATCTCTGGCATCTGTTCAACATACTATGCTTTGGGACACACTTATTTAAATCTTATATACTGTTTAGGATGGATAGTGTGGACATTGAGACGCAGGGACAGTTTTGCTTATTAGTATGGTTGAATTGGATCGTTCAAGGTCAGCAGCAAAGACATTGGTCAAAGGGATAGTTCACCCAAAAATGAAAATTCTGCCATTTACTCACACTTATGTTGTTCCAAACCTGTATGAGTTTCTTTTTTGTTAAACACAAAAGAAGATATTTTAAAGTATGTTAGTAATCAAACAGTTGACGGCAGTCATTGACTTCCACAGTATTTTTTTCCTACTATGGAAGTCAATGGCTACTGTCAACTGTTTAATTACCAACATGTATGTATTGTGTGTACAACTGAAGAGAGAAACACATACAGGTTTGGAACAACAGAAGTGTGAGTAAATGATGACAGAATTAAAATATTTGGGGGAACTATCCTTATAAATAACATAAAGTGTATTTGTGCAATATAATATTTAATTATTGCTAGTTTGCGTCATATTCGGTGTTTTCATTTCACTGTTTTATTTATTTTAAGGAATACTGAATCTGTGTTTGTGCAAGTCAGATTAAACGCATGTTCACATTTAGACTAGAACTACAATATAACCATGTTCACACACACACACACACACACACACCCCTGCTCTTACTCCTGATCTCTCCGGAGAGACGCGTCGCGCAGCATCAACGCTCGACAGAACTGGACTCGGACTCTCTGTCTTTCGGTCCGTCAATCTCTCTGTCTTTCTGAATATCAGACTCTCATTCTCTCAGACTCTCTGTCGGCTTTCTTTACTCGAGCTCGTCGCGTCCACACGATCACATCGAGGCGAGAACTTCAGTTTCTCTACAGTCACATCAGGTGAGTGTTCACATGAGTCTGTGATGAAAGAGTTATGTTGTTATCATGGTCCTGCTGACGGACATTTACATCCATAAAGAAACGTACAGAGAATGTATGGCTTTAAACTTTCTTCTTATTACACGATTTCACGTGAAGGTCAGTCGACAGTAGCGATTAGACTTCATAATCTTCAGCTCAGAGGTTTTCAGATGCGCTTATAGTTCAGATGAGAATATGCTTTATTTATGCTTGGTTTATTTCAACGCTGGGGTTTGATGCTATAGTTTATGTGGGACATTTATGTTTAATAATGAGCATGTATTGGTTTCACAGTGGGCTATATTAAGATTACTTTATAATAATTATTATATATAGCAGTAAAATATCTCAAATTATTAAGTCATTTACAAACACACATGATCAGTCATGAATATACAACATGAATATTAAAATATGCAAATTGTAACTATTTAAATCCAAACATTTTGTATCATACATGTAGTCTATATCTTACTTAAAAGGACTGTCAGACATTATTATAAAAAAAAAATCTTACCTTTTTAACCTTTTTTTGATAGTAAAAGTGAACCAGATTCATAATGCCTATCCAGACTTAGGCATAAATGTTGTGCTATAATGACTTTGAATACAACTTCCAAATAATAACAATATTAATAATAAAGCAATAAAAAATGCTTGCTTTTCAAAGACTCAAATTTAGATGCAATAATTTCTTAGTTTGTTATAAAAAGTATATACAGGTCTTTGGTCCGCTGAACTGACACATCTTACATGAGCAAAATTAACATATGTATATTATATATTATATGTATATATAACATATTATATTGTTTGCTTAAAATCTTTTCTGCCAACAAAAAAGTATGATGCCCCTGAAATGAACTGCATTTTATTCATTAAGATCTTATTTGATTCATAATGTGATTAATTCTAAAGTTTTTTTGTATATGTGTTTAATATTGAATATATATTTAATATTGGACATGGACAACCAATCCAGTAATGAATACCGACAGTCTGTGGGTTTTTACTGCTTCAGATTTGTGTGGAAATTGCATTTATTTATTTTTTCAGGATTCTTTGATGAATAAAATGTTCAAAAGAACAGCATTTGTTTGAAATAGAAATTCTAAGGGTTTTTTCTGTCAATTCTGATTAAAATATTTTTTAATACAATTATTAGCCATAAAAAGAATAAAACAGAATAAATTCCTGAGGAAAATCATGGACAAACCACTGAGATTTTGAAAGTGCTGATTGAATGACACGATTGTGAATCTTCAGTAACATTTCCTTGATGTTTTAGCTTCACTAAAAGCATAAAGAAAAACAAAAAGAGTGATAGGATGCGAAAAATGTGAAGTGTGATGAATGCTCTTAGAGAGACGTCATAATTTTTTATTTATTTTTTTTATTTAACCTTTATTTAACCAGGTTTGTCTCATTGAGATATAAAATCTCTTTTTCAAGAAAGACCTGGCCAAGATAGCAGAACAAATTAGGTCACAAAATTACAGAACAAACACAAACGAGGCAAAGACAACTCAAGTACATTTCAATTTAAATAAAAGTGCCATTAATTAAAACATTTGCACGTGTGGATCGACTCATGTTTATAGTTTTAACATAACCTTTAAAATCATTTAAGGAAATTAGACACGGTAGTTTAAGTGTTTTCTGTAAATCATTCCAAGTAGAAGGTGCAACAAACATGAAAGCCTTTTTGAACAACTCTGTCCGGGCTTGAGGTACATTCAATGAAATAGTTTTCTGGGACCGTAAACCATAGGTACTCTGTGTAAAAGTAAGAAATTCAGATATGTAAAATGGAAGCCTGCCTATAATGCCCTTATATATAAAGATATAAAGGTGAGTAAGCCGGCGATTTGACAGAGAAGGTTTTTTTCCTAAAGAAAAAACCTAGCTTCAATTTCAACTTTTTTACTAGATTCTGTATATGAAGCTTAAAAGAAAGACGATCATCAATTAAAAATCCTAAATATTTATAAGATGAAACTACCTCAATTGTTTTACCCTGATCAGTAACAATATTCAGGTCTAGCTAATTTTTCCTTGAGTTTGAAAAAAGCATTACTTTGGTCTTCTCTGCATTAAGCACAAGCTTTAATTGACAAAGCTGTGCTTGCACTATATCGAAAGCAGTTTGCAAGCATTCATACGCCTTCCTAATGGTAGTTGCACAACAATAAATAACCGTATCATCTGCATAAAAATGGAAAAATGCATGTTGGACATTTTCCCCCAGACAGTTTATATAAATAGTGAATAAAAGTGGCCCCAGAATGGAGCCCTGTGGGACCCCTTTACAGATTGATAAATATTTTGACGTTAAGCCATCAACTTGCGTAGCTTGAGTCAGTGAGGTAGTTTATAAACCAGCCCACAGAATGCTGAGACATACCTATACTGATCAGTCTCTGAACTAGTATGCTATGGTCAACAGTGCCAAATGCTTTGGACAGATCAATGAACAGAGACACACAGTGTTTCTTGTCATCAAGTGCTTTGACTATATCATTAATTACTTTTATAGCAGCAGTGGTAGTGCTGTGTTTTTTCCTGAAACCAGATTGATGCTTAGATAAAATTGACTGAGCATTTAAATACTCTTTTACTTGTTCACTAACCAAAGATTCCATCACTCTGCCAATGCTGAAAGTTTGGAAATGGGTCTGTAATTATTAGGCAAGGTAGGGTCACCTCCTTTCAAAAGTGGTAAAACATAAGCAGACTTCCATACCTTGGGAATTTTGTTTGTGACCAGTGAAAGATTAAAAAGATGTCAGAGGTTCAGCTAGGATATCTGCAGCTAATTTCAAAAAGAAAGGTTCTAAGTGATCGGGGCCCGCAGGTTTTCGAGGATTCAATTGCTTCAGGGCTTTATGAACATCAGCAACAGAGAAGGAGCTAAAATTAAAAGTTTTGTCGGCAGTAATAACGGTGTCATTTACAGGCTCTGACACTATAGGGGCAACAGAATCAAACAAGAACCCAGATGATATGAAATTCTCATTAAAACAATTTAACATTTCTACTTTGTCAGATATAGACACACCATTCTTCACTAGAGACAGTGGAAAACCTGTTGGTTTAGTCGATGCAGATAATGACTTAATAGTTTTCCAGAATTTTTTTGGGTCATTTAGATTCTCTGTGGTTTCATATAAGTAAAATTCAGCTTTTGCTTTTCTGAAGAGTGAAGTGAATCTGTTTCGCAACCGTCTGAAAACAAACCAGTCAGCTTCAGTATCTGATCTCCTTGCTTTTGCCCAGGCTACATTTCTCTCATGGAGCAAATTAGAAATCTCAGAAGTAAACCAGGGATTGTCCCGCCCCTTAATTCTAAATTTACGAATAGGTGCATGTCTGTTAAGAATATCAAGAAAACTGTTTTGAAAGAAAGTCAGGGCTAATTCCACATCATCAATCAAGGCAATTCTACTCCAGTCAAAATAAAATAAATCATATAAAAAACCCTGCTCAACAAACATTTTCATATTTCGCCTTTCAACAATACGAGGTGCAGACTTGGGCACCTTAGTATCTCTAACAGCAGCAATCACACAGTGATCACTCACATCATTAGCAAAAACACCTATTGCAGAGTACTTAAAAGGGGCATTGGTCAGGATTAAATCAATGAGTGATGATTTCTCCGGACATTTAGGATTTGGCCGAGTAGGAGTGTTAATTAATTGAGACAAATTTAAATTGTCACACTGCTCTTTAAAAGCATCTGATATCGGCCTTAGCCAGTCCCAGTTCAGGTCACCGACAACAATAGTGTCATACAAATAACTTGACTTAACAAATTTGATAGTGTAGATGAAGAGTCATTTAATGCAGATGGATGTCTATAACAACCAACCAACCTAATATAGTGGTCTTTAGAGACTTCAAGGTTTAAGGCCAAAATCTCAAATTGTTTACACACCGATTTTGAGAGCACTAAACTAAAGTTGAATTTGCATTTGATATAAATAGCTACACCTCCCCCTCTTTTTGGGCGATCAGAACGATACACATTATAACCCTCGATACTAATATCTTTATCAAGGACAGATTTGGTCAGCTAGGTTTCAGATAACACAACAATGTCAGCATCAGTTAAACTGACCCATAAATTAACCATATCCAGTTTGGACATTAGACTCCGAACATTGAGGTGAATAATACCCAGGCCAGAGCTTGATTTAAAATCTTCAGGTGTATCACATAACTTAATGCTATCAGGGCCCGGATTAGGCTGAACATTTCCAGAGATTAGTAATAAAATAATAACAAGAAGTCTGGACTTAACTGATTTGCAGCAGAAAGTGCCAGATCTAGAATTTAATGATATACAAAAAGCAGGAAGTGAGTCTGCAGAGACAATAAACCAATCCTTCAAAATGGAGGCAGTGAAGGTGGAGTAGATTTGTAGCCTTGTAAACAAACAGAAATGAGTGACTTGACCCCTGGAATTTAATTTGGACCGTGGAAAAGTTTTGAGGCCTTGAGCCTACATAAGGGAACTGCATATGGATGGACTCATTTTCTGACTGCAAATGGACAACCCCACTGTTAAGGGGGATAAGAAAGATAAACAAGGCTAGATAAAACTTCATTTTTAAAACACTGAAGACAGCTTTGTGCAACAAAAGGTGAAATGGATAGTACTGTGAGTAGTTAACAGGAGACCGTTAAGTTGAGGCAGGCGATAGCCCGGTGGTGGTGGAGACAGCTGAGGCTGAAACAGACGACTGCTTAGTGTTGGAGACAGCTGAGGCTGTAGCCGGTGACAGCCTGGTGATGGTATAGGCAACCAAGGCTGTAGCAGACAACAATTCCAGCGATAAAAACAGCTGAGACCTTAGCAGACGACAAATGCAGTGGTGGAGGAGGCAGCTGAGGCTCCAGTTGACAACATGTCCGGTGATGGAGGCAGCTGAGACCGTAGCAGACGACAAATGCAGTGGTGGAGGCAGCTGAGGCCGTAGCAGACGACAAATGGAGTGGTGGAGGCAGCTGAGGCCGTAGCAGATGACAGCCCAGAGATGGAGGCAGCTGAGGCTGTAGCAGACGACAAATGCAGTGGTGGAGGAGGCAGCTGAGGCTCCAGCTGACAACATGTCCGGTGATGGAGGCAGCTGAGACCGTAGCAGACGACAAATGCAGTGGTGGAGACAGCTGAGACCGTAGCAGACGACAAATGCAGTGGTGGAGACAGCTGAGACCGTAGCAGACGACAAATGCAGTGATGGAGACAGCTGAGACCGTAGCAGACGACAAATGCAGTGGTGGAGACAGCTGAGACCGTAGCAGACGACAAATGCAGTGATGGAGACAGCTGAGGCCGTAGCAGACGACAAATGGAGTGGTGGAGGCAGCTGAGGCCGTAGCAGATGACAGCCCAGAGATGGAGGCAGCTGAGGCTGTAGCAGACGACAAATGCAGTGGTGGAGGAGGCAGCTGAGGCTCCAGCTGACAACATGTCCGGTGATGGAGGCAGCTGAGACCGTAGCAGACGACAAATGCAGTGGTGGAGACAGCTGAGACCGTAGCAGACGACAAATGCAGTGGTGGAGACAGCTGAGACCGTAGCAGACGACAAATGCAGTGATGGAGACAGCTGAGACCGTAGCAGACGACAAATGCAGTGGTGGGGACAGCTGAGACCGTAGCAGACGACAAATGCAGTGGTGGAGACAGCTGAGACCGTAGCAGACGACAAATGCAGTGGTGGAGACAGCTGAGACCGTAGCAGACGACAAATGCAGTGATGGAGACAGCTGAGACCGTAGCAGACGACAAATGCAGTGGTGGGGACAGCTGAGACCGTAGCAGACGACAAATGCAGTGGTGGAGACAGCTGAGACCGTAGCAGACGACAAATGCAGTGGTGGGGACAGCTGAGACCGTAGCAGACGACAAATGCAGTGATGGAGACAGCTGAGACCGTAGCAGACGACAAATGCAGTGGTGGAGACAGCTGAGACCGTAGCAGACGACAAATGCAGTGATGGAGACAGCTGAGACCGTAGCAGACGACAAATGCAGTGGTGGGGACAGCTGAGACCGTAGCAGACGACAAATGCAGTGATGGAGGCAGCTGAGGCCGTAGCAGATGACAGCCCAGAGATGGAGGCAGCTGAGACCGTAGCCGGTGACAGCCTGATGGTTAAAACAGCTGAGGCTGTAGCCACTGAGGCTGCAGCAGACGATAAACTGGTGGAATGAAGGGAGCTGGGGCCAATAGGTGGTGCTAGTGAAGAGGTGAGGGCCACAGCTGAGGTAGGCAGAAGTGTGATAAATGGGTTTTAGGCAGGCAGCAGCTTGATGATAGAAGCAGTAGCTGGTGACGGCAAGCAGTGACAGCTGTAACTACAGCTAGTGATAGCTAGCTATTAGCAGCTATGAGTAAGCCACCTATTTTGCTGCAAGTAGTGCTTAAAATTGTTTCAGTTTTTGCCTGTGGCTAGTTGCTAGTTGATTATAATGGCTAGTAACAGAGTCTACGTTAAAACCGGTGGAAACTAGCTGTTTAGTAGTGGAGTGTGGATTAGGCTAGAGGTGGATGAGCAAAAATAAAAATCCATGCAGTGTAAGCCAAGGCACAAAATGGCTACTAGCCGGTGTGTAGCCGGTGCTAGCTAAGCTACACAAAAAGACTCCAGCAGATCCAGTTTGAAAACATTCCCCAATAAAACACAGTACTGTGCCTCGATGTCAATCAAGGACTTTTTGAAGTTTCTCTCACCCATCCGAGGCAAACACACAGATGTAGTGGTGATGTACCTCTTGCTGTTCACAGAATGATGCAAACTGTGAGTCAGTAGTGCAGAGATCCAGAGGCCCAAAAAGTACCAGGAAACAAATGAGTAAACTCCACAGCAGAACACCGTAATCCACTCAGTATGCTTTAGAAGTCCATATGTTGTAATTTTCAAGGTTAAAAATAATATTTAAAAGGGATGCCATTTCCAAACAAGAAACAAACAATACAGGACAAACATAGTTGCCATCTTGGATTAGGGGCGGGGCTATCAAAAAAGAAGATAAAGAAGATAATTCTTTATCTTCTCTGTAGAAGTTTTGTTCTTTATAGTAATTTCAAAAGCATTTGTTGTGTCTCAGATAGAGTTATGCTCTCTCTCTCTCTCTCTCTCTCTCTCTCTCTCAAATTGGCGTGACTAAATAATACAAATACATTATATATATATATATATATATATACACACACACACACACTCTGGAGATATTCTTCTAATCATTATTTGATTTCAGAGTTCTACAGAATTGTAATTTACTTTGTGTTTTAGTTTTCTGATCCCAATGTTCCAGATATATATATTTAGACTGTTTGATAATTTGGTTTATTCTGATGTGTGTGTGAGAAGCAGTGCTGGTCTGAGACTGGTCAGTGTTAGTAGAGTTAGTCAGGTTAGTAAGTCTCAGAACTGAGGGACTTTTTTCAGGGTTCAGTTCTTGGGTTTATAATGCTTTAAAATGTAGCAATTCTGTGGGACTTTAATTTAGATGCATCCAGAATTAGAGGGATATTTTGTGCATATTAATTATTAATGTGAATCTGCCTAATTCTGCCCTATTTGCATTATTGGGTGTTTACCTTTGTAGTTTTAGAATGAGTTTGCAGAATTCTGTGTGTTGGGCTTCTGTTCGATGTCTGTCCCATGTAGTGTAGCCCCAACCTACCTACCTACCTTTCTTCCTTCCTCTCTATCTCTCTCTCTCTCTCTCTCTCTCTCTCTCTCTCTCTCTCTCTCTCTCTCTCTCTCTCTCTCTCTCCTCTCCCTCTCCCTCTCTCTGAGGTGATTATTGTGAAACCAAAGGCACAGGTGCTGATTCTCTCTTTATAATACGTGTGAAATATTGGAGCGGTGGATCGTATGGATGAAACAGAAGCGATAGAAAAGAATCATCTAAAACAGAGAAAATTCAAGAAAAGACAAACATTTTATTGGAAAATGAAATTGGGGGACGTGGTAGAATTAGATTTCTGAAAATAAAGAAGGTTAATAACACTCAAGTAGGGCTGCTCGATTATGGAAAAAATCATAATCATAATTATTTTGGTCAGTATTGAAATCACGATTATGTAACAATTATTTCACATGACTTTGGGAACGTGTTGCATTTATTAAAAAGATTTATTTCAACAATTCTTTAAAAAAATCGAAATTTGAACATGTATGGTACTTTAACTATTAAAATAAATAATATAACAGATAATACTTTAATAAGTATTTATTAATTCCCGCAGGTCTACCTCTTATAATGCGGGAAATTCCCCCGCAAACATTGATTCACTTTAGCATGTAGATTGTATGAGTAGCCTAAATGAATCCACACAGATTATAAAATCAAATCAATAATTTTAAAGTGCCCCTATTATGCTATTTTAAAGGCGTGGTAAAGTATGATTTCACTTTTCTAACTTTAGCTAGTGTGAAATGTTGCTGTTTGAGCATAAACAACATCTGCAAAGTTACAACGCTCAAAGTTCAAAGCAAAGGGAGCAGGGCCGTCGCCAGAACATATAGAATGGGGGGGGGGGGCATTTCATTTTCATGGGGGGGCACAGTTTTTTATGATCTACAAAACAGACAGTCACCAAAACAATAACATCACGTATTTAGTCTAATATAACTGAAATAGACCAAATTCTATATTAAAACAACACCAAAACACAAAATATGAAGTTTCTGATCATAGGCGGACAGTGCACCATAACACCATGAGGATATGCGCTTCCCCTTTAAAAACATTTACTTGGCTATATGCAGGATTTGACATGGCAGAAAGCTCGCAAAGAGCGCTCATTTTATTATCATTAAAAAGCGGTTATAGCTACAACTTCATCGCAATCTCACAAAGTTCCATTAGGCTATCAGTAAAGCTCATAATGTCTTATTTACATAGCATAACTGTTTATTATAACGAGAGGATTTGCGTGCGCGTAGAACTAATCCACTCACCGCTCAAAACACAGGAGTTTCGCCAATATTCTTTCAAAACAGATCCTAGACCAGCATTTATAGACAGCTTTTCCCTCTAAAAGCAATCAGAAGCATATGGCAGATTGTTTTCGCCATGGAATAAAAAAAATATTAAAAGATAATTGTGACTTTTTATCTCACAATTCTGACATAGAGTTCTCACAATTGTGAGTTTATCTCACAATTCTGACTTTATAAAGCGCAAATGCGACTGTATATCACGCAACTCTGACTTTATAACTTGCAATTTTGAGTTTATTTCATGCAATTCTGAGAAAAAAATCCTTTTTTTTAACGTGGAAACAGTAAGCTATTTTTAGCAGGCAAATGAATATGAAAATTCGACAAGCCCGTGGCCAGGGGAAGGTAAGCCTTGCGCAGAGCCTTACACACGCTCCGACTAATTTCCGATTCATATTTCTGAAGACAATGTGTTATTTAAAGTTACAGAGATTAGTGTTCCTGTGAGCTAAATGCTGCTGAAGACGTTTCGTTATGGAATACGTGAATACTTTTTTTGCTCTCAATTGTAAGTTTGCTGAATGACCATGTGATTAGGGGGGCACGTTGTGTCATCTGGGGGGGGACTGCCCCCTAATGCCCCCCCTTGGCGACGGGCCTGAAAGGGAGATATTTGCTTTTAAAGAAAAGGACTACAACAAACGGCTGGTAGGGATTACACAACATTCCTCCCGGGTTAGTGACATCAGCAACCCTAAAATGTACATAAACCGCCCCCGGGACACGCAGTCCATGTTGAGAAGAGGAAAAGTTGTTGTATAAGAGTGTATTTGTGAGTCAGCTCAAACCTTAGCATCCTTCTTTTCACATGCAATAGAAAGTCACTCTGTGTGCATCTCACAACAGTTCCTATACGAGCGATTTATAGATTATCATGACAGAATATGCTAATTGAAGATAGTTAACTCCACATCAGCAACATAAATTCATCAACTAACCATTCAGAGACGTCCTGTTGCATTCTACATGTTGTCTCTTCTTCTTGAGTCTCTCCATCTTTGTCTGACTCTGTTTTAACATTGAAGGCAGAACAGTTTCTGTCATTTTAGTGTGTCTGTGTGAGGTAATCGCTCTGCTAACACTCAAGAGCTCTTGAAACCCCGCCCTCTGCAGCAGCTCATTTGCATTTAAAGGGCCAGGCACAAACGGTGCGTTTTTGCAAACCCTCAAAAAGTGACAATTTTAACATGCTATATAAAAATATCTGTGGGATATTTTGTGCTAAAACTTCACACACACACACTCTGGGGACATCAGAGATTTATTTTACATCTTGTGAAAATGCCCTTTTACCACCCCTTTAAAGTAATTTTAATATTTAATTTTCTCATGATATACATTTGTACATCACCACATTTTCAATGATTCTCAAACGACTCGTCAAATGAATCAATCTCTCTAAATCCCTCCTTTCTGCAAGCTACTCTGCTCTGATTGGCCAGACAGCTCAGTCTGTTGTGATTGGTTAACCGCATAGAGTGCGTGCGTCGAAAACAAAAACGCCCATTGCCATAACAACGTCAGCTCTGCGTGTCCTGAGGCTTCCTACAACATAAACTAAACACAGTAATGAACGATGACGTCGATCTTACCATATCAATGTGAGCGCGATGATAAAACATTGGAAGAACTAGTTATTCACCCCGAGCCTCCATCGCAAGGACGAATCGAGCAGGATGTTTCTCAGTGATACACTACTTAGTCTGAGGTAAATTATGAGATGTTGCAACTGTAATTCCTCAGCATCAGCATTAACAAGTGCATATCCATCAACAAACCGATTATTTTACTTGTAATAATTTATTTACAGAGTATTTTTCTAATATATTGCGGTGAACACATGGAAACTGTATCAATAACAGTGCAAGTATGCAATGTATACATTAGCCGAGCTCTAGCGTGAATGACTGATGTAACATAAACGTTGGTAAAACAAATCTTACTTCATGCTCAATCTTTCAGTTTTAGGTAATAGTGCCCCACAACGGATTAGCTGAAGTATTTCAGTAAGACAGTAATAATGTGTGTTAGCCAGTTAGCAGGAGACCTACACAATATAAAACTCAAAACTAAGTATTTTGAACACCATCTTTGAAGAGTAAGCGGTTTGTGAATCCTGCATTGAACTCTGAGATTTGAGAAGCAGTCGTCAATAAAATGAAGGGAGCACAGCAAAAGTTTAGGGTTATACTGCTGTGGTATCGTGGTAAAGATGAATTTTAACCACTGATTCTTCACATGCTCGTCCTTGGGCAGTGAAAAAAACTGGCTTTACCTTCACATTGTAGAGCACAGCGTCTTCTCAACATGATGCTGTCCAGTGTCCACAGGAATCAGCTGCCGGTTTGAGGTTCAAGTTTCCCTGGTGTCTGCGCGCGCAATAAGTGGGCGGGCAATATGCTAACGTTTCGTCTTGACGTCACAACGAAATGGCTTATTTTCGTTTGAAAAACGATTCATTTCATTGACTCAGAGTCGACTCTTACTTTTGAAAGACAATAACTTTGTATACAGTGCACTTTCAGATTTAAAACTTTGCAGGATGTTTTCATTCACTTAGAGATATGTTACACACTACATGAAATGTCATTTTCAAAAATCCATAATAGGGGCCCTTTAAAACTTTCTCCAAGACGCAATTTCACAAACTGCGTGAGTGTTCAGCTGTGTTGCGTCTTCTCTCTCTCTGTCTCTCAAAATGGGTTGGACAAGGCAAGCGTCGAAACTACATTCTCGCGTTTAGGAGTCGGGACATGACGGAATTGTCACTTGCACAATCGGGCCAGCATTACATCATAACTAAAGTTGATAATTTTCACTTCTTTTTAAGTCTTATCAGTTTAAACATTCAAGCTGAGAGAGTTTATGGCTTCGGGAGGGGCGGATATGCACGTGCGCGTGTCATTCAGAACACAAGACAAAATAAGAGTGTTCTTGCAAAACAGAACATGGCAAAATAATCATTTTTACTCGATTGTACTATTTTGGTGATCGTTGGGAGCCAAAATCGAAATGGAAATTCAATTAATTGCACAGCCCTACACTCAAGGCTTATAAATCATATGAGCATATTTTCTGAGTGTATTTTCTGCATGTGTGAACTGGCCGATTTATAACATTATATACAATGTGATATATATACATAAATTATAATATCTTCTCCGGCTGCAGCCGCTGGACTATATTAATATTCATAGATCTAGTCTATGTGACGTGGTCGTGTATGATTTAGTAATAAGGGGCAGCATGATTGAAAATGATCAGGAGGTCGGGATGTGCTCATTGGCGTAGCAGGCGGGGTGTGTTGGAGGGTCCTGTGATAAAAGCATATGCTATCGACCTTATCAATAGGATTTGGCATTTTCAATTAATGTATTAAATTATTGTTATTACTACTACTTTTATTATTAAATTAATATTACAATTAATTTGGCCTGCAATCATTTTATAGCACATCACCCCATAACCGACGCACTGCGAGGAAAATAAAAGATTAGTTAGATCAGTGTTACTCATTGCGCGGCTCGCGAGCCTCCTGTGGCTCGCCAAGCTTTAATTTGTGGCTCGCATGGCGGTAAATAATACGGTGATATGATCATGCAATCACTCCAGATATTTCATAAAACATTAAAAACAAGTAGGGCTATAACATAACCCAGCTCTATTACAAATAATTTCGATCAGCTTGAAAGGGGCGGTGTATTCCTTTTCTAATCCAAATGAGAGAACATAACACTTGATCGATTGAAAACCGAAACTGAAAGGACGACGTATGACGTGCTGAACGAGCTGTTGTTCCTGTTGAATTAAGTGTCATATAAATGAGTGTCCCGTCATTCTTTAATTCTCCTTTCACAGCGTCTGTGAAGTGGAGCAGGACAACGTCCCACCAGTCCTTTTTTCAGATTCTCATCCACAGACGACTGGTTTTGGGCATTTTTACTGCGTGATAAATATAAGCAGCATGGCACAACGGTTTATATGTTCATAGTCTCCAAATTATGACCAGAAATGGATAAATATTAAGTCTGCTGTTTAAAAGAAATAAAGAACCAATGTAGGAGAATGGTTATTAAGCGAAATTAATTCAGTATGATTGAAACAAAAGTTGTGCGTAAACAGTCTCTGCGGATTTGCCAGTTATGGCGGTTTTTCCAGCTCTTAACGCCGAATGTGCTCTTCGATGGTTAGATACATAATGGGCTAATGTAGAAAAAAATAACTTAAGGTAATTGTGGGATGAATATATTCTGGAAAATCCTGCTTTTTTGTCATTAAGGGAAATCATCTGGTCTCAGTTACAAATCTGACTGGTAAATCGTAAAGAATGCTTTTTTCCCACCCTTTTGTATTTATTGAATTGCATAGGTTTGTTCAGGGAAGACAGATTGATAAGCAGACATAGTATTTATGACTGGATGCAATTTTTTATACTTTGCAGGAAAAATGGCTCTCCTACTGACTTTGTCCTATCAGTGTGGCTATCATGAAAAAAAAAAATAGTGAAGACCTCTGCGTTAGATTATTACTCATTTAAAAAAACTTGTTTAACACAAAACACTTCTCTTCTTATTTTTTTCACCACAAGAGAAATATTAAGAAAATAAATGAAGACATATATACCGTTATCGGCACATTGAAATAGATTCAGCCCTCATCTTCTCTGAGAGAATCGTCAGATGTCAAAAGCAGTTTTCTACTTTCACTTTCTGTAGTGAATAATTGACTGGGGTTTGAGACTCCACCAGTATCTAGAGCAAAGTTTGCACATTGCTTGTGTGATCCACTGGCTCACCTTCATGGCTTAAAATGGAAATATTTCCAATATTGTGTGAAAATCCAACATCCGTGGATTTGCGCTACGCCACTGGATGTGCTCGTAATTCCTCTCACACAACCCAGCCGCGACCATACGAGCATCAGTGATGTCAGACTGAAGATGAGATGCAGTCTGATCGGTTTTCAGGTAATCAGACAGAGCAGTCCCTGGTGGACCGGAGGAAGGTCTTGGGCAGAGGGAAGGGCAGTGGACCGAACAGTCGTGGGCTTTACCGCTACTAGCGTCCCACTCTTCCTCTTTTGGCCGTCTGCAGCTTTAGCAGTGGTAGTGTAGACTAGATACGTCTTCCATGGTGGTCTGGTTTTTCCCAGCTGGATCTCCTGAAAGTACGGCTACTTTTCTCCTCCAAGGAGGACTGAGGATGGAGTGGACTTCCCAGGAAGATTGTTGGGTTTGAAGGACCTGTGGAAGGACACAGCTGTAGTTCTGGTCCACTCGGCCCGGTGAGCTGCGGTCAGTTTCTCTATAGGTGCCGAGCTCTTGGTCAGTTGGCATGCGTGTTGAGTGGCAACCCAAGGCAGTCTCTTCAGGCTGGAACATGCTTGGGTTCGCTGCGGGTTATTCAGTCACAGCTGGTGAGCAGGCGTTTGTTCAGGATGGCGTAGTGGGGGATTAACGTTCCCACAGCGTCAGCAACTGAAGCAGCGTCTCGTTCCCTTCTCAGGGAACCAGGGTTAAATGCCTAACCCTAAGACGTTTTTTCCTTTACATCATTAATGTGATAAATGTTGAAAAACACAAGCAAAAACAGTTATTGTCCCCACAATTCTTGCCTGCATCCAGATGACTGGCCTACTTTGACTCTGGACAATCATTCTTACTGGTTTATTGATTAATTTAGCAGATACTGTATGTGGTGACTGTGATCCACATGAGACGCCGTCATCAGCCTTTGCCAGAGTTATTCTTTGACATTGGGAATCAGCACTACGAAGCTAAGCGGCTCCTAATTGATATTCCACACACTCCGGTCTTCTGCCCTTTCACAGACTTATACTTAACCCTCTGGGGTCTGAGGTGTTTTCTGGGTCCTGGAGGTGTTCTGACATGCTCTTACATTTGTGCTTATTTCTGTTACTTGTGACATTTTCATGGCTAAAGTCTGATTACACTGTATTCAGCACAAACTCTGCTACAGTAATATGTCAGTAGCATGTATGTAAAAGTTTTTAGTTTTGAGATAATGACGTTTATGCGTGGTTTGTGAAAAAACAAAAAACAAATGTCACTGAAATAAGGTCATAAAACCCATACTGATTATTTCTTCACAAGACTTTTGAAAATTGTATCTCCTGGCCTAGAATATTTGCTTCAAAACTATGTGAAAATCATCCTGACTGCTCATTCAGATAAGACAATATATTGATTTAAAATTTGTAAGACATGTTTTGTGTAAGAGCGCTTTATGCGAGGAGGCGTAAACCACCCATTAATATATAGTTTTTCACACCTGAGAAAGACAAAGACCCTCCCCTAATGGCCCTATTAGGTGCTATCAGGCCCAATCATTATGAGGAGAAATTTTAAAAAGAATGGCTTTTAGATTGTTTGGATTTATTTACAACACAATATAATCCAAAGATACACAACAAATGACAAAATAGCACATTAGTAAACACACTGATCTAAAGACAGAGACTTGGACAGTCACACACCTTTGTGCCATTCCTAAAACATAGTAGCCTACATACCTGTCATCTCCAAGGTGTTTGATTTTTCACTTTACCATGTTCATGTACAGAGACTCATGTGAATGTTGAAGTCAGCAGGACTCAGCAGTGGCATCTGGTCCCTGTAAAAAAATTTTTTTAGAAAGAAAAAAAACACATGTGAACATGCTGATATCAAGAGAAACTATAGGGCTGCACGATTTTGGGAGTACATTTTAGATTTTTCTGGTTAAAATTATGATTTACTAAATATATATATATATATATATATATATATATATGAACACCAAGTTGTTCAATAGCCTAGATAGCAGGCAGACTATAAATCGTTAACAAGGAACACTTCAGTAACACTAGAGAAAAATATATGGATTATCATGTTACTTCAACATTTCCATTCGTTATGACGTTATGAAATGAGATTAGAGTAAAAACATTTTTTTGTTTTGCTTTTCAAACGCACAGCGCGACTCAAACTCACAGCGCGTACAGAGGACATTTACTGAAGCAATCGAGCCGCTCCAAACTATGAAACATTATTTTTACCATATCTACGTGTGAGCAGATATCCACAAACACAGTATTTAACAGTAAACACAGGTCTAAATATTATAATATTCACCATATTAGAATAAAAACTTATAGGCATATGAGCCTAGCTGTTATATCGTGATATGTTTAATTATCGAACATAAAAAAAACATTCTCGTGTCGTACATGTATTTACATTTAGCATTAGGCTTCATGTTTTTACTCCAATCTCATTTCATAACGTACATTTTAGTCTGGCACCAGTTTAACTAGTAGCTACAATGTAAAGTTTATGCAACAATAACATGCTACTATTAGTGTCTTACCTTAAAAATCGTTCTCATAATCAAATCGTGTTCTTCTAATTCTTCTGAGGTAAATCCAAGATAAACAGCACAGCACAAACACTCGACGAAAAGCAGGACTGAAGTCGCTGATTCTTTGTTTAGAGGTGATGAGGGCATTGCGTTCCTTCACATGGCTCATTTGCATGTGAACAGCTCTTGCACACGTGGGTGTGGTCACATTAGTGTTAATGAGCTTGGGCTGGAGAAACTGTACATGTCGTTGCTTTCATACGAATTACTTAAACAGAGAATATTTGTTTTTGATATGATTTACATCATTTAAAAATGGAGACTTCAAGCGTTGTAAAGACACAGTGACAAGTATTCGCTGAGTTACAGGCCACTTTCTGTCGGGTTTCAGAATGAACTTTACATTGAGAGAGACGGGAGAACGCGCATCATGTTAAATTTATTTTTTACGAAAAACACAACATTTTGTTTTTATTATTAGTGTACACAAATAAAAGAAGACATTTAACAGTTTTGAATGATGTATAACACTTGCCTGTATGACAAAAATAGATGGAGTTATTTGTGTCTATTTTGCACTGATAAGAAAAAAAGCGAGACAATAGCGCCGGCGCGATAGCCGACCTCAGAGGGTTAAACAACTAGTGCTGTGTATTGTCATGTTCCTCTCAAATCTAACCACAGTCTGTATGTTTTATCTTGATTTGTGAATGTTATGTATATTAAGTTCAAGGACACTTTCTGTACTATTGTTTGGCGGCATCTTACACCTTTTCCAAAAATCAATTTCTAACCGTTTTCAAGCTTACAACTGTGGTTAATTACATGTTTACATAAGTAGCTGCCTTTGCTATGTTTCACTTGAAATGGGCCTCCGTCTTCACGCCGCACACACACCAGGGGCAGAAACTGTTCGGGCTTGGGTAAAAAATGTCAGCGAAATTAATAAAATGCTCTCTAAATTCATGATAAATAGGGCAACATTTTTTTATATATATATATTTATAATAGCCTAGCCTATATTTATGTTTATATATAGGGCTATAGAGTGCTGTTTTCCCGAACACCAGCACTATTGCAAACATGAACCCTAATGATTTTATACAACAGTGCAGAGCTAAAAATATATATATGGCATCTGAAAGTTGTGCAAATGTACGTTTTATATCAACTTTTTCCACTTTCGATGTTATTTCTAGTGAGAAATTACTTTTGTAGCAATTAAATATTCACTTAGTTTTCACCAAAGCTCTCTATATTTTGCTGTAGTTCATTAAACTGTTACTCTGCCTGAGAAGTCTGTCTGATATCATTTTCCTGATGTACCTTCATGTTATTGATGAAGGTACCTTCAAACATTGCTTGAGGCAACAAGTCAGTCACAATAGCTTTGTCTCTGAATGAATCAGCCGTTTTTGAATGGATTTTTTTGACTGATTGAATGACTCGCACGTAAAGACAGTAATTTGCCACCACCTACTGGCAATTTTAGTTTCATTTCCTTTTTCCCCATCATTTCATTTTTATTTATATCTGGCACATGCGGCTGATAAGAATAATTCCTGCGGCCCCACGGTATCATGAGATCACTGCATAATAAGGATATACTGTAGTTACGCTTTTCAGAGATTTTGCAGCACTGGGTCATCGGAAAGCCAAGTTATAAATGTCAAATTCAGAGTGTAAAATATTTCCTCCTGATGTACCTAGCCTTTTCATAATTCATTACTAATTCCTATTAAACTATTTATATAATCCCTGTTCTCTAAATTTTATTTCTTTGCTCTTTGTGAGGTTAGGGTTAGGGTCTAACCCTCGCAATCTACTATAAGAAATATAGTAGAAAAATGTATGTTATGAAAATAAAATTTCTGATAGAATTTATGGAACTATTTATGAATGCCTGTTAAGTCAAATTAAGTTGAAATGGTATGAAAAGTGAGTTTATTTGTTGACTTAACAGGCATTCATAAATAGTTCCATAAATCCTATCAGAAATTTCATTTTCATAACATACATTTTTCTATTATATTTCTTCTCAAAATGGTTAGTCTGCAGATACAAGTATTATCATTATTGTCTCAGTCCCACTTATACAGAAACCAAAATATTATATTACTCATATCTCAATCCCCAAGTCGCACACGCAGACTTATGGCTGCTTGCTACTTCAATGTTTATCATATCATTTATCAACTTGTATTCTCTAGATCAATGGTTCTCAACCTCTCCTGCAGGGACCCCCTGACAGGACATGTTTTTATTTTCACCCTGAAATGGCACACCTGATTCAATTAGTCAAATACACATTAAGCCTTTGAACCTTTAATTAATTGAATCAGGTGTGCCATTTCAGGGTTAAAACAAAAACATGTCCTGTCAGGGGGTCCCTGCAGGAGAGGTTGAGAACCACTGCTCTAGATATCTAATGTCATACATCCATTTACTGGATAAAAAATGGCAGTTTGACTTTTTTATCTTTGCGCTCTGCCTCCTCTAACCAGTATATGATTGTTTGCTTACTTTCCACACACACATCTCACACAACAGACAAAACAGACATCAGACAAAACACCGGTTCATCATATTGAAATTTTTTTTGCGCATTTTGAGATTTCCCCATGATGGTCCCTCTTCTCAGTTGGCGCCACAAATATAACTCTAGACGTCTCTAGAGAGATCAAATTTCACCTAAAAAGGTGAGCATTCACAACTTGCTCATAAGACCATTGGAGTTTCCCCCACTACTACAGCACTACCTTTATCGGGTGCCTGTTTCAGAAAGGAGGTTAAGTGAAAACTCTGAGAATGTTAACCCTGAAATGAGGGAAACTCTGGGTTTTCAGTTTTAGAATGGGAGATATGTCAAACCTGAGAAAGCAGAGTAAGTCAAGCCCGTTTCTGAAAGAGAGGTAACTTATACTCTGAGTCAGTTACCATGGTAACTAACTCTGTGAACCTAACCTGGTCGGGAGCAGGTTTTCTTTGGTAAACCCAGAGTTTCTTTCGGTCTCCTCCCCTTTTTTAAAGAGGAAGCGGTGTTTAAACACCTCATTCTTTCGGTACATTTATTCATTGATGTTTTTACTGCTGTTTTTTTTTTTTTTTTTAATAAGATGAAGTTTATATAACTCCTTAACTGGCAACTGAAAATACAGTAGATTAGAGTTACATCGTGTAGTTCTAAACAAATTCTACAGAATTAAACTGTGGCATTTACTGAAAATCACTGAACTGTGTTCATCTGTGCTCCAGAAGTTGATGGACCTTCCTCCTGCTGTTCTTCCACACTCTGGGGGACGGGGAGAGATAAGAATATCCGTTTATACTTAGATATAAACTTAGATTCTATAGGCTACTCCACATAAAAATGTGAAGAAATGTGAATGTGTAGATTGTTTGATGTGTAGACACATAATATTAACATTACCTCTGTAGGCCTCTCTGTGGCAGCAGAAACTGTTTCTTTATCCCCATCGTCCTGTGAAGATGAACATTTGGTTGAGCACATTTTATAATACTATTTGTCATAATTTCTGGTGTATTGAGAAGGCTACCTACAACTGTCTGGGGTTCTGTTGGGACAGGAGGCTCCAAAAGACAGATATTACCACCAGAATCTGTTGGGAGCAACAAAAAACCCAACCCAAAGTAAAATATATGGTGATATCAAAAATAGCCTATATAAAAAATAACACACATGTAGACCTCTTACATTTTATGAAGGCCCTTGAATCTTCGGGAGTGACTGGCTCTGATGAAGTCCCACCAGGAATTCCCTCAGACATTGGCCTTCCAGCATTCAGGCTCAGGGCCATCTCCATCTCCTCTGCATCTCCATCTCCTCTGCATCTCCATCTCCTCTGCATCTCCATCTCCATCTCTGCATCTCCATCTCCTCTGCATCTCCATCTCCATCTCCTCTGCATCTCCATCTCCTCTGCATCTCCATCTCCTCTGCATCTCCATCTCCATCTCTGCATCTCCATCTCCTCTGCATCTCCATCTCCTCTGCATCTCCATCTCCTCTGCATCTCCATCTCCTCTGCATCTCCATCTCCTCTGCATCTCCATCTCCTCTCCATTTCCATCTCCTCTGCATCTCCATCTCCTCTGCATCTCCATCTCCATCTCCTCTGCATCTCCATCTCCATCTCCTCTGCATCTCCATCTCCTCTCCATCTCCATCTCCTCTGCATCTTCATCTCCATCTCCTCTGCATCTCCATCTCCATCTCCTCTGCATCTCCATCTCCATCTCCTCTGCATCTCCATCTCCATCTCCTCTGTATCTCCATCTCCATCTCCTCTGCATCTCCATCTCCTCTGCATCTCCATCTCCATCACCTCTGCATCTCCATCTCCATCTCCTCTGTATCTCCATCTCCTCTGCATCTCCATCTCCATCTTCTCTGCCTCTTCATCTCCATCTCCTCTGCATCTCCATCTTTGCAAGCCTCTTCCTTCTTTCTGTTGGCTGAGTAGAAGTCAAATGAAAATGAACATTTAATTGTGTTAATTAGACCTATGTCAAACATGCTGCTGCACTGCTAGACACTGGATGCTATTTAGTTACTTAATGTCAAATGTTTGTTAAGTCAGGTATACACCCATGATATGCTCAAGCCTTACCTGATTGCATTTTTTTATATTTCATTTTCAGCTGCTGCCACATTCTATTAATGCCTGCAGGATTGCACCTACATGAAAATTAAAATTAAGTTGAATAACATAGTCTATTCTTCCAGTTTCACCTCTGATATTATAACAATTGGGTAAGTTACTCTAAAATAGTTATTAATTACTAACTACAAATGACATCTTCACCAGTGTAATTAGATTAATGTAATAATTGCTATCTCTAGAAAGTATTGGTCTACTTATAGTGGAGCGGCTAAGTGCTTATGTTTGGCAGAATCGTTCAGTTTATGATACAAGCGTGAACATTGGCATGAGCAGTCTCCATGGGTCACTTGACAAGAAAATTGTCCGAGCCACTTGAAATTTCAAGATGGCGGACATTTTTCAAGATGGCCGACACCTTAGTGGAGCAGTTAAGTGATATAGTGGTTTATTTGATGATACAAGCATGAAAATTGGCATGAGCAGTCTCTGATGGTCACTAGACAATAAGCCACCCACAGCTACTTGAAATTTCAAGATGGCGGCCATTTAGTGGAGCAATAAGGCTTAAGAAATCATTTAGTTGGTGATACAAGCATGAAAATTGCCATGAGCTGTCTCAAAGGGTCATTTGACAAGAAACCGCCCACAGCCACTTGAAATTTCAAGATGGCGGCCTTTTTTTTTCAAGATTACCACGACCTAAATGGAGCAGTTAAGCGATATACACTCACCTAAAGGATTATTAGGAACACCATACTAATACTGTGTTTGACCCCCTTTCGCCTTCAGAACTGCCTTAATTCTATGTGGCATTGATTCAACAAGGTGCTGAAAGCATTCTTTAGAAATGTTGGCCCATATTGATAGGATAGCATCTTGCAGTTGATGGAGATTTGTGGGATGCACATCCAGGGCTCGAAGCTCCCGTTCCATCACATCCCAAAGATGCTCTATTGGGTTGAGATCTGGTGACTGTGGGGGCCATTTTAGTACAGTGAACTCATTGTCATGTTCAAGAAACCAATTTGAAATGATTCGAGCTTTGTTACATGGTGCATTATCCTGCTGGAAGTAGCCATCAGAGTATGGGTGCATGGTGGCCATAAAGGGATGGACATGGTCAGAAACAATGCTCAGGTAGGCCGTGGCATTTAAACGATGCCCAATTGGCACTAAGGGGCCTAAAGTGTGCCAAGAAAACATCCCCCACACCATTACACCATCACCACCAGCCTGCACAGTGGTAACAAGGCATGATGGATCCATGTTCTCATTCTGTTTACGCCAAATTCTGACTCTACCATCTGAATGTCTCAAAAGAAATCGAGACTCATCAGACCAGGCAACATTTTTCCAGTCTTCAACTGTCCAATTTTGGTGAGCTCTTGCAAATTGTAGCCTCTTTTTCCTATTTGTAGTGGAGATGAGTGGTACCCGGTGGGGTCTTCTGCTGTTGTAGCCCATCCGCCTCAAGGTTGTGCGTGTTGTGACTTCACAAATGCTTTGCTGCATACCTCGGTTGTAACGAGTGGTTATTTCAGTCAAAGTTGCTCTTCTATCAGCTTGAATCAGTTGGCCCATTCTCCTCTGACCTCTAGCATCAACAAGGCATTTTCGCCCACAGGACTGCCGTATACTGGATGTTTTTCCCTTTTCACACCATTCTTTGTAAACCCTAGACATGGTTGTGCGTGAAAATCCCAGTAACTGAGCAGATTGTGAAATACTCAGACCGGCCCGTCCGGCACCAACAACCATGCCACGCTTAAAATTGCTTAAATCACCTTTCTTTCCCATTCTGACATTCAGTTTGGAGTTCCGGAGATTGTCTTGACCAGGACCACACCCCTAAATGCATTGAAGCAACTGCCATGTGATTGGTTGATTAGATAATTGCATTGATGAGAAATGAAACAGGTGTTCCTAATAATCCTTTAGGTGAGTGTAATTGTTTAGTTAGTGACATAAGCATGCAAATTGGTATGAGCAGTCTCTAAGGGTTGCTTGACAATAAAACACTCTCAGACACTTGAAATTCCTATTTTCAAGATGGCCGACCCCTGGATCCTCAAAAGATAAATTTTCCGATAGAAATGTATTGTTTTTTTTTTTTCATTAAGGACGATTTGGTGTCATTTTATTTTATATGTTTTAGATTATTCTAAAGAACAACTTTTAACGCATCAAAATACAGTTGTGTTGATTTGTTGATTATAGATAGATTAGACAAGAGTGAATATCTGCACTACCAGGGCACACTGGTGATATATCATTGCTGTTAAACTCAGAGTGGGCTTCAATGTCAGCTAATTGTAAAGTTAGTATCCCAAATGCTGTCTAATCTACCCCAAAACAGTTAGATAGCCGCACCTGAATTGACAGGTTGTGCCAGCGCGGAAGAGCCGAGCCAAGGTTAATGGGGTTTTAGTTAACCGGATGGTGTACAGATCGCAAGGGATATAAATGGCATTGGATGAACGATCGGACTGAGTGTAGGGTTAAGGCATGGTGAGGATGGATAGTGGCATAGTGCATACACTAAGGCATAGTGGAGGATAGTGACCTGCAAGCTTTGGAGAGATTTGTTGTGCTAATGTATGACAGGTCCAGCGATGTCACCACTGTGAACGAGGCCAGGCTTGATCTCTTTGCCAGAAAGCAAAGACAACATGACTTGATCCCACCAACTCAAGCAGCACTCAAAGAGCATGCCAAACTTGCTTCTTATGAGGCTGGATACGTGTGGGGACAGGCATTGAAGCGACATCCACAAATGCCGAGCCCATCCGACTGGGGATGGGTTAAAAAGGACGAAGAGTGGAAAGTCTTCTGGACTCCACTTCCACCTATTGCAGAGAGTTGTTGGGAGTTGACCAAATGTGGGTGCAACAATGTCACAGTGTCTGGTTGTGTTTCCCTGGGTTATCACTAGAGGTCCTCGTTCTCACGGTGTCATTCACATTTATTACATTTCCCAGCATTCTAGTCTGTCACTCATCTAATTATCACACTCAGCTGTATCCCGTCACCTTGTTAGTTCTGTGTGTATATATTCCCTGTCTGTGTCAGTGTTTGTTACAGAGTCCTTGTTTAATGTCCCCACACTTCCGTTCCTGTTGTTGCTTCTTTCTCGTGTTTTGCCGTTTATGTTCTTGGACTGTCTTTGTTGGAATTTGACCCTTGCCTGGACTGGATGTGAGTACGGATTACCCCTTTTAATAAATACCTGCAATTGGATCTACGTTGTCGGTGTGTGTGTTCGTGACAAACAAGGCATGTACTGGAAGGTGTAAGTGCTTCAGATATGGACTCAGTTGCACATGCCTATGTAGTTGCCCCTGCTAGAACCTATTTGCATGTTTCTTTTGCCAGTGTTAGTCCTTTTTACGGTGTTTTACGGTGTAGGCCTATGGCTCGGCTTCCCCTCGCCACATCGGCGCATCATGTTTTATTTTGTCACCAGACTATCACTGTGACATTTTCAGTTTAGTTCCTTAGTATTGTTTGAGATACTTTCTGTTTGTCATGGTTCAGTCGCTGTTGCCTCTGGATCTGTTCTTTTTGACATTCAGTATTAGTCATTGCTCAATTTTTTGTTTGGTGCACTGTCCGGCTTTACCAAACTGGACAGGTCATGGGTGAGGAGTCAGACAAAACACAGTCAAACTACCTCTCTTGACAGAGTCTCTATACATTTCTATGAAATGAACCCAATACATTTCTATGAGAAAATGTATCATTTAAAGATCCACATGGTGGGTGGCAGTAATCCTGAAAAATTGCCGCCATCTTGAATTTTTATGTTGCTGTGGGCGGTTTCTTGTCAAATGACCCTTTGAGACAGCTCATAGCAATTTTCATGCTTGTATCACCAACTAAATGATTTCTTAAGCCTAATTGCTCCACTAAGGTGGTGGCCATCTTGAAAAATGGCCGCCATCTTAAAATTTCAAGTAGCTGTGGGTGGTTTATTGTCTAGTGACCATCAGAGACTGCTCATGCCAATTTGCATGCTTGAATCACCAAATAAACCACTATATCACTTAACTGCTCCACTAAGGTGTCGGCCATCTTGAAATTTCAAGTGGCTCGGACAATTTTCTTGTCAAGTGACCCATGGAGACTGCTCATGCCAATTTTCACGCTTGTATCATAAACTGAACGATTATATCACTTAGCCGCTCCACTATTATTACTAATTACTAAATCCCATATCAACCTTAACCACTTGAACAATACAAGGAGAGACAAGAAACTGCGCTTTTAATGCTTTCAATTTAACAATATACAATTGCATGAATTATTCTTAAATTGACCAAAGTGTGTAGAGGGAGAAGGTTACATTAAAAATATACCTTTTAAAAATATAGGCTATGTTAAATCCAGTATTGTTTTATACAGAATTGTTCTATAGTCTATGCAGTATTTAATGCAATTACATCAGATTTTACTTTAAATTACAGAATAATTAAGAGTAATCCCTTTAATTGAATTAGAGTATTTAGATTACTTGGTAGGCTAATTAATTACACCCAACACTGTGTTTTAAATGTTTTAAAGGGGTGGTAAAGTATGATTTCACTTTTCTAACTTTAGTTAGTGTGTAATGTTGCTGTTTGAGCATAAACAACATGTGCAAAGTTACAACGCTCAAAGTTCAAAGCAAAGGGAGATATTTGCTTTTAAAGAAAAGGACTACAAAAAACGGCTGGTAGGGACTACACGACATTCCTCCCGGGTTAGTGACATCAGCAACCCTAAAATGTACATAATCCCCGCCCCCGGGAACAGAATGGGAACGCAGTCCATGTTGAGAAGAGGAAAAGTTGTTGTATAAGAGTGTATTTGTGAGTCAGCTCAAACTTTAGCATCCTTCTTTTCACATGCAATAGAAAGTCACTCTGTGTGCATCTCACAACAGTTCCTATACGAGCGATTTATAGATTATCATGACAGAATATGCTAATTGAAGATAGTTAACTCCACATCAGCAACATAAATTCATCAACTAACCATTCAGAGACGTCCTGTTGCATTCCACATGTTGTCACTTCTTCTTGAGTCTCTCCATCTTTGTCTGACTCCGTTTTAACATTGAAGGCAGAACAGTTTCTGTCATTTTAGTGTGTCTGCGTGAGGTAATCGCTCTGCTAACACACAAGAGCTCTTGAAACCCCGCCCTCTGCAGCAGCTCATTTGCATTTAAAGGGCCAGGCACAAAAGGTGCGTTTTTGCAAACCCTCAAAAAGTGACAACTTTAACATGCTATATAAAAAATATCTATGGGGTATTTTGTGCTGAAACTTCACACACACTCTGGGGACATCAGAGATTTATTTTACATCTTGTGAAAATGTCTGTCTTTTTTTAAAGGGGGGGCTCTGACTGTTTCTTTGAAACAGGCCTCCCAATGGCAAAGACCGCCTTTGGTTTACATGCATATATGTACTTATACATATACTTATACATTCTTCTTCACATTAAAGTGTATGTTGTTGTGCTATTTTAATAAGAAAAGCATTTGTTATAGCATTCTACAGAAGGGTGACAAATTACAGGAAAACACCTTTAATGGTTTAAAATGTCTCACCTTTAAGTAGACTTGGCATCCTATGTAACTGTAAGGTATGAGCAGGCATGAGACAAAGTGAGAATCCAAACACAAGCACAGAGGTTTATTAATAAAACATAAACACAGATAATCCAAGAACAAGAGCATAATCCACATAGAGCAGGCAGGAGAACAACAACAGGAACACACATACAGGAACAACGAACAACAACCAACAACTGAAGCACATAGGTTTAAATAGACAGGTTAACAAGGGGCTGATGAGGGACAGGTGTTGGTGATTAGATGTCATGGGAACTAATGAGGGTAACTATGACAACAAACATGGTACAAGGCAAAACAGGAACCAAACACAGGAAGTGAACACAGAAACAATGGGAACTAAGAATACACTTCAACATAAAAGTCCTACAAAACACAAGACACGTGAGATCGTGACAATAACCTGGATTAGTTGATATAAAACAATCACTAAAATAATCACACAGCTGGACCCCTACCAGTTTGCCTACAAGGCCAAAAGAGGAACAGAGGATGCTGTAGCATGCCTCCTTCACACTCTACTTCAACACCTGGACTCTCCTGGCCATTATGCCAGGATTTTATTTGTTGACTTTAGCTCTGCCTTCAATTCAATTCAACACTACACCATGATAACAAAACTTCATCACCTCCATGTGCCACCTCTCTTCATTCGCTGGATCCATCATTTTCTCAGTGACAGACCACAGGCAGTAAGGGTGGGAAGCACCACATCCACCATCATTACTGTCAATACGGGAGCCCCCCAAGGCTGCGTCCTGAGCCCCTTTCTCTACACTTTGTATACCAATGACTGTATAAGCCCTTCTCCCATTACAAAATACTTCAAATACTCTGATGACACAGCCATACTCGCCCTCCTCTCTGACACAGAATCAGTTACAGCATATCACCAATCCATTACACACTTCACACAATGGTGTAAGGACAGTCACCTCATCCTTAACGTCACCAAAACGAAGGAACTCATCCTGGACACGCGCCGTAAACTCTCCACCCCTCACTGTCCCATCTCCATAAACAGCCAGCCAGTAGAAATTGTTGACAGCTTCAGGTACCTTGGCATCACTATGGACAATAAACTGAGTTTTGATCACCACATCACAAATATACGCAAGCAGTGTCAACAAAGACTTTTTGTCATGCGTAAACTCAGGACTCTCTCAGTTAAACCACATCTACTGCTTCTCCTGTACCGTAGTATCATTGAGCCCATCCTCTTGTACTGTGCCGCCTTTTACTTCACCATGCTCTCTCTCACCAATAACAACAAGCTTCTTAAAATTACTAACACTTCCTCCAAAATAATAGGTCTTCCCACTCCCAACCTGCCCGCCCTCATTAATACTGCCACCGCTCGTAGAGCAACTACCATAGTACAAAATCCCTGCCATCCTCTTAATTCATGCTTCACGCTTCTTCCATCTGGTCGTAGATACAGACAGCTACTCTACAAAAAAACACGTTTCGGAAAAAGTTTTGTACCCTGTGCTATAAGGGCGTTAAACCTACAGTCAGGGTAATGATGTCACTTTTGTGGTATGTGTAGATATGTGTATATTGTCCATATTTGTCCATCCATATATGTGCATACAGTATGTATAGTATGTGTTTAGAATTCGTACTGATAGTGTTGGTTGTACAGACTGTGAAAACAAGTTTCCTCTACTGAGGACAATAAAGAATGAATCTGAATCTGAATCTGAATCATACAACTTTACATAATATAAATATAGTGTGTATATAAATATGTATGCAAAAATAGTATAGCCTATAAAGTATTTAAATTATAAAATAATAAATAAAAAAACATTATTACAGTGTAGGGCTTCAGTATTATGAGAAAATCATTATTATTGATTATTGCTCTTTATATTGTAATGATGATTATTCAATTCAATTAATAGAGTACATTTTTACATAAATTTTTTACAATTTTATGTGGGGGGAACACCCTAAAAAACATAGCAAGACGTACCATCTGCTTTCAGCAACACCCTGCTAACCACTCAAACATGGCAGTGGGGATTTGCTGCAACAACTCTTCTTCAGAAAGTCTACAATAGTTGAAGGCAGATCCACTCACCCTGGTTTTATCTCTCTTTCTCTGACAGGCATCAGGAACTCCTCCTGAACCATCAGAAATGACATCACTGTAATCACTTCAGGGAATTCTTGGTTTTGTGCATCAAAAACTTTGGAAAATCCACAAACTGCAAGGGTTTGACATTTCATTATCTGCGCTGGTGATATTTCAGAACGTTTGTATTTTTGTTCAGTCTCTGATCCGTCCCGTGTGCTGATCCTTCAGCACTCCCGTGTGCTGATCCTTCACTCCCGTGTGCTGATCCTTCACTCCCGTGTGCTGATCCTTCACTCCCGTGTGCTGATCCTTCACTCCAGTGTGCTGATCCTTCACTCCCGTGTGCTGATCCTTCACTCCCGTGTGCTGATCCTTCACTCCCGTGTGCTGATCCTTCACTCCCGTGTGCTGATCCTTCACTCCCGTGTGCTGATCCTTCACTTCTGTGTGCTGATCCTTCACTCCCGTGTGCTGATCCTTCACTCCCGTGTGCTGATCCTTCACTCCCGTGTGCTGATCCTTCACTCCCGTGTGCTGATCCTTCACTCCCGTGTGCTGATCCTTCACTCCAGTGTGCTGATCCTTCACTCCTGTGTGGTGATCCTTCACTCCCGTTTCCCCAGATGAGTGTTTGTAGCCGTCTCTTGTATTGTGCCGTCTGGCTCCTCACTGTTCAGAACATGTGCTGGTCTGCGGACACGACCCATGACGCAACCCCTGACCGACCCCACAAACACCCCACACACTCACGGGACGCCCTGCAGAGACAGAAACGCAACTGGGTTTGGAATCAGTTCTTTGTGCTTGAGGAATACACCGGGACGGAGCCGCTGTATGTGGGCAAGGTAAGAACTCTTCACTCGTTTCTCACATGGAAGTCTTGTTTTTTTTAAATAATCACAAGGTTTACAAAAGTTTAGTGTTTAGAATCATTAATAAGTTCAGTCAAGTGCTATACAAACATGTACAGTTATTTTTTTGTTCTCTCTGTGCTGCACTAATGCAATATTTGCCTTGAAATGGGTAGTAATTTTAGTAGAGAGTAATGTAGTAGCGGTTTTATGGAGAAGACTTCACAGCACAAAGAGAACAGCCATAAATATTATAATATTACATTATTTTTGCCCTTTTATTTCTGGAACCTTTTTCCCATTAGTAAACTGCAACTTTTGAGTAAAGTCTATTAATTCTAATATCATTCTTTCATTGATATGATTGACAGCTGTTCACCACCTGTTACCATGATGTCAAACAGTTGGGGAAAAACATCTCTTGCAGATTTTAAACAGATATCAATCAAATGTTGGTGGCTTTTGTTTTCAAATATAAATATAGTGGTTTTTTTAAATGATGAGGCATCGTCAGTGCTTGTGAAACCTGTCCTGGTTCCCAGTGCACATGCCGTGTTGTAACGGATTGACCTAATTAATTGGGGTGCCAAGCAGGGGTTTCAACCTACTAAATTTGTTTAAAGTCAGTCAACCATACAAAGGATTCAAACATAAAAAAAGTTGGAACCCTTAATATGTGGATGAAGAATTACTACACAACCAGCAACAGGCTCAATTCATATAGACTGTTATTAGTTTTTTGAGCAATATAATATTCAGTCAGGGGAAAACATTCATGGTTCACAAATGCAAACAAAAACCCTACAAAACCAGAAACCAAAAAATTATTCATTTTTAAAGAAAAATAGCCCAGAAATTCAAATACTCAATGGGGCTCTTTAACATGACAAAATCTTTCAACACAAACAAATCAGTTCATTCAAAAGTTAAATTCATTCAAATTCAGTTAATTCCTTTTCAACTCATTTAGAGTGCAAACCCCCAGTGTCACAAGTCCACATTAACAGTTCTTGACTGAGTTCTCAATCCAGCATAGGTGCTGGTACATGCACTTAGACCTTTAAGTCCATTCAGACCAGCACTGAGCAACCAGTCCACTGTGCAGTTCAAAAAGAGCTTTCTCAGCACTTTAAATATTACTTACAAAGTATCATGGTCAAAAGTCTCAACTGCAAACCCAACATGAGAATATAAGAAAAAAACAATACTTGTTTGGTTTTTGCCCAGTCAGTCAGTTGATGATCTGTCCCAGTCAATCAGTCAGAGAAATGATCTGTCCTCCATTGCCGTTTGGACCATACGTAGTTTCTCTGAACATCCACCAACTTCCAAAAGATCCATAAATCCCAAGGCAAATCAATGAAATGTTCCTTTTACCTCACAGGTTGTTTAGGAGATATGCAGGGATTAACTTCCCACATCTTTCCACTGCACACGGCAATCCTCAACTGCCATCTTCAAACTCTCTTAAGCCAGGTGCTCCACACAACATGTGACTCAGAACATCATGTGACTCAGAAAATCATGTGACTCAGAACATCATGTGACTCAGAACATATCCGTCACACTCATTTTCCCTTGTAAAAAGCAAAACAATTAGGTGACAGGCTTATTGTTGAGGTCAGAAAACCCAAGGAATTCCTCTTCATCGGTATCTTCTTGGAAAAGATCCATCAATTTTACGCGCTGAATCTCCTCCAGGTCTTTTGCTGTGGGATAACATGGTTTTAGTTGACATACATGTTTAGTACGCAAACCCTCTCCTGTTTCTTCCATTACAACCTGGTAATTTAAAGGTCCCATCCAACGTATAATCCTATAAGGACCTTGCCACCTTGGTGCAAGCTTGGCTGAGAATTTCTTTTCTGCTCTAGAAAGGGGGTGAGAACGTAGCCAAACCCTATCATTGTTTTTGAATTCAAGATTGCGTCTCTTCTTATCATAATTCTTTTACTGTCTCAGGCGAGCTTTGGCCAAATTTTTTGTGACAAGTTCTTTCAAGTCGTTGAGCTGAGCAAGGGTACTATATGCTGGTGAGTCAGGAGGAATGGTTTGTGGTTGTAACAAAAGGTCTAAGGGACCTCTGAGTGGTCTACTTAGATTAAGCTCAGCAGGTGTGACACCAGTAGACTCTTGTACTGCTGAATTAAGAGCAAAACGAAAATGATGAAGATGCTGGTCCCAATGGTTGTGTTGGCTTCCTACATAGGAAGCCATCATAGTTTTCAGTGTCCGATTAATCCTTTCAGTGAAGTTTGTCTGGGGGTGGTAGGCTGTGGCAAACTTGTGGGTCGAGTTCCAAGCCTTACAGGTCTCTGCAAAGATTTCTGACACAAATTGAGGTCCTTGGTCAGAAAGAATGTACTCTGGGACTCCCCAACGAGTAATGATTTCTTTGACCAGTATTCGTGAGACAGAAAGAGCGGTAGCTTTCCGCAAGGGAAAAAGTTCCACCCATCTGGAGTAATAGTCAACAAAGACCAGTAGATAAGAATTTAGCTGGGAACTTATGGGAAAAGGTCCCATTAAATCAACACCAAACATTTCCCAGGATTTTGTTACCAAAGTTTGCTGTAACTTGCCTGCTGGTTTCTTAGCTTCTGGTTTGTAGCATTGACAAATTGAACAATTCTGGACATAGTTCTTGACATCCAAACTCATATTTGGCCAGTAAACAAGAGACTGCAATCTCCTATAGGTTTTGTATCTCCCTAGATGACCTGAAAGAGGATCATCATGAAAGAAACTCAAAAGTCTGTCACGTAAAGAACTGGGTATCCACACCTGGTAGTTAGTCCGGTGTGGAAGCTGGACTATACGATAGACTTTGTCCTCAATAATGTTCAGAGTAATAATTATCTCTTTTCTTTCCATCTTCAAGAACAGATTGATACAATGCTTGCACTTCTGCATCCTCTTGTTGGGCTTTCCATACCTCATCATCGGTACAAGGAAAGACAGGCAACTCCTTTTTGGTGGATTTTAACACTGTGGCACAGGTTGACCGGAGAGGTTGGTCTGATGGGGCACGGGAAAGGCCATCTGGGACTGTATTGTATTTTCCTTTTCTGTATTCCACAGCAAATGTGAATTCCTGCAAACGTAATGCCCAGCGCATAAGTCGTGTGCTAGGTTTATTGGTCTTAAATACCCACGCTAGTGATGCATGGTCAGTTACCACTGTGAAATAACGACCTTCCAGGTAGTACCGCCACTTCTCCAGGGCCCAAACTACAGCAAGGCATTCTTGTTCTGTTGTAGAATAATTACGTTCTGCCTTGTTTAGAGTCCGACTGCCGAAGGCAAGAACTTCTTCAGAGCCTAAACCTCTCTGCTGGACAAGTACAGCTCCCAGGCCAATGTCACTAGCATCAGTGTACACCACAAATGGTAAGTCAAAATTAGGATGTCCTAAGATTGGTGGCATCACCAAATGCTCCTTAAGGGTGTCAAAAGCAATTTGACATTCAGAAGTCCATTTAAACCTCGCTCCTTTTCGTTTCAGGGCAGTGAGAGGCTCTGCTGTTCGTGAGAAATCAGGTACAAACCTGTGATACCAGCCTAGCATTCCTAAGAAACGTCGAAGGGATTTCAGATTAGAGGGCACAGGGAAGTTTTTGATGGCATGAGTCTTTTCCGAATTTACTTGAATGCCTTCAGAAGAAACCACATGGCCAAGGAATTTCAAGGTCTCTTGAAAGAAATTACTTTTTTTCATATTCACAGTGAGTCCTGCATTTCTCAGTGTATCCAGGACAACTTGCAGATCATTGAAATGTTGTTCTTTGGAAGGAGAGAAGACAATAATGTCATCCAGATACACAAAACAGATCTTGCCTCTGAGATCTCCTAATACTGTCTCCATTAAACGTTGAAACATGGCAGGAGCATTTCTAAGCCCAAAAGGCATTACCTTAAAATGAAATAGCCCATAAGAGCACAAGGCAGTTTTGTCTTGGCTTTCTGGGTCCATTTCAACTTGCCAATAGCCACTGTTTAAATCAAGAGTAGTGAAAATGGCATTGCCTGCTAAAGATTCTAGAATTTCCTGAATTGTGGGTAAAAGATAGGCATCACTGTAAGTAACAGCATTTAACTTTCTGTAATCAACACAGAATCGTAAGCCTCCTGACTTCTTTGGGATCAGGACTACTGGTGAAGCCCAAGCTGAAGAGGATGGTTCGATCACTCCCGTAGCCAACATCTCATCAATTAGTTCCTTCATGATCTTCTGCTTAGTTGGCGAAACCCTGTAAGGTTTCTGCTTCACAGGCATATCATGGGTAAGAAAAATTTTATGGTTCAGCAACTTAGTACGCCCCAGTTTTGTTGTACACACATCCACATTTTGTTGCAGCTGTTCCATGAATGTCAGTTTTTCATTTTCCTCCAACTGAGCCTTTTTGACTGCCTGCAATATTACTTCCTCAGAAGGATTTGGAGACAATAGTTTTGGGGATATAGTTGTAATTAAGGCAACTTGCCGTTCTGGTCCCCAATTATGCTGTTTTGGAATGTCATCCTCAAAGGTAAATCTGTCTTTTCATAGGGTTTGAACTAATAGGTATTGGTTGATACATCAATCTGTAACCCACTTAGAAACAGAAAACCAATTCCCAGAACAGCAGAAAAGGCTAACATTTTATCAGACAACACTACGGTAGGCAACATCCAGTGACGACTGTGTAGCTGGAACTCCATCTCAGTCCACCCAAGTGGTTGCTTTGCTTCACCATCTGCCAAGTACAATGGTCCTTCTTTCTAAACATTCAATTCTTCCTCAGGAATTTTTACATTTTTCCAAAGTTTTTTAGAAAGAAGAGTAAAAGAAGATCCTGTATCCACAATAGCAGTTCCTTTCCACTGGCGTAAAGTTAAGGGAACAACTAGCTGGTGAGGACTTGAATTACCAGTGGCCAATACAGGGGTTCTATAAAATTTCTGGTTATCAGTTTTACGGTCTTTGGTTTTGAAATCTCTTTTCGGTGTTAAGGTACTTACAGTAGGACGATTTTGAGGAACATGTGCATCCCTAGCAACAGCATTTGGACCTTTCGAAAATTCCTTATTCCTTTGAGTATTAGTGTGCTGACAGGTAGCTGGTGAATGGGACCCTTTGCATTTCCAACAGAACAACTGTCGAGTTCTATCTTGTTCTGGTTTAGCTGAGATTTGCTGGTTCTGGATGTCTGGTTTGGAAGCTACATTGCTGGTGAAACGTTTACGTTGTTCATATTGTTGTTGATTGTCTTTATCCTTTTCTAATTGTTGTCCTAGACGAACCAATTCATCCACAGAAGAAACTCTACATTGCAGCTGACTTGCAATACGGGGATTGATGTTTTTCAGGATGAGTTTGATCACTTCTTCATCATCAATTTCAGGCTTCCATCGTCTGCAAAGAGAACGATACATGTATGCAAAGTCTCTTATGCTTTCATTCTCTCCTTGTATTCTATTACGAACTCTTTCTGCCAATTCATCGCCATAATCTTCAGACAAAAAAGCTGAAAGAAAACTAGTCTCAAACTCAGTCCATGTATGAATGGACCCTCGGGCTACATCCCACCAATCTCTGGCAGTCCCGTGCAGCACATTTCGAAGGGGGGCCATCAATTCTTCATTTGATAGAGGAACCAAGGCTAGGAAATCATGACACTTTTCAGTGTAAGTTAAAGGATCTGGGTCATCCTCTTTCCGACCTAAGGCAGGGAATTCTAGCTTAATAGGACTATTTCCCACATATCGTCGACTGAGGTCTCCGGGTAACAGTGTGTCTGTGTGTCCCCTTGGGCTCCTGTCAGGTAGCCCTGGCTGCATAGTCGACTGTAAGGGATACGATTTCTTCGTAACATCATGTACAATAGTCACAGGGGAAGGTTGAGAGGAAGATGATACTTGGAAGGTATTCACATGGGCATGCATGCTGGACTTCAATGAAGCCAAGTCCTGAGACACAGCGTTCACTTGCTGAGTTTGAATGTTAAATTCAGTCCGAAGATCTTCAATAGCTGTCCTAAGGGGCAGTATAATGGCGTCAATGTCCTTTAAAACCTGGTTCTGGAAACGTTCCAATCGCCAATTGATGTTAGCAGAATTCTGAGTTTGATGATATTCCAATTGCTTAGTTATTTCTTTTTGCAAATCATTCTGCCCGTCAACATATAACAGTCTCAAATCTTGATTGATTGTTGTCAAGGCATTCATAAGCTCTCCTTTGATGTTTTGTTGTTCCTCTTTCATTTTTGTGAAGGTTTGAGCAAGGAGTTTCTGGAGTTTAGCTTGATTGGATACAATATTGGAGTCATCAAAATCCCGGACATAGACTTCTCTGTGTTGAGGAAGGCCCACAAAGCTTGGTAGTAAGGGAGGGGAAAGTGCACTATCATGACACAATTCCATATCAATTAAAGAACGGGTTGTAAGATTACTTGAAGTGGGTGGTGGGTCTCGAAGAGAACTAGAAATCTGTGGTATATTCAATAAGGGAACATTTCCTTCCCCAAAATCTGAAATTTCTGGAATGAACCCAGTGTCCAGTGCTGGTAATATATGGTCATCTTGCAATTGAGGAATAACATCCCTTCTGTCGGAAGGGGTAGCACAAATGTCTGAGACATCCATTTGAAAAATAATTCACAAAGAGATAACGGTTTAAAAAAAATCTTCATCCAATTTATGTCCCATCTGGGGTGCCATTTTTTATGTAATGGATTGACCTAATTAATTGGGGTGCCAAGCAGGGGTTTCAACCTACTAAATTTCTTTAAAGTCAGTCAACCATACAAAGGATTCAAACATAAAAAAAGTTGGAACCCTTAATATGTGGATGAAGAATTACTACACAACCAGCAACAGGCTCAATTCATATAGACTGTTATTAGTTTTTTGAGCAATATAATATTCAGTCAGGGGAAAACATTCATGGTTCACAAATGCAAACAAAAACCCTACAAAACCAGAAACCAAAAAATTATTCATTTTTAAAGAAAAATAGCCCAGAAATTCAAATACTCAATGGGGCTCATTAACCCTCTGGGGACCAGAAACGCGCCGGCGCGTTTTGCTTGTTTTTTTTCACATAGCAGAAAAACAGACTTAAAGTACTACCATCATTTCTGTTCATATAGAGTTAAGAAATATGAGAAAATAATCTGTTAAATGTCTACTTTTTTATGTGCCCACATACAATCGAAATAAAATATTGTGCTTTTGTAAAATAAAGAAAATAAACAGAAAAAATAAACTTTTTTTCTGGAGCACGTCTCTAATCTTCAACAAAACTCAGCAAATACTATTCACCCAGCCATAAGCAATATATCTTTTAAGTCATTTGAGTTTGTACTTTTAAATGATCCGATTCAAAACTAAAATAATTATTCTCCGTTTATGTCATCTATATAAAAAGAGAGACGTGTCAGCCGGTCTAATTATCTTCCTCTCAGCTCATTATTCTGGTAATGTGACACGCCCACGGAGAGCACGCGCTATATGTGAAGCAACACATTGAGACGCGTTAACGCCCATAAACTCTAAAAACACACTATATTTTTTAGTCAGATTAATCTACTGTCGTCTTGCGCGGCTATATGAGGAACAATCCTGGGACATTTACCTACCTCAGAACAAGTGCTGGTTTATTTTCACCACGAGGAGGAGCAACAGATTCAGCTGAGAAGTAAGTGTTTTATGCTTGTGCTTTGTTCTAATCGCGATATAGAATAACGTTAGTGTCTGTAAACGGAAAAATAGCATACCGTTTAAATGTGAATCATGTTTCTGTGTGTGTGTGTGTGTGTGTGTGTGAATATGAATGAATGAATGAACACAGATACGCACTGTAACAGACTAAATAAAAGACAAAATTTCGTTGACTAGTCTAAAATATACATCAAATAAGCTTTTGTTAGGAGTTTGAAATGCGTGAAATGCCACACATATTAATGAGAGATCACGCCCCTTCGCATAAAGCTTTCTCAAACAAAACACGTCATACACATTCTAAAAGACTTTATTGACTTATCTGAATGAGTAGTCAGGATGATTCTCACATAGTTTTGGAGCAAATATTCTAGACTATGTGATACAATTTTCAAAAGTCTTGTGAAGAAATAATCACTATGTGTTTTGTGGCCTTATTTCAGAAACTTTTATTTTTAGTTTTTTCAATAACCATGCATAAATAACATTCACTCAAAAATACAAAAATGTACATACATGTTGCTCACATATTATGGTAGCCCCGTTTGTGCTATATTGAGTGAATTTACACCTTTGCCATTAACATGTTTATAAATAACTGAAAAAAGCACAAATGTCAGTGCATGTCAAAACATCCCAAGGGCCCCAAAAACCCCTTGGTCCCCAGAGGGTTAACATGACAAAATCTTTCAACACAAACAAATCAGTTCATTCAAAAGTTAAATTCATTAAAATTCAGTTAATTCCTTTTCAACTCATTTAGAGTGCAAACCCCCAGTGTCACAAGTCCTCATTAACAGTTCTTGACTGAGTTATCAATCCAGCATAGGTGCTGGTACATGCACTTAGACCTTTAAGTCCATTCAGACCAGCACTGAGCAACCAGTCCACTGTGCAGTTCAAAAAGAGCTTTCTCAGCACTTTAAATATTACTTACAAAGTATCATGGTCAAAAGTCTCAACTGCAAACCCAACATGAGAATATAAGAAAAAAACAATACTTGTTTGGTTTTTGCCCAGTCAGTCAGTTGATGATCTGTCCCAGTCAGTCAGTCAGAGAAATGATCTGTCCTCCATTGCCGTTTGGACCATAGGTAGTTTCTCTGAACATCCACCAACTTCCAAAAGATCCATAAATCCCAAGGCAAATCAATGAAATGTTCCTTTTACCTCACAGGTTGTTTAGGAGATATGCAGGGATTAACTTCCCACATCTTTCCACTGCACAAGGCAATCCTCAACTGCCATCTTCAAACTCTCTTAAGCCAGGTGCTCTCTCAGGTGTGACTCAGAACATCATGTAACTCAGAACATCATGTGACTCAGAACATCATGTGACTCAGAACATATCCGTCACAGTGTGTCTCCATCATCAAACACACCTGATTCACTCATCAGTGCATCAGTCTAGTCTGCAGGATGTGAAGGATGAGGGAGACACACAGAATGTGGTGTTTCACTGTTCGGGGTGTTTAGGCTGTTCTCATCTTCACTACTTCTATTGAAACAGCTTTGCATCATGGACGTTTGCCATTGCCAGCGGTAATAACCATACTAGTTGACACATTTCATCATAGTGTAATACATGCATTGTTTGTTGAAGTGGAATCACAAATGAAGAACATGAATGCACTTCTTCAAAGTATTCTGAAGCAGAACACCAAAGCTCTTTTCCCATTCTCTCTCCTGTAAGGGCATATCTGTGACCTTTTCTCCTGTTTTCCTGTGAAATGATAGAGCTGAAAGTTGACAACTAAACCACTTCAGACAGAAACAGAACGAGAGACAAAAACTGAATATGAAAAGAAGGAAGGTGAGAGAGTGGATATTTCCACAGGCGAATGTGTCATTTGCATTTAAATGATTTTTCGACACTGGCGTCCCTTAGGCGAGCCTGTAAGCAATGGCATCATGCCAAAGACTGAGATTAGATGAAAGGCAGCAGATATATTTCCTGGATCAACATATGTAATGACAACCCTCAGACAACTTCAGAGCACGCAAACATATTTTGACACAAAGCGCATTGTTCAAGGAACTGAGCTTACATGTTTGAGAGGCATTTTTTTCGGCTGTTCTCTCATTCAGACGGAGATCTTATGTGCAATTCTTTTTACTGGAACTGGCATATCCCAAATGTAACAAAGAATGTATTCATGAATGTATGGATTTTGTCAGAGGTATTGTCCCCAACGATGATAAAATACTTATTGATGCTTTTGGGTTTGACTAATTTGGGAAAGGCTCTATTGTGTGGAAATACACTGAACCCGTCTTGTATCTGTGTTTGTTCATTTTTGGTGAAAGTCCATTCTTCTATCCAGTGGAATCATATATTTAGCTCTATTTCACATAGAGACTTGAATATTGTGCATAAGAAGAAGCACTACAATCCTTTTAAGACTTCAAAATGTAAAATGTAGAGAAGCATGTTAAGGCTTTTAACTCCACTTGTGTAAAGATCTTAAATGCTTTTGCTCCTCCGAGGAATAAACATGCTAAACCCAAGTCAGTCCCTTGGTTAAATGATGATATCAGGAATGTCAATGGAAGAATGCTGTCTAATGAAATAATCTTATTAAAGTTTCAAAATTCTTTGAAAGCAGCAAGGACAAAAATATTTTTCTGAGTTGATTACAAAAAATCCTTTTTATTTATTTATTACCACATCAATTACCACATCTATCCAATCAGCATGAGAGGAGGCCTATATATATATACACGGTCAACTCACCTAAAGTCCTCAACAGTTTTCAGCATCCCTCCTTCACCCTGACTCCTCACTCTTGGCTGATTCCTATCACAGCCAGGAATTGTGGGGAAAAGACAGCACACCAAATACACATACCATTATTCTATCTGACTTATTTGTAAGTGTGAATTTGTTTAAACGCGGCGCTCCTTGTGTATGTTGAAGTTGGGCTTGAATACAGTCTCTAATGATGTTTGCCGCTTCACCCGATGGAGGGACATAAACAACACTGATCACAATGTTCCCAAACTCTCTTGGCAGATAAAAAGGTCTCAAACTTAAACATAAAAGTTCAATGTCTGGATTAAATAATGTTGATTCGACTGTTGTATGGCTACACCACCGGTCATTTACAATCACGCAGATGCCACCGCCTTTGCTCTTCCCCGAGTTGACAGATCTATCTGCCTGAATTAGAGAAAAGCCTTGTTCCTCTCTCAGCGAGCTTGGCATCTTCAGTCGGAGCCCAGTTTCAGTAAGTACCAGCATCCCGATACTCAAAGCTGGCTCTAGCTTCCAGAATACTTCTATCTTTTGTTGCAACGATCTGATGTTGCTCAGGATTATTGCAGGTACCGGAGGTTTGCATCAGATGCCGTCTTGGTTTTAGAATTGAGTATGAAATACTAATTCTCATTTTTAAATCATTCAAATGATTTCGAGCCTATCGTCCAATCACAACCCTTTGATAGTCCCTAGGACTACGCTGAAATTGAGGGGCAAATGTGTGCTCGGAAGCGGCTCCTAAAACCACTTCCATGTCTGCTGTTTTAATTGGTGCTTTATTAATTAAATAAAATTAGCTTGTTTACACTTGAGGTTTCAATGTTTGCTTTTATCAAAAATCATTTAGTTCAGTATAAATTCATGTTCCAGTTCTATTTGATGTTTAAATGTGCAGATCATGTATTTGTAGTTCAGACTGTTTGACACTTTCTGCTGATGTCAAAGTATTACTTTAATAATTAAATCACCTCCACATCTGCTGTTTTAATTTGATGTAAGCAATGGCTATATTAATGGCTTCTTTTTTTACATCACACATTTAGCATTTGTCTATACCTGACTTCCCTCTATAGTGTTTTCTCTGTGATAATGTGATTAGACACAAATGTGAAGTCTTCCTGCGCTCCAGAAAATCTATAATCAGAAATGTAAGAATCAGTTGTGACTTTGATGGGAAACTGATTGGTCTGTGAGCACTGAAGCTTGTCTTATTCTCAGCAAAGCTGTCTGAAGATATTTTCACATTTGCATTTGCACAAGGGCCCGTCTCTAGATACTTCAGAGCTACTGTCAATGTATGATACACATGGTTGACTGTGCCAACCTGACTGATGCTCCCAAAGCTGCTAACCTGCCTTACCATCACTTACCTTCAATTGGGTTTAGCACACAACAAATAAGAGCTTTCACTCAGACCCATGGAAATGTCTATGCACCATTTACTGACCATCTGATGTATATCGTACTCAAAAATGGCAAAAGCTCCAATCTGATTGGCTGATTTTCAACTCCCAAAAGTCAGTGCACCTGCTTGAATTAGTAAATTACAATGAGTATGTTGACCATTACTATGAGTAATGTAATGAAACTCAGATCATCACTAGATTTCTCTCAGGACAGTCAGGTCGAGTCTGAAAACATTCAAAGTAGGAATCCATCTCTGTAGTGGTTTTGAAATATTTATAAATTGTCTCAGCTAGACATCATATCTGTAGCACATTTTATTTTATAGGGTTTGATGCATTTCTAAGCATAAAAATTACTCTACCTTCAGATTTTTTTTTTAGCTTTAATATGGATATTGAAATGATGCTTGTAGAAATTATATAAAGTATTTTATGGATCCAAACAATGCAGATATTTTACTGTTTACTGACTAATGAAAAATGACATTGCCTTCCCCCAGGACTATAAGAAAAAGAGAACATGATAGACCTGGTCTTCTTTTCTTTTCTTGTTTTGGAAGGGGTACCAGTAGCATCCTGTCACGGTTCATGAATTCACTGCTCCTTCTTCGTCTCGTGTGTTTTGTTATTGTGGGGGTGGGCGTGGTCCCATCACCGCTGCTGATCAGCAGCACCAGATGAATCGGTTCAGCGGCGTCAGCTGCAGCTGATCAGCAATGTCTATTTATGTTCACAGTTTCCGTCCTGTCTTTGTCAGATCGTTTGTGGAGTACCTGTTCATGTCTGGCGTCTTGGTCTTCGTGTGGTGTCGTGTTGGATTTGTCTCTTGGTTGTTAGTTCCCGTCTGGATTATCTGTTCACCCTGCACTTCATGGACTTGGTTTTCACCTGTCATCATCTTACCTGGATCAGCCCATCAAAGTCCCTGCGTCACTGCACCACCATGTTGTGTATTTGTTCTGACATCTGTGATCCAAATAAATAACTATTACTTGCTATTGCATCCGTCTCTTAATTACATCACAGAACGATCTGACCCTGATAATGGAAGCAGCGAGTAAGATCAGTCTGGACGACTTCGTAACGCACAGCATTTCCAGGATGGATTCCCTGGAGGAAAGCATCACACAGACGGGTCGGGTGGTGCAAGCTCTAGTGGCGCAGGTGTCCGAGCTCACCCAGCAAATTCAACATCTGAGAAGTCCCGCTGCTCTACCCACACCACCAGTTCAACCCACACCACCAGAGCCGACTCTCCAGCCAGAACCTCGTCTACCTGTTCCGGAAGCATACGCAGGTGAGCCAAGCTACTGCAGAGCCTTCTTAACTCGTTGCTTGATGCATTTTTCTCTTCAGCCGAGGACGTTCTACAGTGAAAGAAGCAAAGTGGCGTTTGTACTCACCCTGCTGACGGGGAGAGCGGCGTTATGGGGAAAGGCGGTGTGGGAGAACCAAGATCCATGCTGCACCTCATTCCAGGCACTCTCCGAGGAGATGAGGCGTGTTTTTGACCAAGCGGTGGCTGGGAGAGAGGCGGCCAGGATACTCGTTGACCTCCAGCAAGGTAACCGCTCGGTCTCAGACTATTCTATTGAATTCCAAACCTTGGCGGCAGAGTGCCAATGGAACGAGGAGGCGCAGTGGGACGTATTCCTGTGTGGGCTGGCTGACCGTGTCCAAAAGGAGATCTACACCCTGGACCTTCCGACATCCCTGAATGGTTTAATCGAGCTGGCTCTTAGGGTGGACGCTCGTGTGTCCAGAATGGAACGATACACTCGTCCTAACAGACCGTCAGGAGGTGCAGAGAACCCAAGAGCCAGCGGTGAGGACACGGTCAGTCCTGTTTTTGATCACGAGCCCATGCAGGTGGGTAGAGCTCGGCTTTCCCGGAAGGAGAAGGAGAGGCGGAGATCCCAGGGTCTCTGTCTCTACTGTGGGGGAGCAGGCCATTTCCTTCACGCCTGCCTGGTAAAAGGGCCAAGCCCGATAGTAACAGTGAGGCTACTGTCGGGTGGGATCTCCGCCGAGAAGACCTCATCATCATCCACCCTCCTTCCGGTAAGACTGAGATGGGTCACTCACACTCACGACTGTCAAGCCCTGCTAGATTCCGGAGCAGAAGGTATTTCATTGACCACACACTTGCTCACAAACTTGCCTATCACATCTCTCAAGCACCGGATATCCGTCAACGCACTCAATGGTCAAGAACTCCCTAACATTTTGCTCACCACCGGACTTATCACTCTGATCACATCTGGCAACCATACAGAAACATTATCATTTCTCCTCATGAATTCTCCCCTTGCACCCATTGTCCTTGGTCACCCCTGGTTAACCCAACACAACCCCAGAGTGGACTGGCGTCAGAATTCCGTGGTCACTTGGAGCAATCAATGTCATTAGTCCTGTCTTGTGTCTGCTTGTTCGTCTGTGTCTGGTTCTGTGTTTCAGGAGGAAGCAGTGGATTTATCAAACGTGCCCGTAGAATACCGCGACCTGAAGGAGGTGTTCAGTAAGTCTTGTGCTGCTTCTCTCCCTCCGCATCGTCCCTATGACCGTGCCATAGATTTACTGCCAGGTAAATCTCCGCCTAAAGCCAAGTTATATTCACTTTCTGTACCAGAAAGAGAGGTCATAGAAAAAATATATTTCTGATTCTCTAGCATCTAAGTTCATTCGCCCCTCCTCTTCTCCTGCGGGGGCGGGGTTCTTTTTTGTGGGGAAGAAGGATGGTTCTCTGTGACCTTGTATCAATTACCGGGGGTTGAACAACATCACGGTAAAGAATACCTATCCTTTGCTGTTGATGTCTTCAGCTTTCGAGAGGTTGCAGGGAGCATCGGTCTTCACGAGATTGGATTTACGTAATGCTTATCATTTGGTCCGCATAAGGGAGGGGGATGAATGGAAAACTGCGTTTAACCCTCTGGGGTCTAAGGTGTTTTCTGGGACCTGGAGGTGTTCTGACATGCTCTGACATTTGTGCTTTTTTTCAGTTGCTTATAAACATATTAATGGCAAAGTTGTCATTACACTCTATTTAGCACAAACAGGGCTACCATAATATGTGAGCAACATGTATGTACATGTTTGTATTTTTGAGAGAATATTGTTTATGCATGGTTATTGAAAAAACTAAAATTTAAAGTTTCTGAAATAAGGCCACAAAACACATACTAAATATGTGTCCACAAGACTTTTGACTAATGGATGTTCTCGCCTAGAATTTTTGCTTCAAAATGATCTGAAAATCATCCTGCCTAATCATTCACATAAACAATACATTGATTTAAATTTTGTAAAACACTTTTTGTTTGGAAAGGCGATATGCGAAATGGGCGTGACTCATGAATAATGCTCTTATTCACACCTGAGAAGACAAAAGACCTGCTTAATGAGCCTGTATAAAGAGCCTTTCACACAGAGGTGTGTCACTGAGCCACAAGAAAGAATACAAGGACAAAAGAAAAAAAAAAAAAAAGAAAAAAAAATAATATATATATATATACTACAAAATTGGTTCACAGTTGGAAACATCTCGAAAATGTTTTTATTTTTCCACTTGTATTTTTGCTTGCAAATTGTATAATATCCAAGGTGAACATTTCTAGTAATTGTGTAGTTAATTCTCATACTGTATTTTCAGAAAGTTTTGGATATGTATCCTCTCCCCAAATTTGTCACTAATAAAACACAATAAAAATAATTTGAAGAGAAGGCTTATATTGACCTTTTAAAGGGATACTCCACCGTTTTTTCATATTAAACTATGTTATTCCCTTAACTAAGACGAGTTGATACATACCTCTGTCGTCTCAGTGCGTGCACTCAATCGCTCTAGCGCGCGAGACACTTTGATAGCACTTAACTAGCCCAGTTCATTCAATATGGGCCAAGCAGAGAAGCGACCAAACACCTCCACGTTTTCCCTATTTAAATACAGTTACACGAGTAGTGTAAATCGACCTAGGACGGTGACACAAAATAAAACGTTGCGCTTTTCTCAGCGTGTAAAGTGGATAACTATATTGTATGGCGGAATACCATAGCAAGTGCTTGGGAGCACTTAGACTCGGCGCATATATATCTATGGACTCGGTGCAGTAATATCATCACTCCGGAGAGTGAGAGGGGGAGAGGACTTTTCACGAGTGATGATATTACTGCGCCGAGTCGAAGTGCTCCCAAGCACTTGCTGTGGTATTCCGCCATACAATATAGTTATCCATTTTACACGCTTAGAAAAGCGCAACGTTTTATTTTGTGTCACCGTCCTAGGTCGAGTTACACTGCTCGAGTAACTGTATTTAAATAGGGAAAACGTGGAGGTGTTTGGTCGCTTCTCTGCTTGGCCCATATTGAATGAACTGGGCTAGTTAAGTGCTATCAAAGTGTCTCGCGCGCCAGAGCGATTGAGTGCACGCACTGAGACGACAGAGGTATGTATCAACTCGTCTTAGTTAAGGGAATAACATAGTTTAATATGAAAAAACGGTGGAGTATCCCTTTAAGATTTGGTTTACATCTACCGTGTAAATATATTCTTTGCTATTTTATTAAAAAGTTTACAATTACAGCAACAATTAAAATAACAATATTTCAAGTGTAATATTTCTTTGTAAAAACTAAAGTATACATTTTATCACACGTATTTCAAAGTTAAGGATTCATTAGTTTGAATAAAGCCTACATTGGAACAAACACTATAATAACATCTTAGTTGATTACAAAACAAACATAGCCTAATATATTTAACATTTGAGCAGAAATTGGTGAACAAAAGCTTATTTGATGTGGCAGTAGTCTATTTTACAGTAAACACTTTATAATCTATATGTGGGGTGGTGATGGCGCAGTGGATAAGACACATGCCTTTGGTGTGAGAGACCCGGGTTCGAATCCACTGTGAGACACCAATGTGTCCCTGAGCAAGACACTTAACCCCAGTTGCTCCAGAGGCGTGCGACCTCTGACATATATAGCAATTGTAAGTCGCTTTGGATAAAAGCGTCAGCTAAATGAAAAAATGTAAATATCCAAAACTAGTCAACGAAATGTTGTCTTTCATATTTCGTCTGTAATATCGTTTGTTGTTTTTATGATAGCCTATATTAGGGCATATACATATTAATTTGCAATTTAATACGTTGCTTTTACAAAGACATTTTATTTCAACATATTTCAGTCAATTTTTACTCATCTCAGTATAGCAATATAGTTTGGTAAAAGCTGTTCAGTTAATTCATTCACACTCAGACGCGATTCATATTTAAACAGTCTTTTTGCGGTTTACATACAGTAGGATATCGCGATTAGAACAGTAATAAAAAACTTACTTCTCAGATGGATCCGTTGCTCCTTGAAATTAATTTAAACCAGCACTTCTGAGGTAAATTTCCCAGGATTATTCCTCACAGCCTTGCAAGTAAGTACTGTAATCTGATAAAATTTGGTGTGCTGATCTCATCTGATGGGCGTTTACACGTTTGCATGTGTGTTGCCTCAGATCATTTGCGTTTGAATAGTGCGCGCTCTCCGTGGGCGTTTAAAAGTACAAACTTAAACGGTTATAAAGATATATTGCTCATGCCTGGGTGAATAGTAGTCGCTGAGTTTTGTTTAAGTTTAAAGACGTGCTCAAAAAAAATAAAGCTCACTGTGACGGAGAGCCAGAAAGCACACCCTGTTTATTTTCTTTATTTTACAAAAGCACGTTTTATTTCGATTGTAATTGGACACATAAAAAAGTAGACATTTAACAGTTAATTTTTTCATATTTCTTAAAGGTGCAATGTGTAAAAAATTTGAGTATCTATTAACAGAAATGCAATATGACATCCATAACTATGTTTTCAGTGGTGTATAAAGAACTTACTTAATAAACCGTAATGTTTTTATTACCTTAGAATGAGACATTTATATCTACATAGGCGCGGGAATCCCCTTCTATGAAGGTCGACATATTGTGACGTCATGTTTCTACCGTAGCCGACAGCGAACACACAGCGCTACAGAGCGCGTTTCGTCACTACCTTGAAAGAGAAGCCGCAGAAAGCTAGAAGCTAGCCATAAACACAGTGAGTAGTGACTTTTCCCTTGTCAGTGGTGTAAAATATGTAGTTGGATTGTTTCATGTAACTTAGTTCTTCTCCCTCGCTGTGTTATGGCTTTGCTATGTGGTGATAAATGTGCTGGTTATGTTCGTGAGACAGCTGATTAGTACTCTTGTCATTGACCGTAAAACAGTAACGTTACAGGAATCACCAACCCGTCGATCGCGGTCGACAAGTCGATCTTGGAAGCATTTTAAGTCGATCGCGAAGAGTTTTCAAAATCAGAGAAAAAAAGCCTATTGTGTGTAGTAAACGGTGTCTAGGGGATGCGGAGGCGCGCGCGCTGTTACAATCATGCCATTTTTGCCGCACGCACCTTTGGGCTCATGCGGACGCGTCGAGTTTAAACAAGGCTTTACGCTTTAACCAGCTCAGCCACAGTAACAGCTCATATTTAGCCAGCTAAACTTTTACTACCCTGTTAGAAAAAATATATAGTTGCATATAGTTTCATGTGTTTCTTCTCCCTCGCTGTATTATGGGTTTGCTATGTGGGGGGAAATGTGCTGGTTACGTTTGTGAGACAATCAGCTGATTACTATTATTATATTATATATTAAGACCCTTGATCCTCACCTGATTATGGCTTTGTAAACTTTATCCATGATGTGGTTTATAATGGACTGTGGTACAGAAACAGTGACAATGTTACACACTCTTCTTGGCTTACTCTGGCTATTCTCTGCTGTCTCAGACGACGATATGTTTGTCCAGTTTCAGGCACCGTAGCTTCTTCGAAAGGGAGGGGTGAGCAGTGGGCTGAGCCATTAGTGCAACTCGCAACCGAACCGCTAGATGTCGTTAAAATTCACACACTGCACCTTTAAGTCTGTATGACCAAAAATGACGGAGTATTTTAGGTCTATTTTGCTGCTATGTGAAAAAAATAGAGCAAAACGCGGCAGCACGTTTTCAGACCCCAGAGGGTTAATACCCCCAGGAGGTATTTTGAATATTTGGTTATGCCGTTTGGGCTGTCCAACTCCCCAGCGGTTTTCCAGGCACTCGTCAATGACATGCTGCGAGATATGGTTGATCAGTTCATATATGTGACCCATTACAGAAACCAGGGACACAAGTCGGCAGCACAACTTGCGAGCAAAATGAGAAACAAGCGTTTTTTTCCAAAATTTGTGATTTCCGCTTTTTTGCAGAATCTGCAAAAAAGCTGTTAAGATAACAGCCTCTTTAGAGGCTGTTATCTTAACTTTTAGTTATTTTAAGTGCCTACCTTCAAATGGCCACAACTTCTCCAAATATTATCAGATTTCCACGTGTTACACATCGTTGGAAAGCTTGGAGACTACGCTTTCAGAATCTATGAATAACTCAAAATGCCCCAGAACCGACTTGTGTCCCTAGTTTCCGTAACTGGTCACATATGTTTATCTGGATGACATATTGATTTTTTTCATCTTCTCTCCAGGAACATGTGCAGCACGTCCGACGAGTGCTATAAAGATTGCTAGAATGGATTTTTTGTCAAGGCAGAGAAATGCGCTTTTCATGCACAGTCTGTTCCTTTCTTAGGTTACATCATCTCGTCTGAGGGAGTACGTACGGATCCTGACAAGGTTAAGGCTGTGGTAGATTGGCCAAGTACAGATTCCCATAAGGCCCTACAGAGGTTTCTGGGGTTCGGCTTTTCATTCGCAATTTCAGCCAACTAGCCGCACCTCTGACCGCCTTGACCTCCCCCAGGACTACATTCAGGTGGTCCGATACAGCTGAGGCTGTATTCGCCAAACTAAAGAGTCGCTTTGTTTCGGCTCCCATTCTGATAGCCCATGATTCCTCACGTCAGTTCGTGATCGAGGTCGATGCGTCAGAGGTGGGGGTACGTGCAGTACTCTCCCAACGTTCTTCCACAGACGACAAGATGCATGCACGTTTTTGTCCCATCGTTTATCACCTTCTGAACGTAACTATGACATTGGTAACAGAGAGTTATTGGCAGTCAAATTAGCATTGGAGGAATGGCGTCATTGGTTAGAAGGGGGGGGGGTACCTTTTATCGTTTGGACCGATCACAAGAATTTGGAATATATCAGAACCGCCAAAAGACTAAACTCCAGGCAGGCTCGGTGGGCACTTTTTTTCAGTCGTTTTGATTTTTCTCTCTCGTACCGCCCGGGTTCCAAACACATTTATTTATTTATTTATTTATTTATTTGATAGGGACAATGCACATTAATGAACATCTGCATTGAGACAACAAAAACAGACGTAAACATGCCGGATTATAGCCACAGGGCTAATTTACATCCGTAGTCCCTAGATAAATTACAAAAACTACAGATATTATAACGAACAAAATAACAAAAATGAAAGGTAAAAGCAGAATAAAAAAATAATCACTTAGTGCTCACAAGACTGGTTTGCTATAAGCCACACTTTGAGTTTGGTTTTAAATATAGAAAATGTGGAACATTCCCTGACAGTAATGGGGACACTGTTCCATAACTTACAGGCCTTCACAGACAGAGAATTCTGTCCAAAGGCTGTTCTTCTGAACGGAACTTCACAGTCACCTCTAGCGGAGGCCCGTGTCCTGGCACCACTGTGAGTGTTTGGTTTAAAAAAGTCAGACAACGGAGGTGGGGCTAATCCATTTAACACTTTGTAAACAAAACAGGCATATTTCAAATTTTTAAATTCTCTATGCTTAATAGATTGTGTTTTTGTAAAATATTACAAACATGGAAGGACATTGGCTTTTTATCAAGGACTTTTAAGGCATTTTTATAAAGTAATTCTATTGATTTGAGTGTGTTCATACCGGTCAAAGTCCAGCTGGTACAGCAATATTCCATATGTGATAAAATCATAGAATGTAGAAACACTTTAGCAGCCCCAAATGGTACAAATTGACGAATTTGTTTAAAATTTCGTAAATTAAATTTTACTGTACTCAATATTCTTTTTACATGTTTTTTAAAACTTAATGTGGAATCAAGGGTCAGACCAAGGTACTTAAATTCCGAGACGATTTCTAATCCTTCTCCTCTTAGAAATACACCAGATTGTTTTATGTTGCGAGACTGTTTAGTAAACATCATACAAACTGTTTTTTTAATATTAAGTAACAGACAGGATTTAAAAAGCCATTCATTTACAGGGACCAGAACGGAGGTCAGAATGTCTCTTGAACACTTTTTGCACTTGTGTTGATGACTGCGTCATCAGCATACATTTGAAATTCAACATCAACACAAGTGTTTGAAAGGTCATTTATATATAAAGAAAATAATAAGGGACCAAGTATTGACCCTTGAGGCACACCAACGGGGACATCTAAGAAAGACGATTTGACACTGTTAATATTAACACACTGTTTTCTTGAGTCCAAGTAAGATTTAATCCATTGAATGGCATTTAAAGAAAAGTTAAAATATGTCAGTTTAGATACTAAAATGTCATGATTCACAGTGTCAAATGCTTTTTTTAGATCTAAAAACACCGCACCGACACAAGCATTATTGTCCAATTTACTTTTTACTTTTTCTACAAACTATTGGCAAATTCAGTCGAGTGATTGGTGCGGAACCTAAATTGCATAGAATGCAAGGAGGAGTGGCCTTTATTTAGATGTTCATTTATAATTTTAGCAACCCACCTCTCAGCAACCTTGGAGACCACCGGAAGGATACTGATTGGTCGGTAGTTGGCTACATTTAATTTATCACCGGATTTAAAGATTGGGGTGACTAAGGCCATTTTCCAGAAGGATGGAACAATTCTCTGCTTGAACGATAAATTGATCATATATGTTATTGGACCAATTAAGGAGTCTTTACATAATATTAGAGAATATGAATCTAGCCCATAAGCATCCTTTACTTTGGAACTCTTAAGTGATCCAATGATGTTATCTACCTCCAGCTCTGTTATTTCACACAAATTGAACACAGGCTTGGAAGAATCAATGGGTCTAGTTATTTTCTCAGGTGGCTCAAACAGTTCAGTTATCTCCCTAACAGATTTAGAAAAGTATTGGTTAAATTCATTTGATAGAGAATTTGTTTTTTTTACTACAGTGTTGTTAATTTTGAGTTTAAAGGCTTCAATTGATTCTTTTTTTTTGTCTACCAAGTAATTTATTGAGATTTTGCCAAATCTTTTTGCCATTTCCTTTGGCATCAAGGATAATATCCATGAAGAATTTTGCTTTTGCCTTTCGCATATAATTAAGGACTTTATTTTGTAAGGATGTGAATTTTTGCCTATCTATTATAAGACCTGATTTTAATGATTTTTTAAGTTGCACATCCCTCTCCCTCATTAATTTCCTACAATTATCATTTAACCAAGGCAACAACTTTCCTTTTCTCTTATTATGGCTCCCTCTTTTAGTAAAGTTTAACATTACTTGATTGATTTTAAACTGAAACAGATTACTACAATTCTCTATGTCCTCACTTTGATTTAATTCACTCCAATCGGTGTCTTGCAAAGCCGCCACAAAATTTGGCAGTTGGTTTTTTGGAATAGCATTATACACAGTATGGCTGTGTGAAACTTTAAAACGTCTTTTTGTGAGCTTTCTTGAAAAAAAGAAAGCATATTGGTCTGATAAACCTGTCATAAAGTTAAATGTTTTAATAATTCTTTCAGGTCGATTGGCAAAGAGTAAATCTATCAATGTTTCAGAACGTGAAGTTATCCGGGTGGGCTGTTGAATTAATTGTGTGAAATTATAGTGGTCTGTTGTTTCTTTAAGATGTTTCCTAACCTTCTTTTCATTCCAATTTACGTTAAAATCACCAATAATAATTGTTTCTTTATTTAAATCACAATATTTGAGAAGAAATTTACATTTTTCATAGAAATCAAACTTTGCAGATGGTTTACGATATACACATATTATGGTAAATGACATTGAAGATGAAAGGGATACATCTACTCCGACACCTTCGAGACAATCTGTTTACTATTTAAAACATCTCTCACGTACAACAAAACTCCTCTGCCCCTACCATTATCCCTGTCATTCCTGTACACATTATACCCAGTCATATTTACAACAGAATATGGAGAGCTATGTGTCAGCCACGTTTCAGAGAGGCCTATAAAATCAATGTTGGACTTGCAGAGCAGATGTTCTAGCTCTTCTCGTTTAGGTGCCATACTAATTATATTTAAATGTCCGCCCAATAAGCCTTTAGGTTTGGCTCGCGGGTCCCATATTATTTTTGCCTGATTCAGAGTATGGAAAATACTAGATGATCTGTGTGTCATGATTCTGCCTTTGTGTCCTTGATTTTCCCTAGTCGTGAGGCAGGATCATGACAGAATCATGTTTTGTGTACAAGCGCATGGCCAATTGTTTGAGCCATGTGCTTGTGTTGTCTCGTTACGTTACCCCACCCCCTTGTTATCCCCGTCTTGTCATTATTGTCCAATCAGCTTCACCTGTCCTTGTCATTAGTGTTCCCCTATTTAATCCCCTTGTGTTTGCTGTCCTGTGCCGGTTCATTGTTTCTCACTGTGATTTCTACCTGTGTGTTAAACTTACCTGTGTGTTAAACTTACCTGTGTGTTAAACTTACCTGTGTGTTAAACTTACCTGTGAGTATCTTGTGAGAGTTTTGTCTGGAGAATTACTAATCCTGTTTCTGTAGTTAGTTTATGGTCTAGTCTGTCAGTCCTAGTCTAGTCTGGTCTAGCCTTGTCTTTGCTTTTGCTGTTCATGTTTTGCCCCCTCGTGGGTTTTGTTTTCTCTGTTTTCTGTCTATAATAAACTTTGTGTCACTGCATCCTGTCTGCGCCTGGGTTCACCTTCCACCGTCATAACAGAATGAACCGGCCAAAGAAGAACCCAGCAGACCGTTTGTTCTTCCCAGCCAAGCGTCGTCCGGACCCCCTTAAAGAAGTCTGGTTGTCATCCCCCCTCAACAAGAAGAGTGTCACCCTTCCATACTCAACCGAGGGTGAGTGGATCTTGTCAAACTTCTCTCGACTGTTTGACCATTTCTCCCGGGAGGAGTCCGAGGCGGCATCCTCGAGGTCTTCACCTTCTGCCTGCCTACCTATCCTTCCCGAGGGTCGAATGATTGGCGTCGTGACGCTTGGGGACCAGGCTGGTTCCCCCACGACTCCTGGCACTTCATCTACCCCCTTCGGTCTTCGAGGGAAACGAGGGAGACGGACCTCGTGGGACTCTCCTTCAGAGTCCTCAGCGACGTAGTCAATCCTGCCAGAGAAAGCCCCTCCTTCGCCCGACACAGTTCCCGCTGTGCTTCCCCAACCCGTCTCAGTTCCGGCTATGGTTTCTGCTTCCCGACCTAGGAGAAAGAGGAGGAGGAGGGGAGCCTCCCATCCTTCGTCAAGCGCTGTCCCAGAGCCCGCTACTGCAAGCGCTGTCCCAGAGCCCGTTACTGCAAGCGCTGTCCCAGAGCCCGCTACTGCAAGCGCTGTCCCAGAGCCCGCTACTGCAAGCGCTGTCCCAGAGCCCGCTGCTGCAAGCGCTGTCCCAGAGCCCGCTGCTGCAAGCGCTGACCCCAAACCAGCTGTTGAGAGCGCTGATCCCAAGTCAGCTGCTGAGAGAACTGTTCCTGAGCCTGCTGCCGTTAGTGTTGTCTCTGTGTCAGCTTCCGAGAAAGCTGCGGCCAACGCAGCTGCGGAAGCACTCCTCCGGTCTGTATCAGATCGTCAAGAGATGCCTGTCGTCGTTGCTGCCAAAACTTTGTCTGACTATCTGTCTTGTCTAGTCAAAATCCTTGAGATTCCTGTCATGCCCTCAAGTCCTGTGCCCACAGCTGAGGAGAGCGCGGTTTCCAAGTCTACTGCAGAGAGCGCTGTTTCGAGGCCTGCTGCAGAGAAGGCTGTCTCCGGGGCTACTGCAGAGAACTTTGTTTCTGAGTCGGCGATGGAGAGTGCTGGTTCCGAGTCTGCTTCGGAGAGCGAAGGCTCCGGTTCTGTTTTTGAGAACGCGGATCCTGTCCCAGCTTTACAGCCAGCCGCAGCGCCTTCCTTTCCCGATCCTTCACCACCTGCCACACCCCTTGTCTTCGCTCCTCAGCCGGCTGCAGTGGTTCCCACTGTCACCCGACCTCTGACTGTTTCCCCTTTCGTCCCTGTGGCCACTAGTCCCCGGAATGTTTCCCCGTTCGTCCCTGTCGCCACTAGTCCCCGGAATGTTTCCCCGTTCGTCCCTGTCGCCACTAGTCCCCGGACTGTTTCCCCTGTCGACACTAAACCCCGTACTGTTTTGCCCAAGTCCCCTCCTCGTTTGTCCCTCTCCAAGCCTGCCCGGATTCCTCGCCCTCATCCCGTGGACCTAAGACCCCCAGCACACCCATCCACCCTGGACCACCCCCCATGAACTCTGTTATTCCTCCACCTCCTCTGCCATGTTTTTGTTCTTATTGTTCAATCCCAACCCTGTCGTTGTATTTTCTTGTCTGCCTTTGTAAGTTTTTGTCATGTATTGTTGGTTTGTGTCTTTGTCACAGTCGGTCATGTCCCGTGTTTAATGTCCCCTTGAGGAGCGTCTGGAAGCTGCTCCTTAAGGTGGGGGTTCTGTCATGATTCTGCCTTTGTGTCCTTGATTTTCCCTAGTCGTGAGGCAGGATCATGACAGAATCATGTTTTGTGTACAAGCGCATGGCCAATTGTTTGAGCCATGTGCTTGTGTTGTCTCGTTATGTTACCCCGCCCCCTTGTTATCCCCGTCTTGTCATTATTGTCCAGTCAGCTTCACCTGTCCTTGTCATTAGTGTTCCCCTATTTAATCCCTTTGTGTTTGCTGTCCTGTGCCGGTTCATTGTTTCTCACTGTGATTTTTACCTGTGTGTTAAATTTACCTGTGAGTACCTTGTGAGAGTTTTGTCTGGAGAATTACTAATCCTGTTTCTGTAGTTAGTTTATGGTCTAGTCTGTCAGTCCTAGTCTAGTCTGGTCTAGCCTTGTCTTTTGCTGTTCATGTTTTGCCCCCTCGTGGGTTTTGTTTTCTCTTTTTTCTGTCTATAATAAACTTTGTGTCACTGCATCCTGTCTGCGCCTGGGTTCACCTTCCACCGTCATAACACTGTGTCTTTTCAACACGGGATTCCTAGTTTTAGTCTGTATTGTTACCTGGGAAATGGGTGGAAACTGCAGTTTGGAGCACTCACCGGCAGAGGTGACAGTATCTGACTGCACCGCCGGTGACCGTCGCGGATCTTGACCTGTCCATGGATATGAGACGTCTGCAATGGATCTTTGCAGTCGACGATCTCCACACAACACGCAGCCCCCACCAGGTCCAAGCACAACAGGACGAGCCGGGGCTCCACCCGCCATCGGGCCACACAGTGGGCAGAAACCAGCAGACGCAGCCCCCAAACCAGCCGATGAACACGACGACGCCGTGGCCAACAGCGCACCGCTCCCACCGGAAACACAGCAATCCGAAAGAACGCCGGGAAGGGCTCCGCAGATCCACCCCGGGGTTCTCGGCACCACAATACTTCCTCCTGAAGACGGTAACCCCACGCTAGCAGAGTCCACAACCCACCCATCCGGAGTGTCCCGAGCCACGCCACCAAAAGCCAACAACACAGGTCAGGGCACCCCCGTGTCACCCACCGCACGACCGCCAGCGACAGGCCAGGCCGGACCAGGCCCCCACCGGAAGCCACATGGGAGGAAGCCACACGAGCCCCACAGGTGGGCAAAGCTCCACGGGAGGCCAAATGCCAGCGTGCAAAGACTGATGGATGGCCCGGGATGGAATCACTGGTGTTACTGGATCACTGCTCTGTGTAGCATCTGATAGCAGGGGCCAGGATTTAGCTTAACATCACCAGCAAGCATGAGTATTAAAGCGAGCTGATATAACACCAGAGACCTACTATTTAAGTAGATTTCTTTTTGTCTTTTTGAAGGTAGGTTTACGCGTCCGTCTTTCAGAAAAACTGAGAACAGGACATGTTGACTCTTCCGGTTTGGTAGATAGTTTCCATTTGTGATTTCTTTCATCAGGCAACATCTTAAACTCAGTAAGAATGTTGCAATCACAATTATTAAAACAAACCAGAATTGTGGTTTCGATGTCTTGAATAAAATAGACAAATGTGCAGAATACTCAGCACCTGCTAGTCCGTGTGCGCGCACAGCAGCCATCTTGAATGAATACCACTAACAAGGCTCAAAATAGCCCCACACTAACACGGTAGCATAATTAGGGTCTCTACCTGCAAACAGAAGCATTGAGAACTTTGTAAGTGTCATCAAACCCGATTCTTTATCGCGCATTTTTGACCATTCCGATCGCCCGGTTACTCCCGAGGGCATTTTACCCGAGACCCTATTTGTCTCCACACTCACATGGGAGGTCGAATTAAAGGTTAAGTCGGCCTTAGAAGGGGTAACGCCTCCGCCCGGTTGCCCACCAAATCGTTTGTTTGTGCCGGAGGGATTAAGGTCCAACGTCATTCAGTGGGGGCATTGTTCTAACGTGGCTTGTCATCCAGGAGTTAACCGCACCAGTTTTTTGGTCAAGCAACAATTTTGGTGGCCATTAATGGCTTGGGACATTCGCAGTTTTGTTTTGGCCTGCTTGGTTTGTGCCACTGGTAAGACTTCCAATCGACCCCCAGATGGGTTACTCCAACCGCTGCCTGTCCCTTCGAGACCCTGGTCCCACATAGCGCTAGATTTTATCACCGCCATCCCGCCCTCCCAGGGCAAGACGGTCGTTTTGACTGTAGTGGACCGGTTCTCGAAGGCGACCCATTTTATCCCCTTTCCTAAATTACCGTCTGCCAAGGAGACAGCGGTGGTTGTTGTTGCACACTTGTCTGCAGGTCTGTTCACACAGACATCAGACGTCATCCGCGCATTCACATATGCTGTGCAGACAGAGCGACAATGGCAGGCAAACAGTTCTTTACGTTCGTTACTGTAGTGCTGTTACTCACTGTACTGTAAAGTTTCTCACCGATGAATGACACATGATAATAACGTTGTATCTGCTCGTCTCGCTTCTGGTGTGTGTGCGTTCATGTGTTTTGGAGGAGGCGTGGCTTTGGACGGCTATTTGCAGGGTGGGTGGAATCGTATGCTTTCAATGCTAGCAGGCTAAATTTTGCATTTTCCAGATCACCTATTGCACCTTTAGTTGATTTTACTGAATGCTATGCAGAATTCTGCAAAAAAAAATAATGGGAATGGAGTCTTTTTGGGGGATGGAGAGATTTATGGTTAGATGTCCATATTTGTAGCAGCATTATCATAATTTGTCAGTGGGTACCTGATGTGAGCAGAGAAGGAAGACCAATGTCAGCAGCTCATTGGATTAGAGAGCGATGCTGTATAAAGACTGGTGGAAGTTCCAGGGTTAGCGTTAGGGTTATGGTCCAGGGCTGCTGCGTGAAAAGAAAATGGAGCCGATGCTGTGAAAGTGAGAGTATTATCTGGCAGGCCAGCTTGGACTGTAGAAGGTGCTGAAGATGAGGCATGTGCTTTGGGATCTGTGCTGGTTGCTAAGACAGGAGGATGGAAAATACACGGAAACCAAAGAGGAGAGACCGATTGCGGAGGAATCCTCAAGCTATGATCTGCAAATATCTAAAGAGGAGTGGAAAGGTATGTATGGTGTGTGGGACATGAGGCGGCCTTGTGCTAGAGTCTGCTCATTAGGGATTAGGATGAAATGTGGAAACAGAAGGGAAAAAGAGTAGAATGAGGTGAGAGTTCTGAATGAGCTACTGAGGCCTGGATTAACAGAACTTTAGTGGCCGCTGTAGTTGTTTGGGAGGAAGTCACATTTATTTATTAAGTGCTTTATACAATATAGATTGTTTCAAAGCAGCTTCAAATGAATAAAAAGGAAAATAAGTGATAATGTTGTAAAATTATTCGATTTCAGCTGTAAAGCAGCTTTACATAAGCAAATAGTGTCATTATTCAGATCAATTTAGCTCAGTGTTGTTTTCATTCAAAAATTTAAAAGTCAGGGTTAGGGTTCAGGATCCAGCTCAATTCTGTTTAAATTTTGTTCTCACCAGTGCAGTTCTTACTAATTATTAATTGTCTTTTCAAACCTGAATTGAGCAAGTCAAAGTCCATTAGGTTACAGCACTTCTCATTGAAAGTACTCTTTATCTGCAGTGTGTTTGAGTGCCAATAGAGAGATGAGTTCTCATCGGCTGTCTTCTGTGATTGTGTTGCATCACAATCTATTTTCACCTACGGTGTGGTCCTGACAAACTGCTTGTTGCTGGAATCTTGCCACATCTCACCTGATTAAGACACAGAGTTGCAGTTGCAAGATATCCCTTGATTAAAAAGTACACTTAAAGGTACAATATGTAAGAATTTTGTATCAAAATATCCAAAAACCACTTGCACAATGTTATATATTTCTTTCAATTGTGTACTTACATTATCCTAAATGTTTCCAAGAATCTGTAAATTCAGAGAAATTCACAATTTTAAATAGTGCCCGTCCCTTGTCACTTGTCGCCTGTCAATGATGTAATATCTGCGTTATCCATGGTTTCCGCTCATACTGCCATAGTAACCATGGCGACAGATGTGGACAACTGCGTAATGTAAACGGTAAACTGTTTTTGTTTTGTTCAAACATTATGGATCATGGCAAGCAGACTTTGGGACAAAAGGAGAACTAAAACGAGGATCAATATCAGCGTGTCGTTTTCGAGATGCCGAGAGCTTCACGACAAACTTGGACTTGACAGAGACGCCACTCTTGTATCTTGTATTTACTTTATAAGACAGGTGAGCAAATGTACATAAACATTGTTTATATATATTATAAACATTATAACACACTCAAATGCTGTTTAGTAGGATAGTGTAACGTTAGACCAAGTGAAACAGCGCTGCGTTACCTCACAAGTTTCATTCGTCAAATAAACTGACCTGTATGAGTAGTAATTCAGCACTTGCGGGTAATTCGGAAGAATTAAATGTCCTCATTCCTTTATATCCGAGGGACTCGTGTGTGGCGCTGATATCTGTCTCTCATTAGCAATCGCGCCCTGCTTCACACCACAGTCATGTTAAAAAACATGAATGTATTCACTCATCCATAAACATTATTAGATCCATCAGCATGACGGCAAGTTCCATGATTCCACTTATCACTGCATCATAAATCTACGCCTTTGTTATTGTAAGAAGTTAGCGACCCCGAGCAGCGAAAAAAAAATACTCATTGTAGCTTTTAGCATAATTATGAAAATAAAAAACTTTCTTGGTCAACATTATGCCAAGACATTCAAGATGATAAAAACTGCAAATGGATTTTTGATATCTTAAACGGTTTTACCATGGCAATGCTACGGAGCCCCCCTAGTCCAACTTTGTCAAAAAAAAAAATTATAACTATCTCGTGGCCTCAAGATAGTAACTCGTGGCCTCAAGATAGTAACTCGTGGCCTCAAGATAGTAACTCGTGGTCTCAAGATAGTAACTTGTGGCCTCAAGATAAGTGTATATAAAAGGAGAATGCACAATGGAGCAACTTTTCTCCCCAAAGCAGAAAGTGCACGCTAAAGCTATAATAATCGAATAATTCTCAGCAATCTTCGAATATTATTTTTGCTTGAAAATTTCATTTTGTATAAATTGTATTTTCATTTTAATCAATGTTTCATCAACAAATTTACCTGGATTTATAAATAAGAAGCAAATATAGTAGACAATATAATCAGGACACGGAGGCGCCGGCGCGTGAACTGAAGCGCGTCTCATAAATGAACCAAAACTCAGACCTGAGATATCTATAGAAAGCTTGAAATGTCTACTTTTAAAGAAAACAAAAACTAAAAGAAATTGGCTACTCTCTGCTTATGTAGGCTAATTCACATGAAGTGTGCATTTCTCTCTATAGGCGCGTTCACTAGCTACTGTGAAGATGGCGAGTCTGCATCGTCAACATTATCTTTGCAGCCACTAACATAGAAAACACTAGTTTATTAATAAACAATTAAAATGTTTCATGCATAATCATTACTTTGCCGGTTCTTTGTGGCAAGCTTTATTTCAGGTGTTGCGTGATATCTCTGTGCCCAAGTATCAGTGCTTCGCCTGCTACTTCAGCGGCGCTGCCAGACTAAGACAATGCATGCACTGAGACAAAAATACATTTGCCCACCTATCTAAATGTAGGGGAGACAGTGAATAACCCCAATTTCAAAAAATGGTGGAGTGTTCCTTTAACTGCCTTTTACTGACAATAATCCCTTGCAAAGCAAGTGTGTTCAGTATATCCTGGTAACGCATCCCTAAATTAAAATACAACTTTATCAAATGCTCTCTATCCATAGCTATTAGCCTACCAAGAAGTGCCTTAAGCGGGTGGCAGCTTTAGCGTGCACTTTCTGCTTTGGGGAGAAAAGCTGCTCCATTGTGCATTCTCCTTTTATATACACTTATCTCGAGGCCACGAGTTACTATCTTGAGGACACGAGTTAGTATATCTTGAGGCCACGAGATAGTTATAATTATTTTTTTGACAAAGTGGGACAAGGGGGGCTCCGTACAATGCAAAACATTTATGGAAAAAAAGGAAAGCGGAAGTGTCACATGTCTTGTAGGCGGTGTATGATTGGTCATGGATGATCACATGGATGTGGATATTGTTCTTCACAGTCATAGCACCACCAACTGGCAGCAGAAAGTGTGGCTCTTATTACAAAATTAAGAAAAGGTAAAGGATCTTGCACACTTTTTCTGAACAAATTACATGATTGCAAAGATTTAAATAAATGCTGTAAAACACTGAGGAAGTTCCTCCATGACTGAAATGTTTGTTACTTTTAAATGCACTGAGCACTTTATTTTTGTACATGGAAAAAATATTAACAAAATTGCTAGACTGCAGGTCCAGGTGTGTATGTGCAAAGAAAACTTCAAAAAAATGAAATTCAAAAAGTTTAAAAGTTGTGCTGAAATATTAATTTAGGTTTATTGTAACTTCACTGTAATTTATTGTACTGTTTTGTTTAAAAGCTGTAATCCATTTATTCTCATCTAAATGTCAGAGCATTAAACAGCTGTAGTGTGTGTTCTGGTTGTCTATAAGTCTGTTGTGTGTGTTTTTTCACAGCTGCATTCAGATGTGGATAAGGGTGATGGAAATGTCAGGTACGTGTTGACAGGAGAGGGAGCGACTTCAGTCTTCACTATCGATGAGAATACAGGAGATATCCATGCTACCAAACGCCTGGACCGAGAGGAACAGGCTTATTACACGCTGCATGCTCAAGCGGTCGACCGCGAAACTAGCCTTCCGCTAGAGGACGAGTCTCAGTTCATCGTGAAGGTCCAGGACATCAATGACAACGAGCCCAAGTTCCTGGACGGGCCGTACGCCTCAGGAGTGCCAGAAATGTCTCCTCTCGGTACGTTTATTTAACTAATCTTTGCTCATATTCAAAAGCTTATGATTACTTTCTTAGAAGGACACGTATAAAAATACATTTAAAAATAGCCAAGAACTACCATTAAAAAGTTTGGGATTGGTATGATTATTTAAAATGTTTTTAAAGCAAGTCTCTTCTGCTTTCAAAGACTGCATTTATTTGACAAACAAGGGCTGTACAAAAAAAACTCTTGTGTGTGTGGAAATTACTTCACAGATTCAGTAGCTGCCATTGCTAGTTTAAAAATAAAATGTCTAAGCCTTTGTTACTAAATTGAAAACATCATGTTAGAACAAGGATGGGTGAATTGGTCTGTTTCTTGAAGTAACACGAGGCAGGACTTGCTAATAATCTCCATCATAGTTGTATTTCTCTGCAGTGTGTTACTGAAGAATGTCTGAAAACAGACCAACAGAATTGAATTGAATTGAATTGAATTTACAGAATGAGATTATTACAAAACTCCTGTGAGTTAAGAAGATAAGCTTGTTATCATATTATTATTTGATATTGCCTGTTTTCTCAATATTTTAAGGCACAGAATTGTGTTCTTTTACTCCCAAGATGCAGTGAGCCCCTGATTGTGTGTCAAATCTTGAAAACTGCCAATGAAAATAACCAAAAGCTTTCCGAAACACAAGAACATGAAGGCAGAAGCTTTCATGTGATGAAAAGGCAGAAGCTGCCAGTGGATCAGATCGTTGATGTCTCAGATCCCAGGAGATCTCCTGAAGGATTCTGAAGCTTAATGCTCCTTGCCCGAGGACCCTGTCAGAACGGGATTCATAGATTAAACTTCCATGTTATGTTGGAGTGACAGTGTATCAGAAGCTGCGACAGCGAACAGCAGCTCAGTGTGTGTGGATCACTCACATGACAGGCGTATTCAGTGTGTGTGAATCAGTCACATGACAGGCATATTCAGTGTGTGTGGATCAGTCACATGACAGGCGTATTCAGTGTGTGAATCAGTCACATAACAGGCGTATTCAGTGTGTGTGGATCAGTCACATGCCAGGCGTATTCAGTGTGTGTGAATCAGTCACATGACAGCCGTATTCAGTGTGTGTGAATCAGTCACATGACAGGCGTATTCAGTGTGTGTGAATCAGTCACATGACAGCCGTATTCAGTGTGTGTGAATCAGTCACATGACAGGCGTACTCAGTGTTTGAATCAGTCACATGACAGCCGTATTCAGTGTGTGTGAATCAGTCACATGACAGGCGTATTCAGTGTGTGAATCAGTCACATGACAGGCGTATTCAGTGTGTGAATCAGTCACATGACAGGCATATTCAGTGTGTGTGGATCAGTCACATGACAGGCGTATTCAGTGTGTGTGGATCAGTCACATGACAGGCGTATTCAGTGTGTGTGAATCAGTCACATGACAGCCGTATTCAGTGTGTGTGAATCAGTCACATGACAGGCGTACTCAGTGTTTGAATCAGTCACATGACAGCCGTATTCAGTGTGTGTGAATCAGTCACATGACAGGCGTATTCAGTATGTGAATCAGTCACATGACAGGTGTATTCAGTGTGTGTGGATCAGTCACATGACAGCCGTATTCAGTGTGTGTGAATCAGTCACATGACAGGCACATTCAGTGTGTGAATCAGTCACATGACAGGCGTATTCAGTGTGTGTGAATCAGTCACATGACAGGCGTATTCAGTGTGTGGGGATCAGTCACATGACAGGCGTATTCAGTGTGTGTGAATCAGTCACATGACAGACATATACGGCACTGATGGCACATGCAAGTCTTGCACTGAAGCATAACATCAATGTATGACAGAAACCTCCAGTTGCAATAACTCTGGTATTTGATATTGATAACTAAAGGTGAATCTGAGGGGATGCAGGCCTCATAAAATCACTGTCTCTATTAAAAACCTCAGGAGTATTACCTGATGACCAACACACAGATGGAGATAGATAGATAGAAATAAATTACTTCACATTCTACAGAGCATTGAGAATTCAGTGTTTCGCTCATTTCCTAGACACAATATATCACACTCTCACAATGTTACATTTTGTGTTGATTTGTGTACAGCAAACAGAAACCAAACTAGTGATCATAAGAAAATGAGATATAGTAATCATAACGGTCAAATTTCAGCTCTTGTTTGGGGGAGGAATATGAAAAAGTGTCATCTCTTAAAATTAGTCGAGATATATTTATTTTCATTACTGTCAGATGACAGTCGGCTGCCTAGAGCATAGAATTGATTGAAAACCACAGAGATGCATTTCTAGTACACAAAAAATGAATGGAAACCTGAGAATGTGATCATTCACTGTAATGAAGATGGACAAATGAGAGAGAGAGAGAGAGAGAGAGAGAGAGAGAGAGAGAGAGAGAGAGAGAGAGAGAGAGAGAGAGAGAGAGAGAGAGAGATTAGACATTAAGCTGCAGAGGCTTCAACTCAAGCCAACAAAAAAACATTCCAGCTGAATTTATAGCACACTGGACAGAATCACTTCAGATTGTTGTAAGAATGGCACCACTGATGGATAAATAAAAGATTGTGTGTGTGTGGTTTACATGCAAGCCAGTGAATGTGTAAAAAAAGCTGTTGTTGGATTTTTTTGTACATTCCTAAAGCATATTATAAGTTTGTTTTTATGATTTGCTTCATGTAGTTATCAGGTTAAAAGCATCAGTACTCCCCTCTGCAGCAATTATATGACTTTAAGCTCTCAGTTCAGACAGTGTAATATGTTAATAGTTAATAGTTAAAGCTTTGTGTCTTGTTTTCTTTTCATGGTCAAATAATTTAGTAAAATACAATACATGCAATTTTTTATTGGGTGCAGCACTTTTACCTTCTATTACCAAAAAACTCTGCTTTCCCTTTGGTGGTTCAGCTTGCTTCAGGTTGGCGATGGGGTTTATTTTGACTGAATCTGTTCTCAGTTTTGGCATGAGTCTATTTCAATGTCACTTTCGCTTAAGACACTACGGTGGCGCAGTAGTGCACAACAAAATGAAATTGATATAACTCTATATAATATTGATATAATTGAGCAGACAACTTGGTGAACTCACAGGCTTTTAGTTCCCTTTCAAGAGAACTCGAGCTGCGTTGAGACGCGGTGGGAACGCCCTGCGTGATTGCGTCGAGAAGCACGTGTATAATCAGTCCAATGGAAAGATGAGACGTCATAGATGACATCATAGACCAGGAAGCTATAAAGCACCCCTGAAAACAGATCATGTCAGCTTCTGTGCCTTCAGCAAGCGCTCTCTGTATATATGTCCTTGTCATATTTATTGTTGTCTGTCAAGCTCAATATATATACTATATATCTATCTATTATGGCGAGCAAGCAAGATTTTAAGCGTTATGTTTTTCCCTGCCCTCGTTACATCACGGGTGGGGACACACATAAGCTTTGTGTTGCTTGTTTGGGAGTGGAGCATGCCCAGTCAGCCCTCGAGGGGGCTGACTGTGAGCATTGCGAGAAGCTGTCCGTGAGGACGCTCCGCTCCCGCCGGGCGTTCTTCGTGGAGGACGGTTCGGTTCATGCTCCCTGAGGTGCGGGTCCCGCTGCTGCCGAGGCACAGCGGCGGCTTTCATCTTGGGGTTCGCATATGGATCTAGTAGCGGGGCTTGAGACGGGCCCAGCCCTTTCTCAGCCCTTACCTGCTGGATCCAGTGCCTCTGCCCAGGAAGGAGCCCGCGCTGTGGTTTCTCCTCCCCAGGTTGAGGCACCAATGCTGCGGCTATCCAGTTCTGAGGAACTGGATGTCGTTTGTATTGATACTGGGGATTATCAGTCTTCGTCAGCTGATGATGTTGAGACTGAATCAAGAAAGAGTCTTTTAGATGAACGTTATTTACCATCTATATCACAACCTCCTCATCGGGAACTCCCGCCTTTCCCGATCACCACACTGAGGTGTCGAGATCGTGGAATAAACTGGTATCTTTCACAGTGCATAATCCACAAACACACAACTATAGTAATATTAAAGGTATTTCACACTATGGTTATTTGACAATGCCTCGTGCTGAAGAGACGCTTGCGAGCTATCTCTGCCCCGAGTCAGCGTCATCACTGAAAGCCCCGACGTTACCCACCAAGCCTTTAAAAAATACATCTTTACTGGTGGGTAAAGCGTATTCAGCAGCAGGTCAAGCAGCGGCATGCTTACACACTATGTCTATTCTTCAAGCATACCAGGCTGACCTGCTGAGGGACATTGATGATTGTTAGTGCTGACACAATTCGAGAATTGCGTCGCACAACAGATCTATCTCTCCGGGCCACCAAGGAGACGGCCAAATCTGTAGGCCATTCAATGGCAGCCCTGGTGGCCACGGAACGTCATCTATGGTTAAATCTGTCTGATATTAAGGATAGAGATAGGTCTGTTCTTCTGGACGCTCCGCTTTCACCTACGAGTTTGTTCGGTAACGCTATAAATTGTGTCGTCGATAGGTTTCAAGAAACTAAAAAGCAATCTGCGGCGTTCCAGAGGCTTCTTCCTCGCCGATCCAATGTCCCTGAGACTGCTCGTACTATAAAGGTTGAGCAGTCTTGACCGTCTACCAGCTCCTCACAGCAGCACAGTGTACAGCAGAAACAGAGCGTCACCGCTCGGGCTCCCCCTCAATCTGGGGATCCTGGGTGGAGGTCGCAGTCCAAGCCCTCTAGGGGAAGACAGGATCTGAGGACTGTCATCCCCAAGAGAGCTTGGACTAAGAAGAAGTCCTGACGCTCAACCCGTCAGACTTCTCAGGGTGGTCCCCTGCAGGGAGGGACGGTTTTGAGATATCGTTCCTCCTTGACGCCCTCTGGGGGGCGATTCTCTGAGGAGAGTCACAGCACTGCCACTTCGGTTGTTCCCTGCCGGTAAGCCGTTTCAGGGCACTGAGGTGTCAGCGTCCCCATACGATACGATCCTCAGAGGAGGGTCGTAGAATGATCAGTTCGGTTGTTCCCTGCCGGTTCGCCGCTTCAGGGCACCGAAATGATTGTTTAACGAAATCCAGAGGCCAGTCTCGAGAGACTAGTTCCCTTATCAGAATTTCTGGCAGCGTGGAATCTTCTGCCAAATATTTCTGAATGGGTCCTGCATTTAATAGAAAAAGGTTACAGAATTCAGTTTGGTTCTCGTCCGCCCAGATTTCAAGGGGTCCTTCCCACAGTGGTGGACTCCCAGCAGGCTCTGGTTATGGAGCAGGAAGTACTGACACTTATGTACTCCTCCCAGCTCAGAGGACTACTCTTCTAGGTGTAATATGGGATTCGACAACAATGCAAGCACGTCTGTCTCCTGCACGTATTTCTGCGATTCTCACAGCCGTAAAGAATGTAAAACTAGGCCAGTCACTCACTGTGAAACAGTTTCAGAGACTGTTGGGGCTCATGGCAGCTGCGTCCAAAGTAGTTACTTTTGGCCTTCTGTACATGAGACCCCTGCAGTGGTGGCTCAGGACCAAGGGGTTATCTCCGAGGGGAAATCCGTTCCGCACGATCAAGGTCACGCAACAATGCCTACGTGCCTTGGTCATGTGGAAGAAACCTTGGTTCCTCGCCCAGGGACCAGTGCTGGGGCTTCTTGTCGACGTGTCACGCTATCGACGGATGCTTCCCTCATGGGATGGGGGGCGGTCATGAGTGCGAAAGGTCTTTGGCAGGACCATCAATGTTCCTGGCACATAAATCGTCTGGAAATTTCGGCCTCTCAAATATTTCCTGCCAGACCTGAGAGGCCACCATGTGCTTGTCCGCTCGGACAACACATCGGTGGTCTCTTATATCAACCATCAGGGGGGTCTGCGGTCTCCTTTGCAAGCAGGCCCATCAGATCCTCCTATGGGCCCAAGGGAAGCTGCTATCACTCAGGGCAGTATATATTCCGGGGCATTTGAATTTGGAAGCGGATATCCTGTGGAGACAGGGGCTGAGGCCCGGGGAGTGGAGACTTCATCCCGAGGTGGTGGAGCTCCTTTGGGAGAAATTTGGTCAAGCTCAAGTCGACCTTTTCGCATCATCAGATACAACCCATGACAATCAGATATTGTCCCATGTGGTTCTCGCTGACGCACCCAGCTCCTCTCGGACTGGATGCAAAGGTGCAGGTGTGGCCAAGGCTGCACCTGTACGCATTTCCCCCAATATCCATGCTTACGGGTGTTCTTGAGAGGGTTCGCTGGGAAGGGGCCCGTCTATTATTAGTAGCGCCTTACTGGCCGGCCCGAGTATGGTTCTCGGACCTAGTGTCCCTTCTAGATGGCTCTCCTCTGGAGATTCCGGTCAGGAGGGACCTGTTGTCCCAAGCAAGGGGCACGATATTTCACCCTCATCCAGAGTTGTGGAAACTGTGGGCCTGGCCTCTGAGGGGGCCCGGCTCATAGAATCCGGTCTCTCGACTGAGGTCGTTGAGACCATTCTCCAATCCAGAGCGCCTTCCACGAGAAAACTATATGCATTGAAATGGAAATTATTCTCCCCCTGGTGTGGTGGATGTCACCTAGATCCTGTTAACTGCCCTGTTGGTACAGTTCTTGATTTCTTGCAAGACCGTTTCTCCGGAGGATTATCTCCTTCTACTTTAAAGGTATATGTGGCGGCTATATCGGCCTACCACACCCTTCTGAGGGGCACTTCTCTTGGGAGAGATCCTCTTATTATTCGTTTTTTTCCATGGTACATTGAGGTTGAGACCTGCACTGCACTCTAGAGCACCGGCTTGGGATTTGGGCATTGTACTTGAGGGTCTGGCCTTGGCCCCCTTCGAGCCTATTGAAGAGGTTTCAGAAAAATTCCTCACTCTAAAAACTTTACTTCTTCTCACTATTTCTTCGATTAACCCTCTGAGGTCTAAGGGGTTTTTAGGGTCCTTGAAGTGTTCTGACATGCTCTGACATTTGTGCTTTTTTCAGTTATTTATAAACATGTTAATGGCAAAGGTGTAAATTCACTCTATATAGCACAAACGGGGCTACCGTAATATGTGAGCAACATGTATGTACATATTTGCATTTTTTAGAGAATAATGTTTATGCGTGGTTATTGAAAAAAGTAAAACTTAAAGTGTCTGAAATAAGACCACAAAACACATACTAAATATGTGTCCACAAGACTTTTGACTAATGAGTGTTGTTGCCTCGAATTTTTGCTTCAAAATGATCTGAAAATCATCCTGCCTAATCATTTACACAAAACAATACATTGATTTACACTGAAGACACCTTTTGTTTGGAAAGGCAATATGCGTGGAGGCGTGTTCACACCTGAGAAGACAAAGGCCGGATAATGTGCCACATACATAATGAGCTGCATATTAATTAGCCTCACACAGGTGTGTCACAGGATCCCAAAGAATGCAAGGACAAAAGAAATTATCTATATATACATATTTTACAATTAGAAATTGTAACCAATTATAAATAGGTTACAATTACAACAATAATTACAATTTTAACAATATTTCAAGTGTATTTCTTTGTAAAAAGTATACATTTTATCATACGTATTAAAAAAGGTAAGGATTCATTAGTTTGAATATTGGAACAAACACTATAATAACATCTTAGTTGATAATTCAATATACCTACTTTATTTTTGACAAAACATCATACTGTAGTATATTTAACTATGAGCAGATATTGGTGAACAAAAGCATACCTATTTAATGTGACAGTAGTCTTTTTTTACAGTCAAAACTTTATAATCTATCCAAAACTAATCACAAAATCTTGTCTAAACATTCATATTTAGTCTGTAACATATTGTGTATGATATATTAGTATATACATGTGAATTTGCAGTTTGTTGCTTATACAGATATTTTATTTAAACATATTTCAGTCTATTTTTACTCATCTTAGTAGGCTATAGCAATATAGTTTGGATGTGTTCATGTAAATTTAATAACATGTTTACTAATGCAGATGCGAGAGTGAATGAACGGCACAGACACGCGCTGTATAACTGTAGTAAACAAAGCGCGCGCGCCTGTGCCGTTCATTCATCATTTAGCCTACACACAGACACGCAATTCATATTTAAACAGTCTTTTTGCAGTTTATAAACACTATTCAATATCGCGATTAGAACAAAGCACCTAAGAATAAATGACTTACTACATCAGCTGGATCCGTTGCTCCTCGAAATTAAACTACCAGCACTTCTGGTACATTTTCCAGGGTTATTAGATAGTATTATTCCTCACAGCGTAGGGATTCGCTGTGTTCACAGCGGTAGTAAGAAACTTACTAAACATGATTTTATAATCCAGCTGGTGGGCGTTGGCATGTTTGCATGGCTTGCCTTAGATCATTTGCGTTTGAATACCGCGCGCTCTCCGTGGGCGTGGCACATTAACGCGTAATGAGGTATAATGAGCTGGAAAGAAAAAGACTGACATCTCTCTCTTTTCATACAGATTACATAAACTGAGAATATTTGTTTTTTTATATAAATTAATTCATTTAAAAGAAGAGAGTTCAAGCTTCATTATGGAAAAACACTCGTGCCTGTATGACAAGTATTTGCGGAATTACAGTTAATTTTCGGACGCGTTTCTGAATGGACTTAACTGACAGAGAGAAGGCAGAACGCTCATCATGTTTGTTTTTCTTTATTTGGCGAAAAGCACAACACTTTGTTTTTATTGTGAGTATCCACAAAAAAAATAGACACTTATCAGGATCTAATGATGTACAACACTTAATATGTAAGATCAAAATCAACAGAGTATTTTGAGTTTCTTTTGCACTGATAAGAAAAAAAGTGAGCTGGTATGGCCGGCGATACCGCCGACCCCAGAGGGTTAAGAGAATTGGAGATCTGCAAGCCCTGTCGATTGCTCCTTCATGATTGGAATTTGCACCTGGTATAGTGAAGGCATTTCTTTTACCCTAGGCCGGGTTACATCCCTAAGGTCCCTGCTGATGTTGCGGGCACAACAGTGTTGCAGGCCTTTTATCCTCCACCTTTTAATACCCCAGATCAGGAAAGTCTTAATCTGTTATGTCCCGTTTGGGCACTGGATGCTTACGTTCACAGAGCTGCCCAGTGGCATAAATCTGAGAAGCTATTTGTCTGCTTCGGGTCACCTAAGAAAGATTGCCCTGCATCTAAACAGGTAATGAGCAAGTGGGTAGTTGAGGCTATCTCACTTGCTTATGAAGCGGCCGGACAGCTTTCACCTATGGCTGTTCGGGCCCACTCTACAAGGAGTATGGCTGCCTCTAAGGCTTTAATTTCGGGTGTTTCCCTTCAAGATGTATGTAATATGGCAGGCTGGTCCTCACCACATACATTTGTCAGGTTTTATGACTTATACCTCTCCACTCCTGGGACTAGGTTGCTCGCTTCTTAGGGTGCGCAAGGACTTCACTCAGAATGGGCATTTGTCATTATGGTGTAGTGGGTATGGGGTTCCCACCGCGTCTCAACGCAGCTCGAGTTACCTTGAAAGGGAACGTCTCAGGTTACGTATGTAACCCTGGTTCCCTGAGAGGGAACGAGACGTTGCGTTGAGACGCGGTGGGAACCCCATACCCACTACACCATAATGACAAATGCCCATTCTGAGTGAAGTCCTTGCGCACCCTAAGAAGCGAGCAACCTCTTGTGACTTGTTTTTGTAGTGTTGTGCCTTGATTTTGTTGTGTTGTGGCTTATTTCCGTTGTGTTGTGACTTGATTTTGTTGTGTTGTGGCATGATTTTTTTCTGTTGTGGCTTGTTTTCGTTGTGTTGTGACTTGATTTCGTTGTGTTGTGGCTTGTTACTGTTGTGTTGTGGCTTGATTCCGTTGTGTTGTGAATTGATTTCGTTTTGTTGTGGCTTGTTTCCTTTGTTTTGATTTGATTTCATTGTGTTGTGACTTGTTTCCGTTGTGTTGTGGCTTGATTTTGTTGTGTTGTGGCTTATTTCCGTTGTGTTGTGGCTTGATTTTGTTGTGTTGTGACTTGTTTCCGTTGTGTTGTGGCTTGATTTTGTAGTGTTGTGGCTTGTGTCCGTTGTGTTGTGACTTGTTTCCACTGTGTTGTGACTTGATTTCGTTGTTTTGTGACTTGTTTCTGTTGTGTTGTTACTTGATTTCATTGAGTTGTGACTTGGTTTCATTGTGTTGTGACTTGTTTCCGTTTGTGTTGTGACTTGTTTTTGTTGTGTTGTGGCTTGATTTTGTTGTGTTGTGGCTTATTTCCGTTGTGTTGTGGCTTGATTTTGTTCTGTTGTGGCTTGATTTTGTTGTTGTGGCTTGTTTCCGTTGTGTTGTGATTTGATTTGTTGTGTTGTGGCTTGATTTTGTTGTGTTGTGGCTTATTTCCGTTGTGTTGTGACTTGATTTTGTTGTGTTGTGGCTTGATTTTGTTGTGGCTTGATTTTGTTGTGTTGTGGCTTGTTTCCGTTGTGTTGTGACTTGATTTCGTTGTGTTGTGGCTTGTTTCTGTTGTGTTGTGACTTGTTTCCGTTTGTGTTGTGACTTGTTTTTGTTGTGTTGTGGCTTGATTTTGTTGTGTTGTGGCTTATTTCCGTTGTGTTGTGGCTTGATTTTGTTCTGTTGTGGCTTGATTTTGTTGTTGTGGCTTGTTTCCGTTGTGTTGTGATTTGATTTTGTTGTGTTGTGTTGTGGCTTGATTTTGTTGTGTTGTGGCTTATTTCCGTTGTGTTGTGACTTGATTTTGTTGTGTTGTGGCTTGATTTTGTTGTGGCTTGATTTTGTTGTGTTGTGGCTTGTTTCCGTTGTGTTGTGACTTGATTTCGTTGTGTTGTGGCTTGTTTCTGTTGTGTTGTGGCTTGTTTCTGTTGTGTTGTGGCTTGATTTTGTTGTGCTGTGAATTGATTTTGTTTTGTTGTGGCTTGTTTCCGTTGTGTTTTGACTTGATTACATTGTGTTGTGACTTGTTTCCGTTGTGTTGTGGCTTGATTTTGTTGTGTTGTGGCTTGATTTTGTTGTGTTGTGGCTTATTTCTGTTGTGTTGTGACTTAATTTAGTTGTGTTGTGACTTGATTTTGTTGTGTTGTGGCTTGATTTCGTTGTGTTGTGACTTGTTTCCGTTGTGTTGTGTCTTGATTTCGTTGTGTTGTGAACTGATGTTTTTTTTTTATAAACTCCGTTGTGTTGTGGCTTGTTTCCGTTGTGTTATGATTGTTTGCTTTTTAAATTTCGTTGTGTTGTGGCTTGTGTCCGTTGTATTGTGACTTGATTTCGTTGGGTTGTGAACTGATGTTTTCTTTTTAAATTCCTTTGTGTTGTGGCTTGTTTCCGTTGTGTTGTGATTGTTTGCTTTTTAAATTCCGTTGTTTTGTGGCTTGTGTCCGTTGTGTTGTGACTTGATTTCGTTGTGTTGTGAACTGATGTTTTCTTTTAAAATTCCATTGTGTTGTGGCTTGTTTCCTTTGTGTTGTGGTTGTTTGCTTTTTAAATTCCGTTGTGTTATGCACTACTGGGCCACCGTAAGACACAGCATTACCATGGTAACTCACATCACATCCTGTTCCCTTCAGCTGCATTGTTTCCTGATGCTCACTAGCGTGTTGTGTTGTGTCTGTTCTGCACAGGCACGACTGTGGTTCAGGTGACAGCGACGGATGCTGACGACCCCACTTACGGCAACAGCGCCAGAGTTGTGTACAGCATCATACATGGACACCCTTACTTCTCTGTGGAGCCCAAGACAGGTAACTTTACATTTATCTCATAAATATATCTGAACAGTTGACATTAAGTATTTGTAGAAATTTGGGACTTTTCTACACTGTTTTTGGCCAAGCAAAAAAAAAAATGAAAATGGACATATTGGCTACTTTTATGCTTCATTTTTGGAGCATATGACTTGTGTGATGTGTGTTATATTTTATGTCAGGGCAACTTCTGGCAAGCTTTCTGACATAATGAGCCAAGACTCAACGGATTGAAGAGTGAAAACAGAGTGCAAGAGTTTTCTTTTTAAGTTGTCATGGCGAAAGACTGAAAGAAAAAATGTGAATGTGTTATGTCATATTCCACCCAAAAAGGTATATTCTCTCATAATTTACTCACCCTCATGCCTTCCAAGATGTATATGACTTTCTTTCTTCTGTGAAAAAAAAACAAACATCTTTCATAGATGAAAGAACAATCTCTGTGAGTCCATATAATGCAAGTGTATAGGACTCTCAAAGCTGACACTTCAAAAATCATCAAAACAAACACAACAGGAATCCATACGAGCCCGGTTGATGAATCATTGTCTTCTGTGTGTGAGAAAAATACTAATATTTTATTGTTTATTTTTATATAAAGAATCACTTCCTGCCACTTCCATGTTGTGAATAACAAAACGTTGTGAAGCATGATGTAATTACATTGTGAATCTTGTGCGAGAAGTGATGCGGAGCTCAGTTTCACAACACGCTTCCATAACACGGTTGAATGGAAGCGATGCTCAATAGTTTAAAAAGTTTTATTAGGTATTACTCACAGAGATGGAATATTTTTCTAAAAATCTCAGTTTGTGTTCCACAGTAATAGAGCTAATAGGACTTCATGTTCTAATCCCTGTGCAGAGTTGGCCTACCTGATGCCAGCAGTGAGATTTGAGTGTTAAGGGAGGGTAGGAATATAATAGTCCTCAGGTGAGCACCTTCTTCATGACCCTTTCGCTGATGAACCCACAGAACCTCCAGAGGGCATCCCAGTTACACCCCCTCATCTCCATACCCCCCCCCCCCCAGTCTTCATAACGCCATACCCCCCAGTCTTCATAACTCAATACCCCACAGTCTTCATAACTCCATACCCCCCAGTCTTCATAACTCCATACCCCCCAGTCTTCATAACTCCATACCCCACAGTCTTCATAACTCCATACCCCCCAGTCTTCATAACTCCATATCCCCCAGTCTTCATAACTCCATACCCCCCAGTCTTCATAACTCCATATCCCCCAGTTTTCATAACTCCATACCCTCAGTCTTCATAACTCCATACCCCCAGTCTTCATAACTCCATACCCCCCAGTCTTCATAACTCCATACCCCCAGTCTTCATAACTCTATACCCCCCAGTCTTCATAACTCCATATCCCCCAGTTTTCATAACTCCATACCCCCAGTCTTCATAACTCCATACCCCCCAGTCTTCATAACTCCATACCCCCCAGTCTTCATAACTCCATACCCCCAGTCTTCATAACTCCATACCCCCCAGTCTTCGTAACTCCATACCCCCCAGTCTTCGTAACTCCATACCCCCCAGTCTTCGTAACTACATTTCCCCCAGTCTTCGTAACTCCATACCCCCAAGTCTTCATAACTCCATACCCCCCAGTCTTCATAACTCCATACCCACCAGTCTTCATAACTCCATACCACCCAGTATTCATAACTCCATACCCCCCAGTCTTCATAACTCCATATCCCCAGTCTTCATAACACCATACCCCCCAGCTCCCAACTCCATACCCCCCAGTCTTCATAACTCCATACCCTCCAGTCTTCATAACTCCATACCCCACAGTCTTCATAACTCCATACCCCACATTCTTCATAACTCCATATCCCCCAGTCTTCATAACTCCATATCTGCCAGTCTTCATAACTCCATACCCCCAGTCTTCATAACTCCATACCCCCCATTCTTCATAACTCCATATCCCCCAGTCTTCATAACTCCATATCCCCCAGTCTTCATAACTCCATACCCCCCAGTCTTCATAACTCCATATCCCCCATTCTTCATAACTACATATCCCCCAGTCTTCATAACTGCATACCCCCAGCCTTCATAACTCCATACCCCCCAGTCTTCATAACTCCATACCCCCAGTCTTCATAACTACATAGCCCCCAGTCTTCATAACTGCATACCCCCCAGTCTTCATAACTCCATACCCCCCATTCTTCATAACTCCGTATCCCCCAGTCTTCATAACTCCATATCCCCAGTCTTCATAACTCCATACCCCAAGTCTTCATAACTCCATATCCCCCATTCTTCATAACTACATACTCCCCAGTCTTCATAACTGCATACCCCCCAGTCTTCATAACTGCATACCCCCAGTCTTCATAACTGCATACCCCCCATTCTTCATAACTCCATATCCCCCAGTCTTCATAACTCCATATCCCACAGTCTTCATAACTCCATACCCACAGTCTTCATAACTCCATACCCCATACCCCCCAGTCTTCATAACTCCATATCCCCCATTCTTCATAACTCCATATCCCCCATTCTTCATAACTCCATACCCCCATTTTTCATAACTCCATATCCCCCAGTCTTTTTAACTCCATACCCCCCAGTCTTCATAACTCCATACCCACAGTCTTCATAACTCCATATCCCCCATTCTTCATAACTCCATACCCCCCAGTCTTCTTAACTCAGTACCGCCCAGTCTTCATAACTCCATAACCCCAAGTCTTCATAACTCCATACCCCTCAGTCTTCATAACTCCATATCCTCCAGTCTTCATAACTTCTTACCCCCCATTCTCCCAACTCTATACCCTCCAGTCTTCATAACTCCATACCCCTCAGTCTTCATAACTCTATATCCCCCAGTCTTCATAACTCCATACCCCCCAGTCTTCATAATTCCATACCCCCAAGTCTCCCAACTCCGATTGTATTCATCTGAAAGAAGAATGTCATATACACCTAGGATGGCTTCAGGGTGAGTAAATCATGGGCTAATTTTCATTTTTGGGTGAACTATCTTTGATAGTTACTTTGTGTATGTCAGGTCAACGTTTTGGGGTCTGAAGGGTTTTCTGGGCCCTGGAGGTGTTCTGACATGTTCTGACATTTGTGCTTATTTCTGTTACTTGTAACATTTTCATGGCTGAAGTCTGATTACACTGTATTCAGCACAAATTCTACTACAATAATATGTGAGCAGCATGTATGTAAAAGTTTGTAGTTTTGAGAAAATTACATTTATGCGTGGTTTGTGGAAAAACAAAAAAAGTCTCTAAAATAAAGTCATGAAACCCATACTCATTATTTTTTCACAAGACTTTTGAAAATTGTATCACGTAGCCTAGAATATCATCCTGCCTACTCATTCAGATATAACAATATATTGATTTAAAATTTGTAAGGCATGTTTTGTGTAAGAAAGGTCTATGCGAGGAGGCGTGAATCATCAATATGAATCATCACATTCATATTGATGTGTTTCACACCTGAGAAAGACAAAGACCCTCCCATAATGGCCCTATCAGGTGGGGACTGTGAGGGAACTAGAACAAAGAATGAGGAGAGATTTCAAAAAGAATGGCTTTTTGATTGTTTGGATTTATTTACAACAAAACATAATCCAAAGATACAAAACAAAGGACACAAAAGCACATTAGTGAACACACTCATCTAAAGATAGGTTAGGGTTAGTGACTTGAACAGTCACACACCTTTGTGCCATTCATGAAACATAGTATATCCTACCTGTCATTCCAAGGTGTTTGATTGTTCATTTTTCCATGTTCATGTACAGAGACTCGTGTGAATGTTTAAGTCAGCAGGTCAGTCTGGATCATCTTATGTTACTTAAAATGTTTCCATTTCATTATGACTGTCACGTTTCTATGTGTTTAAGTTCCGTTTTGTGATCTGGTTTCCCCCTGTCTTTGTGATTTTTGGTTTAGTCCTGTTATTAGTTCAGTTTTGTGATCTTGTTCACCCCTGTCTTTGTGTTTTTGGTTTAGTCCTGTTAGTGTTTCCCGGTCTGTTTAATTAGTAATTCCCTTCACCTGTGTTCTGTTAATTATCCTATTAGTCCTTGTGTATTTAAGTCCTGTGTGTTCCTTCAGTCTTGGTCGGTCGTTGAAGTGTCAAGGTCAGTGTTGTATGTCATTGTATTCCTGAGTTTCTGAAGTTCCTAAGTTCCTGAGTATTCCTGTAATCTGAGTTTGTGAATAAACCAGATGTATTGAAATCCTGTCTCCTCGTCTTCAACCTGCAATACCCGTGACAGAACGACCGACCCAACAAAAGATGGACGAAGCGGGGCTGATCTTGTGCTCTCTCTACCAAGATGGCCGTAAGATTGAATCTTACATTGAGGACTTTATTAAGTTTAGCCATCAAACCTCCCTTACCGATCAGCAATTGATGGATCTATTTTGGAGTGGTTTGGATCCACAATTTTATGCGCTGATTCCACCTGGAGGTCCCGGTGAGACCATTGAACGGTATCTCGAGGCGATATTAAGATGGATGGGCTCCCCGTTCATGGTCTGTACCGCCCGTTCTAAGCCCTCTTCACCGCTGGTTCCGTCCAGCACCAAGCCCTCTTCGCCGCTGGTTCCGTCCAGCACCAAGCCCTCTTCACCGCTGGTCCCGTCCAGCACCAAGCCCTCTTCGCCGCTGGTTCCGTCCAGCACCAAGCCCTCTTCACCGCTGGTCCCGTCCAGCACCAAGCCCTCTTCGCCGCTGGTTTCGTCCAGCACCAAGCCCTCTTCGCCGCTGGTTTCGTCCAGCACCAAGCCCTCTTCGCCGCTGGTTCCGTCCAGCATCAAGCCCTCTTTACCGCTGGTCCCGTCCAGCACCAAGCCCTCTTCGCCGCTGGTTCCGTCCAGCACCAAGCCCTCTTCACCGCTGGTCCCGTCCAGCACCAAGCCCTCTTCTCCGCTGGTTTCGTCCAGCACCAAGCCCTCTTCGCCGCTGGTTCCGTCCAGCACCAAGCCCTCTTCACCGCTGGTCCTGTCCAGCACCAAGCCCTCTTCGCCGCTGGTTTCGTCCAGCACCAAGCCCTCTTCGCCGCTGGTCCCGTCCAGCCCAGAGCCTTCGCCGCTGGTCCCGTCCAGCCCAGAGCCTTCGCCACTGGTCCGGTCCAGCACAGAGCCTTCACCGCTGGTCCGGTCCAACACAGAGCCTTCACCGCTGGTCCGGTCCAGAACAGAGCCTTCACTGCTGGTCCGGTCCAGCACAGAGCCTTCACCGCTGGTCCCGACCAGCACAGAGCCTTCACCGCTGGTCCCGACCAGCACAGAGCCTTCACCGCTGGTCCTCGTCCAGAGTCCGGACGAGAAGGACTTAATTTACTTTTTTACAAAGCCCGCTGATCCTGCGCCAGAGCCCGCTGATCCTGCGCCAGAGCCCGCTGATCCTGCTCCAGAGCCCGCTGTTCCTGCTCCAGAGCCCATTGATCCTGCGCCAGAGCCCGTTGATCCTGCGCCAGAGCCCGCTGATCCTGCGCCAGAGCCCGCTGATCCGGCGCCAGAGCCCGCCCAGCCGGTCCCATCCACGTCTGCTGATCCAGAGACTGTTCCCGTTCCTGAGCCGGTGTCTGTTCCCGTTCCTGGGCCGGTGTCTGTTCCTGAGCCGGTTTCTGTGTTTGTGTCTGTCTTTGTGGCCGTTATTGTTCTAGTGGCTGCTGAGCCTGAGCCGGTGTCTGGTCCTGAGCCGGTGTCTTTTCCTGAGCCGGTGTCTGTTCCCGATCCTGAGCCTGTTCCTAATCCGGGCACTCACCCCAAGTATTTTTTTGGGGGGGGCCATAGGTCTTCGTCCCGGCCGTCCAAGGGTCCACGGCCGCCCAAAGGGTCTTCACCGCCGTGGCCGCCCGAAGGGTCTTCACCGCCATGGCCGCCCGAAGGGTCCTCACCGCCGTGGCCGCCCGAAAGGTCCTCACCGCCGTGGCCGCCCGAAGGGTCCTCACCGCCGTGGCCGCCCGAAGGGTCCTCACCGCCGTGGTTGCCCGAAGGTCCTACTGCTCCGCCGTGGTCACGCCCACAGCCTGCTCCGCCCTGGACGCCCGAGGGTCTAACAGCTCCGCCCTGGACGCCCGAGGGCTCGTCTGCTCCGCCCTGGCCACCGCCCTGGCCACGCCCGCGTCCTGCTCCGCCCTGGAGGCTTCCTGCTCCAGATCGGCCTCCCCCTCGTCAGCCTCCAGGGCGCCCACCCTCCCACCCCTTTGGATGTTATACGGCGTGAGGACGCGCCTTCGGGGAGGGGGGAGGTACTGTCACGTTTCTATGTGTTTAAGTTCCGTTTTGTGATCTGGTTTCCCCCTGTCTTTGTGATTTTGGTTTAGTCCTGTTATTAGTTCAGTTTTGTGATCTTGTTAACCCCTGTCTTTGTGTTTTTGGTTTAGTCCTGTTAGTGTTTCCCGGTCTGTTTAATTAGTAATTCCCTTCACCTGTGTTCTGTTAATTATCCTATTAGTCCTTGTGTATTTAAGTCCTGTGTGTTCCTTCAGTCTTGGTCGGTTGTTGAAGTGTCAAGGTCAGTGTTGTATGTCATTGTATTCCTGAGTTTCTGAAGTTCCTAAGTTCCTGAGTATTCCTGTAATCTGAGTTTGTGAATAAACCAGATGTATTGAAATCCTGTCTCCTCGTCTTCAACCTGCAATACTCGTGACAATGACGTTATGATATGAGATTGGAGTAAAAACATGAAGCCTAATGTTTGGCGCGTTGTGCTTTTCAAATGCACAGCGCGAGTGACTCAAACTCACAGCGCGTGCAGAGAACATTTACTGAAGCGATCGAGCCGCTCCAAATTATGAAACATTATTGTTACCACATTATACATATCTACGTTTGAGCAGATATCCACAAACACAGTATTTAACAGTAAACACTGGTCTAAACATTCTAATTTTCACCATATTGGAGTACACTCATACTAGCCTACTTTGATATCATGCTGTGTTTTATTATCGAACATAAAAACATCCTCATGTCGTACATGTATATACATTTAGCATTGAAAGGTTGCCTACCTGTCTATAGTTCATGTTTCAACATGTTTCTGTCTATTTCATACATTTTAGTCTGGCACCAGTTTAACTAGTAGCTACAATGTGAAGTTTAAGCAACAATTACACGCTTACTATTATGAGTGGGAATTTCTTACTTTAAAACTTTTCTTATCTTCAATTTGCGTTCTTCTAATTCTTCTGAGGTAAATCCAAGGTAAACAGCACAGACACAACGTGTCTTCCAAACTCTATGAAAATCAGAGGACTGATGAAGTCTAATGCCTTGTTTAGAGGAAATGAGGGTGTTTACAGGTCAGCGTTCCTTCACGTGGACGATTTGCATGTGAATCCCACGTGCGAGCGTCGGTGTGGTCACATTAGAGCTAATGTGGACGCGCTTGAGAAACTACATCTCGTTGCTTTCAGACGAGACTCTGGACAGGTGGCCTCGGCGGGACGAGACCCTGGAAGGGTCAAAGGTGATTGTGGTTGAGTGGGGGTGGTGTCTACACCAACCTCACAAACTGTGAGGGAAGAACCACTCAACCATAGCACATAATCAATATACTGAGCCAGGGAACATGTGGTAGCTGCCGCTGGAACCTGTTGATAAAGGTGATCGTCAAACCCACACTAAAAGATGGTCTTTACTGTGTCCTCCTTCCTGGGTCTTTGATATGAGAGCTCGAGGAACTCCTCGATGTAGTTCTCAATTGGGCGGCCATCCTGGAAGAGAGTGAACAATGGGTCTGCAGAGATGGGAAGTTTGATCATCTTGTTCGTTGTTTTTGGTCCAATCTTCTGTCACGGTGTGGTGCAAGCAGAAGTTGATGAAGGAGAATTAAAGTTTCCAATACAATCTTTTACTACAATATAACTATCACAGATAAAAAGAAAACGGGCAGAAGGTACACACACACTAAACACAATGTAGATTGGACCTGGACTAGATGAACAGAGGGAACTTAAATACTAACACAGATGACGATGATTGATTGAAGGACAAGTGTTACAAATGATGAGGATTACTAGACACAGGTACTACAACTGAAGACCAACGAGAAGCAGGAAAACTGAACAAGGAAGACATGTGACAGATGAAAACAAGATAAACAACAGGACAGATGAACATAACTGTGACAATAACGGTCAGATAAGTATGATTTAAACCATGCTAGTGCAATTCCAATTTTCGAGTCTATTTAAAAGAATGTGGTGGTCGATAGTGTCAAATGCAGCACCAAGATCAAGTAACACTAATAGAGAGATACAATCACGATCGGATGATAAGAGCAAATAAATTTGGGACTCTAATGAGAGCTGTCTCAGTACTATGATACAGTCTAAATCCTAGCAGATACCATTTCTTCCTAAAAAGGAGCATAGTTGTGAAGATACTGCCTTTTCTAGTATCTTTGACAGAAAAGGTAGATTCGAGATCGGCCTGTAATTGACTAATTCTGTAGGATCAAGTTGCGTTTTTTTAACAAGCTGTTAAATCATAGCCAGCTTAAAAGTTTTTGGTACGTATCCTGATGACAAAGATGAATTGTTGATATTAAGAAGAGGATCTATGACCTCTGGAGGCATCTCTTTCAGTAGTTTCAGTAGTCGGTATAGAATCTAACATACATGTTGTCGATTTAGATGATTTAACGAGTTTATTAAATTCACCCTCTCATATAGCAATGAATGAATCGAATTTTTCGTCAGGGAGACTACAATGCACTGTCTGATGCAATACTGTTGTAGACGGTTGCATAGTTATAATTTTCTCCCTGATATTATCAATCTTGTAAGTAAAAAAGTTCACAAAGTCATTACTGCTGTGCTGCTTGCAAACTTCTGGGCTTGAAGCTTTACTTTTTGTTAGTTTAGCTACTGTTTCAAATAAATACCTAGGGTTTTGTTTATTTTCTTCTAATAGGGTTGAGAAATAAGCAGATCTAGCAGTTTTTAAGGCCTCTCTGTATGCAATCATGCTCTCTTTCCATGAAATGCGAAATACCTCTAGTTTTGTTTTCTTCCAGTTGCGCAGATTTTTTCTGGCTGCTCTCTTAAGGGCCTGAGTGTGCTCGTTGTACCATGGCGTTGGACTATTTTCTTTAATATTGTTTAAGCGCAAAGGAGCAAATGTGTCTAAAGTGCTGGAAAAGAGAGAGTTAAACGTTTCTGTCGCATTATTGAGTTCTTCTAAGCTATCTGGGATGCTGAGATGATGAAACTGATCAGGAAGATTATTAATAAAGCAATCTTTAGTGGCAGAAGTGATAGGTCTAACATATTTATAACACGGAGTTGGCTTTGCAGCCTTGGCTAAATGAAGTTTACACAAGACTAGATAATGATCTGACATGTCATCGCTCTGCTGCACAATTTCAGTGACATCAACATTGATTCCATGAGATAATATTAGATCTAGAGTATGATTACGACAATGAGTAGGTCCTGACACGTGTTGTCTAACTCCAATAGAATTCAGAATATCTTTAAATGCCATTCCCAATGCATCTTTTTCGTTATCTACATGTATATTAAAATCACCAACAATTAGGACTTTATCTGCAGCCAGTATTAACTCTGATAGAAAGTCAGCAAATTCTTTGATAAAGTCTGTATGGTGCCCTGGTGGCCTGTATACAGAAGCCAGCACAAATCTCAAACGTGATTTATCATTTGCACTAGATATTGTTACATTAAGCACCAACACTTCAAAATAATTATATTTGAAACTAGACTCAGTAATCCTGAAAATATTACTATAAATTGCAGCAACACCTCCCCCTTTGCCTTTCATACAAGGTTCATGTTTATAACCATAATCTTGGGGGGTGCACTCCTTTAAAGTAATGTAATTGTTTAGTTTTGGCCAGGTTTCTGTCAAACACAGCACATCTAGGTTATAGTCTGTAATCATATCATTAACAATAAGTGCTTTTGAAGTAAGGGATCGAATATTCAGCAACCCAAGCTTTATCATTTGTTCATTTGTATTATATCTGTTTTTTATTTGTTGAACATCAATACAATTTTTACTCTTAGATCGGTTTGGAAGTTTTTTGTATTTCCTAATTCGGGGAAGAGACACAGTCTCTATATGATGATATCTAGGTGACAGAGTCTCTATGTGATGGGATTTATCTGACCTCAGTGACGTGAGACAGCTAGCAGACGGTCGGTTTAGCCAGTCTGTCTGCTTTCTGACCTGAGCCTCTGATTGTCATGTTTGAGCTCTAAGACTATGTGCCATATTACTAGAGAGAAGAGCAGCACCATCCCAGGAGGGATGAATACCATGTCTTTTCAACAGGTCAGGTCTGCCCCAAAAACTTTTCCAATTGTCTATGAATTCTATATTATTTTGTGGACACCACTTAGACAGCTAGCCATTGAATGAGGACAGTCTACTAACTATCTCATCACTCCTTTGAACAGGAAGGGGGCCAGAGCAAATTACAGTGCCTGACATCGTACTTGCGAGTTCACACCTCTGTAACGTTAATTTTAGTGATCTCCAACTGGCGAAGTCGAACATCATTAGTGCCGACGTGAATAATAATCTTAGAGAATTTACGATTAGCATTAGCCAGCACTTTTAAATTTGCTTTGATGTCAGGCGCTCTGGCTCCCGGCAAACATGTGACTATGGTGGCTGGTGTCTCTATTTTCACGTTCCGTGTAGTAGAATCGCCAATAACTAGGGCACATTCAACAGGATTCTCAGTGGGTGTTTTACTGAGTGGGGAGAATCTATTTGATGTTGTAATCAGAACGGAAGAGTGGTGTTTTGTCCCGCGACTACAGCGTCTCACCGCCACCCGGTCACCCTGCTGCACGGGCTCTACTACAGCCGGAACCGAACAATGTACAGTGTTCTCTAAGCTAATCGCATCCAAAGTAGTATCTAATTTGAAACTCACAGCTCCGCCCCCACAATGGCGCCAGTGTTTGGCTTCGCCGCTGTGGCTGGATGTTCGTCTCAACTCGTTTTATTTATTTTCTGTGCTATATTGTTAAGTTTGTCCGCAAATATATTGTGTCTACTGCATGGGTGTATGATCGTCACACAATGCTTCAGATTCGATCCTCCATGGTGGAGTGTGGTGGCGTATGTACCTGGAGTGCGTTTTCTGCCTCGTTCATATGTCTGTCTGCAGCTTTTGCCTGTATGCGGAATGGAGAAGGCCTAATGCGACATGCAAAGAAGCGGCAGAGAAGGCGAGGAAAAAGGGCAGGGAGGCAGGTGCATCTTAAGAAGCTCCTGAAGATGGGACTTTTTGACGGTGACTTACGACCGCCTTGTCTTCGTTTTGTTTTCCCTGATGTCCCTAGGACTCTGGTCCCTCTGCCTTGGAGAAACCCTACTATTGGGCGCGGTGTGTGTGCCATGCACCTGAAGTTGCTGCCGCGAGCCTCTCCCTCTGCTCCGAGTGTCGTTTCTGCACCGCTCAAGATGGCCTTATTAAACGCCCGTTCAATCTCTAACAAGTCATTTTTGCTCAGTGACTTATTTACTTCCAAAAATCTGGATTTTATGTTGCTGACGGAGACATGGCAACGGAGTATGGATTACTGTCATTTCATTGAACTCTGTCCTGTGGATTGCTCATTTATCAGCACGCCAAGACTCGTGGGCCATGGCGGAGGGCTTGCTGTGGTTTTTAAAAAGCATTTTATTTGCCAATCGATGAGCGCAGGTATGTACTCTTCATTTGAACTTCAGATGACTAAAGTTGGTCGTTCAAATTCATTCTATTGTTTTTTGGTTTACCGACCACCTGGGCCAATGGCCTCTTTTCTGAGTGAATTTATTGACTTTTTATCAACCACTATTAAACTGAACAGAGTGATTATTGTCGGCGATTTCAATATTCACGTGGATGACAATGCCTGCAACATTGCTTCTGAATTTTGAAGCATCACGGAATCTTTCAACTTTACTCAACACGTCACTGGTCCTATGCATAATAAGGAACATACGCTCGATCTAGTTCTCTCTCATGGTCTAAATACTAGCAATATTTGTATTGAAGATGTATGTTTTAGTGATCACAAGTGCACTTTATTTGATCTTGCTTACAACGACGACCCTCTGCCTGTCAAGCGAGTGTCTTGCTCTCGTATGGTTAACCAGCTTGCTGTTGAGATTTTCTCAGCTGGTTTTAACTCAAGCTCGGTTCCCTTTCGAAGAGAACTCAACAATACATCATCGACGCTATGGGGAATGCCTCAGGCGTGACAGGTGTCTGAAATCACTATCAAATCACGTCAATCACATTGACCGGCGATAGCCCGTGAATCATTAGTGTGAATGATTAACGTGCGACCTGGAAGTATATAAGGGCGCCTTGCAAACATGACAAATCATCTCATCGTCTTCAGGGACTGTTTGTGTGAAACGCTACACAAAGTTACGAAAAGGTAAGAGAATGAAACGCACAGCAAAGGCAGATTGTTTTCGTAAGTGTGCCGACCCGTGTCCGAGGTTTCTGACACCGGCCGACACACACGAGCTGTGCGTTTTTGCCTGGGAGAAGAGCAAGCACGGGAGGTTCTCGAGGGAGCCCTCTGTGCAAACTGCGAGCGTTTTTCTCTTAAAAGGCTCCGCTCTCATCTGGCCCTCTTCTCGAGTGAAGGGGGCTCAGCGTCTGCTCCACATGGTGCAGGTCCCGCTCGTGCCGAGGCCGAGTGGCGACTTACATCATGGGGCTCCCAGATGGAGATCGTCGATCACCTCGAGAGGGCTGTAAACCTCACCGACCGATTACTCACCGACTGTTCCTGCAGTTGCGGCTCTTCAGGACGCGCAGGAGATGGCTGAGGAGGTTTATGATCAGGTAGATCCTGAACCCCCTCAGCCATCCTGCCCCGTGTATGCAGAGCTGGTGGATGTTATGGAGCGCACTGCTGGAAGGCTGCAGTTGCCATGGCAGCGCGCTAGAGGAGAGGCCGCTCGCGGTAGGCTCGATGATCGGTTTCTCCCCGGCCATACACCATCAGCTCAGGTGAGCCTTCCATTCCTTCCTGATCTTCACATGGAGATCGAGAGGGCATGGAAGAACCCATACTCTGCCCGTATTCACCAACATCAGCGGGCCAGTTTCGCTGATGTTGAGGGGATCGGAGAGCATGGGTACGTGTCGATGCCGCCCATTGACGAGACGTTTGCGAACTATCTCGTGTCTGGGTGGGCAGCGACACTGAAAGCTCCAACCCTGCCATCCAAACCGCTGAAAACTACGGCTCGTTTGAATGGCAGAGCATACACGGCAGTAGGTCATGCCGGTGCTGCACTGCACACCATGGCGGTGTTGCAGGCATACCAGGCCGACCTGGATCTCGACCAGGGGGCAGGGATGTCCCCTGAGGGGGTGGCTGAGCTGTGCCGTACCACAGATCTGGTTCTCCAGGCTACCAAGCAAACCGCTGCCGCGATCGGTCGGTCGATGGTGGCCACGGAGAGGCATCTGTGGCTAAATCTAGCCGGCATCGGGGAGAAAGAAAAAGCCTTTCTGCTCGATTCGCCAGTTTCGCCTTCTGAACTCTTTGGCACCTCCATAGAGGCGGTGGTGGGGAAGTTCAGGGAGGCGAAGGCGCGCTCAGCAGCATTTAAGGTATACCGCTGAAATCCGCGTCTGCACCCGGGCAGGCGGGAGAGCCTGGCCCTTCACGGTCTGAGGACCGTAGGCAGGGCCAGCGAGCCAGTGTTGCCTCTTGTGCGCCCCCTCCCTCGAGGAGCAGGTCGCAGAGGAGGCGTGACTCCCGCAACAGGAGAGATTTGAGGGAGGTTATCCAGCACAAACGCACACAGCGTCGGTAATGGATAACCTCCCCAGAGGGTCACAAAATCTGTCCTCTCTCTTCTGACCCCCAGGCGTTCATTACATCAGGCCTGGGAATGGGCCTATGATGAGAACTACGTTCTGATGGCCCACCTAGGCTTGGTTAGTGGAAACCCCCCTTTCAGGGATGTAAAGTGGCGGATCTCAGGTTCATAAAGAACTAACTGGCGAGTCTTCATTTCGCACGCCACAGGTGAGCTGCTGGTCTTTTCAAAGAGTATTTTTTGTGATTAAAAAATAAAATGTTTCTCTTTACAGACCTCGTTCCCTGTATAGAGTTATGGGGTCATGTCAAGGTAATAAGGTAAGAGAACTTTATTGGATTATCAGGGCCCTGAAATTCCCCATTAGGTGGCCAGAACGATAATTATGTTAGCCTTCGGGCTGTTAGCCACCTCAGGGTAGAGTAGTTGGTCTCTCTCTTATAGAATTTTTTACTTAGAGTGTTGCCTGACGCTAGAGCTTCAGATAGATCTTATGTCCGGCCCATGCGACCGTTTTGACTTCTCTGAGTATTTCGCCCCTTGAGCTCTGTTTGAGTTTTTCATTAGGCTGAGCGATTCTGCAGCCCTTTGTATGGAATAATACAGACTAACCCTAACCCTAACCCTAACCCTCAGATAGATCTATGCTTACAGGCTGGCCCTCACGAGGGCCGCCTCTGTAGCTGGCCTAGGCTGTGCCAGGGATATTAGAGGCGTTCTGCTAAAATTAGCATTTCTTCCTCTGACCCTTCACTTTGTGAATGTAGGTTTCTGGCATCCCTGTATAACAGCCTCCTCCCATGGGAGTCGTTAGGCCAAGGCCCGCCCCCTTCTCTGCATTCTGGGGTGACTAGAGTAATGCAGCGTGGTGCAGAGGATGGTTTATAAGGACATGGTAGGCCTCAATTAGGCCTCCATGGTATATAAGTCCTTTTTGAGCAGGGTTAGGCCGTCTTTCGCTTCACGAAGAAGACTGGTTCAAAAGACTTAAATATAATCACTACAAAATTCAACGGATGGTACCCTACCTCTTTACAATGATTTCATTCTATCTTCTGTAATTCAAGATGGTATGTTACATAAATGGCACCCGAACAGGGACCTTCTGGATTATGTTGAGTGAAAGTAGTGTGTATGTATTTAATTTATGCAACAGCAAATTGGAGTAAGTTGCTGTGTGTAAATTTGGTTTTTTACCCTCTTGAGAATTCTACTTCCTCATAATATTTCCAAATGGCTGATCTTGATGAGGATAGGAGTGAGGGTCAAAGAGCACCTAATTATAGTGCATATGCGTTTACGGTGCATCGAGAGCCCATACGAGATTTGATTCAATCTTTTAGTAGTCTTTATTTAGAACAGGAGCAGGATGACGAGGCTAATGAGGTTGAAGATATTTCTCAGTTACCACTTCCCCCGCCTCCTGAAGAGGAGGATGAAAGTCTTATCTCTATGGTTTTGGCCAACAGAGTTCGATATTTGGAAAATAAGTTGAGTGAGGTAGAGGAAAAACTGAACGTCCGTTTTGATAAGTTGGAAACCCAGTTGCTGGATAGTTTAGATGCCTATCAGAACAGAATCAGTTCTTTAGAAGTCCAAGTCAAAGACTGTGAAAGATCCGTGAGACAACGAGAGGAAACGGTAATTTCAGAGTCCAAGAAGGAATGTCGGCAAGTGAAGCAAGTCTTAGAGGAGAGCATTCAGGATCTGGGACGTGCAGTTATGGAGTGCCTCAAGCGGAGAGATGCTACTTCTACACCGGTTAGGCAATCAACTCCCCTGCTGGGAACATATTCTCGATCCATTCAGTTTAAAACTCCCATAAATTTTGAGTTTCCTAAATTCAGTAGTCTGGATGGAGAAGATCCTATTGCATATTTAGAGAAGTGTGAAGAGTATCTCGCTATCCAACCTTTGAGTAGTGCTGAGATCTTGTCTATGTTGTCATCTGTGCTTACCCATACGGCTAAGGACTGGTGGATAGCCGAGAAAGCACGTATTAAGACCTGGACGCAATTAAAGACAATTTTTCTTAAGTCATTTTTACCTGACGATCATGAGGTGGAGGCAGAGAGAAGGATCAGAGAAAGAAAACAGGGAGTGTGTGAGAACATTCGATCTTTTGTCTATCAGTATAGAGCTCTGTGTTTGAGGTTAAAGCCAACTATGACAGAACGTGACACTCTTCAAGCTATACTGAGGAACTGCAATCCACGCATTGCCAGCATCTTGAGAGGGACTGTATCCACAATAGAGGAACTAGTTCGTGTGGGCACACTGGTGGAACGGGACCTGAATGAGGAGAGAGTTTTCTGGAGGCAGAGGTAAGCTGAACAAGCAACTTTGCGTGGAGGAAAATCCGATCGAGGGAGGTCGAACAACCATAACATTGCTATGTATGCTAAGTCCTCCATGTCTACTATATTGCTCCCTTTGAATATTCGAAACCAACTTTTGGAGGCAATTATTGATACAGGTAGTACTTATTCTTTGATCCAAGAGTCTCTATGGAATCAAATCAAGCATGTAGGGGAGGTTTTACAGTCAAGTAAGGGTCAAACATTGTCCCTAGCAAATGGTTATATTCAACATGCACTTGGTAAAGTTTCTCTGCAGTGTATAGTGTATGGCAAAGTTTATTCTTTAAGAGCATTCGTGATGCGAAATTGTGATTTGGCATTTCCTCTCGTCGTGGGACTTGAACTTCTGACTCTTTCTGGGGTGAAGTTGGATTTTTCCACCACATCATATAAGTTCCCCGAAGACGAGGAGCTACATTACTTTACTAACCCTGGTGACTTGAAGCTTGCTGTTACATCACCCTCAAGTACAAGATTGCATTTAGCACTTCCAACTAGACCGCTGACTGATACTAGTCAAGCCATGGTAAAGGAGTTGGTGAGTGTAGCAGAGGCTTCAAGGAGTCAAAAAAGACAATTGGAACAACTGTTGTTCGATTGGCCTACAGTGTGCACAGATTCATTAGGATGTACTTCCATCGTTACTCATCAGATCAATATCAAAGATGAAGTGCCTGTGAGGAAGAGAGCATATCCAATACCCGTCCATAAGCAAAAGTTTGTTGATGATGAAGTGGCTAACATGCTGAAAAAAGGAATTATCAGACATTCTACTTCTCCATGGGCTGCTCCAATAGTACTTGTACTGAAGAAGGATGGAAGCATACGCTTCTGAGTGGATTATAGAGCTTTGAACGCAAAGACACCCCTTGATGGCTTTCCTATGCCACAAGTACATGATATTCTTACTTCTCTGTATGGGGCTACCGTTTTCAGTACATTGGATTTAAGAAGTGGCTATTGGCAAGTAGGAATGGAAGAGGCCAGCATTGCTAAAACTGCTTTTGTGACCATGAATGCCCAATATGAATTTTTACGTTTACCTTTCGGTTTGAAAAATGCTGCAACCACTTTTCAACGACTGATGAATTCTATTCTGCGAGACTTCATTGGCAAGTTTTGCTTTGTCTATATCGACGATATTGTGATCTATTCCTCCAGTGTTCAGGAACATTTTGGGCACCTTCGTCGATTGCTTGCTGAGCTGGAGATTGCAGGTCTGACACTGAATTTGAAGAAGTGTAATCTTCTGCAAAAATCCTTGACTTTCCTGGGGCATGTTGTATCGGAAGGAGGAGTGAGGACAGAACCTGCGAAGGTTGAAGTAATAAAAAACTTCCCTGTTCCTAAGTCAGTGATAGAAGTCCAGCGCTTTCTAGGACTCACAGGATGGTATCATCGCTTTATTTCACATTTTTCTGAACAAGCTGCACCTCTTCACACTCTGAAGAAAAAAGGTGCTAGGTGGGACTGGACGGCCGAATGTCAGCACGCTTTTGAAACCCTTAAAGAAGCTCTTCAGACTGCTCCAATACTGCAACCTCCTGACTTTAGTCAAGACTTTCGAGTGCAGACTGATGCTAGTAATGTAGGACTTGGGGCTGTCCTTACTCAAGAGACTGAGCAAGGGGAGCATGTAGTTGCATACGCTTCGAGGCTTTTACAAGGAGCTGAAAAGCATTATTCTGCAGCAGAGAAAGAGTGCATGGCAGTCGTGTGGGCAGTGGAGAAATGGCGTGAGTACCTAGAGGGGCGTCATTTTGAGGTAGTGACAGACCATTCTGCCCTGACCTGGGTAATTAATCATCCCCAACCTTCTTCTCGTCTCACAAGATGGGCGATCAGACTGCAGAGCTTTGAGTTTATTGTAAAGTATCGAAAAGGCCAGTGTAACCTGGTTCCAGATACGTTGTCAAGGGGAGTGGAAGAAGAAAGTCAAGGCACTATAGCTCTATCTCATGCACACAGTGTAACCTTTGACTTACTGGTAAGCTGGGAAGATATTGGCCGTAAACAAAAGGAAGATGCTACTCTCCAGCCACTGTGGGGTGCGGTAAATGAGGGTGATGCGAAATCTTCTAACCGAGTACATTATGTTAGCCTAAATACCTACCTTTTCAGAAGTACTATGGACAAGAACGGAGGCCAGAATTTACAGGTTGTCATGCCAACCAAGTTTCGTGAACAGTGTTTGCAATACGCACACGCCAACCCATTAAGTGGTCATCTGGGACAGATAAAGACATTGAGGAGGCTATTGGAAGTGACTTACTGGACTGAGATTCGTAAAGATGTCTGGAGGATATGTAAGGAATGTCAAGTATGCCAACAGTATAAACCGCGTATTACCAAGCTCGCAGGTCGACTGCAGTCTACACCAGTGGTTGAACCAGGATACATGTTGGGGATTGACTTGATGGGACCATTCCCCAAAAGCACTCGATTGAATGAGTATGTATTGGTGGTAGTTGATTACTGCAGCAAGTGGGTAGAAATGTTCCCGATTAGATCAGCAAAGACCCCCTTTATAGCCAACATCTTAATTAAAGACATCTTTACAAGGTGGGGGACACCCGTGTATCTGGTGTCAGATAGGGGACCGCAGTTCACTTCCCAGCTGTTAAATGAGACCTGTAAACAGTGGGGAGTAGTACAGAAACTTACCACCGCCTACCATCCCCAGACCAATCTTACGGAACGTGTCAACAAGGTCCTTAAAACGATGATTGCCTCTTACGTCCATGATAATCACAAACAATGGGACAGATGGATTGCCGAGTTTCGATATGCCATCAATTCCGCCTGGCAGGAGAGTACTGACCATACTCCAACTGAGATTGCTTTAGGCCGGAAATTGAAAGGGCCATTAGAACGCTTGGTGCGGAAACATCCAAATCCTGACCAGCCGGCATATACTTTGCTAGAGCGGCAAAAAGCGATGCTAGAAAGGGTAAAGGAGAATGTGAGTAAAGCGCAAGAACCCATTGTCTTGTGCAGCGAATGCTTTCATGGCAAAGTTAGCGGCCAAATGGCAAGGTCCTGCTGAAATCGTGGCACAAGTTAACAGGGTAAACTATAAGGTAAAAATGCTTGACAATCCTGGTAGTATTGACACATATCATGTTGAGAAGTTGAAACCCTTTTACGGGACTGTCCAGCCTTCTCCTAAAGGGGTGGGAGTGTAACAGTTCTAGGTTGAGTTCACTGTTACTAGTGCTTTGCCGCTACACTCGGGGGCGGTGTCCTCAGTTCTGAGGGGGGAGGATGCGGATATAAGCAGAGAAGAAGTGAAGTTAGGGGGGGGTGACAAAAACATGGATGTGAGCTGTAGCTCGAGGTATTCATCTGTGGTTGGGTTTTTGAGGAGAAATTGTTATTTTCTTTGCTACTCATTTAAGCCTAATGTTCTAATTAAGCACATGCTAAATACATCTTGAGACAAGTTTCTCTATTGGACTGTTTTATGCTGAGTTCAACCGCTTAGTGCGCGTGGGAATTATCAATGGTTTATTGACTGAGGCTGTCGTCTTCGAATTGCTTAAACCTGTGGAACTTCCTGTGGATGTTTATTGACTGAAATCATCATGCCATCATTGACTTTGAGAATGTTGGAGTTGTGACAAAATGCGTTGGAAACTCAGGTTTTTCTATCATACAAATGATTGAACTGATATGTAAATATGGTATGTGTTTGCGTGGAGGGTGAACACGTTTGATGTTACTTGTTTGGCACTTAAATATAATCACTGCAAAACTCAACGGATGGTACCCTACCTCTTTACAATGATTTCATTCTATCTTTTGTAATTCAAGATGGTATGTTACAAGATGACATCCAGTTATTTATTTTATTTAGTCCAGATAGATTAGACAAACTGTCCCTTCTGCAGAACTGTTTAGTCTCCATTAATAAATGGATGGCTGAGAACTTTCTGCAACTTAATACGGATAAAACAGAGGTGATGATTTTTGCCCCAGATAACATTACCCCTAAGATTAGGCAGGCCCTTGGGGGTCTATCGTCCTCTGACCGCAGTGACATAAGAAATCTGGGTGTCATTTTTGAAAGGTCGATGTGTTTTAACAGTCATGTTAAGTCTGTGGTTCGCACCTGTTTTTTCCATCTCAGGAACATTGCTAAGATTAGATTCTTCAAAAAAAGAGATGGAGATGCTTGTTCACGCCTTTATTTCTTCACGATTGGACTATTGCAATGTGTTGTTTACTTGTTTGAATAAATCTTCTATTGATTGACTGCAAGTTGTACAAAATGCAGCTGCAAGGCTTTTGACTAGGACCAGCAGGAGGTCACACATTACTCCTGTGTTGAAGGCCCTTCATTGGCTTCCTGTGGGTTTTTAGAGTACATTTTAAAATTTTGGTTATTACTTTCAGAGCCTTGCATGGTCAAGCACCCTCCTACGTCCAAGATCTATTACATATGCATACCCCATGTCGGTCTCTGAGGTCCTCAGGACAAGATCTTTTTACTGTTCCCAGATCACGACTTAAGACAAGAGGTGACCATGCTTTTTGTGTTGTGGCTCCAAAGCTCTGGAACTCGCTCCCTTTAGCTCTGAGAACTATGAGTTCTGTGGAATCTTTTAAAAAACACTTAAAGACTCATCTTTTTGGACAAGCTTTTAACTGACAAAATGAATTGTTAGTTATTGAAATTTTTATGGATATTGATGGTAGTACAGTTGTGGAGCTGTACTAGGTTTGTACTTGTACAGTTGTTATTTTATTTTATTTTATTTTACTGTCTATTTGTATTACTGTGCAGCACTTTGTGACCCCTCCTTGTCTGTGAAAGGTGCTATACAAATAAACTTTACTTAGTTACTTACTTACTAAAGCCCTTGCACTCTTACAATTAACCTCAATTAAAGTTTGGATGCGTGTCTCTAGTTCTGAAATCTTCTCCTTCAACCTGATTATCTCCCTGCATTTATCACACGTAAATCCTGTGCTGACAGAGAAGGCTATGCTATGCATGTTACATGAAGTGCAAGTGACAATAAGAGGAGAAGATGACATGACTCATCGTGTTTGTTTGACTGACATGATACTCACCACAGTTGTTTGATGGATTTGTAAATTAGGAATTAGGCAAGGGAACTAGCAACGATTGAAGCTAGCGATGTAAGGTTAATATGCAATGTTGAGTAAGTTATATTTAGTAGTATAAACAACAGGACATTATAGTAAATAATGATTCAAAACAGAAAGATATACGAAGCTTTCAGACGCAAACCAACTCAGCAACAGCAGCAGCAGACAGACAGACAGACAGACAGACAGACAGGAGTAATCGAATGGAAAGGGGTTTGAAATCTTTTCATGGGTCTTGGTCTGCTTGTTTGGTGACACCATGGTTCAGATGGCAGCGTTCACAGATCAGTCGCACCAGAGTTTGTTTTAATCAAACCTGCCATAAGTGAACACCTTTAGGTTTAATAAGTCATTTTCAGGGAGCAAATGACTCGATTTGCATTGGCACCACCTTGTGTTTGTGTGTGAATGAGGAGCTCATTCAAAATACAGATTCATCCAAGGAAACCCACAAAAGAAATGACAGGACACACTGTTTTGCGCACATGAAACCCACAATCCTTTTATATAGGCAAGCCTTTAGTACATCAGGGCCATAGACTTTAAGACAGAAAATCTCTGATCCATCATGAGGCTACCATTAACTCTTAAATCAATTAGTCTCTGCAAGAAAATGTGTATCTTCATTTTATTAAAAGCTGAGCTAAAATCAATAAATAGAATTCTAGTTTAATGTGCTCTGCAGTCTGCTGAATATATTCAGGATTTCTGTCTAACCCTAAATGTGAACAAAAGTAATAGTGATCCTTGCCTTAGCAGCACTAAATTACATCAGTGTATATGACAGAAACACTGACTGTTGATTCACTGTGAGGGTGATTTTTTTTTCTCTCTCTCTCTCTCTCTCTCTCTCTCTCTCTCTCTCTCTCTCTCTCTCTCTCTCTCTCTCTCTCTCTCTCTCTCTCTCTCTCTCTCTGTGTGTGTGTTCATACCTGCTGCAGTCTCATTACCCAGCATCCTACTGTGCTCCAGCTGCCAACTGCAAAGCACTCTGGGTATGAATCTCAGACAGGAGGCTGTAGGTCTGCTTGTTAGTTTTCTCTTTCCTGAGGGAAGAGGAACGTGTCGACCTGTCTCATTATTCTCTGATGCCTGTGGTGTTAACCAACACGTGTGCATGTTATTTGCTTCCATATCTGATGCATTGTTCATCTGTCATAAACTTTTTCCTTTCGATTCAGCTGAGGTCCCACATCTGAGGACTTTTATAATGTTCCTGAGGCATGGGTAGATGTTTTTTAGTTATTAGACTGGCTTTTTCTCTCTCTTTTAAGCTAACCACGGCCATATGAGCTTCATCTTGGGCCAGGCCTACATGGTGCTGTTCTCCACACAAACAATCACAACATCTGCGCTATTAGACTCTTGCACAATTATTTAGCACAGTAAGCTGTTTATGCCATTTTAACATTAAAGAGGAACTATTATGCCCTTTTACAAAGTCTTGAGGTTGTTTTCAGGCTCTACTAGAACAGGTTTTCCTGCTTGAATGTTGATTATTTTCCTCATATTCTCCATTGTTGCAGCTCCTCTTTTCCCAGTATGTCAGTAACGCTCTGTTTAGTTCCTGTCTCTATGAAGCCCCTCCTTCTAAAAAGGACACTGTGCTCTGATTGGTTGGCTGGATCAGTGTGTTGTGATTGGTCGAGAACTTCGAGTGTGTTTGGGAAATGTCCTTCCCCTTACCATAACCGCCAGTTTCAACACTCTACTAACTAACTCAACCAGGCCCCGCCCCCTTTATTCTGCATATCAATTATTTAAATGAGGAATATTGTGACGTGTCCGTTCCCGGACGAAACTCAAAACTACAATGGAGGCGTTTCAGGGAGTTCAGAAACACTGACACTGATATAGAGAATAACTGGAGCTTTTTTATGCTCAAACAGCAACACACTAAAGAAAGATGAACACAAAAGCAGAATAGAACCCATTTAAGTTAAGAAATTAATTAATTTGTTATGTAGCCTGCTGAAATGGAGCCAAAACATTTTAGTTATCTTTCAGATCAACAGCACTTTAGACATAATCAATACAATATGCCATTACTGACACCATCTTTCATAACGTAATTCATAACGTCTGAAGTTAATATTGAGCAAAATACAGAGTCAAAAGATTTGGCCACATTTACCATGGCTTGGTGAAATTTTATGGTGAACAATCAAGCAGTTGATAACAATTGGTATAATAGATGTATGCATGTATGTCAATTACCCTGCCTCATTGTTTGGCGTATTTAATACTTTATTATTTTGTTTATTTAGAGGAAAAGCCTTTTATGGGTAGTGATGTAACTGTTAAATACATAACTGAACGCAACACTTTTGTTTTTGCTGCACATTTTAGAGTGGCCTTTTATTTTGGCAAGCCTAAGGCACACCTGTGCAATAATCATGCTGTCTAATCAGCATCTTGATATGCCACACCTGTGAGGTGGATGGATTATCTCAGCAAAGGAGAAGTCCTCACTAACACAGATTTAGACAGATTTGTGAACAATATTTGAGAGGAATAGGCCTTTTGTGGACATAGAAAAAGTCTTTGATCTTTGAGTTCAGCTCATGAAGAATGGGGGCAAAAACAAATGTTGCGTTTATAATTTTGCTCAGTGTGTATATATATATATATATATATATATATATATATATATATATATATATACAGGTCCTTCTCCAAAAATTAGCATATTGTGATAAAGTTCATTATTTTCCATAATGTAATGATAAAATTTAAACTTTCATATATTTTAGATTCATTGCACACCAACTGAAATATTTCAGGTCTTTTATTGTTTTAATACGGATGATTTTGGCATACAGCTCATGAAAACCCAAAATTCCTATCTCAAAAAATTAGCATATCATGAAAAGGTTCTCTAAACGAGCTATTAACCTAATCATCTGAATCAACTAATTAACTCTAAACACCTGCAAAAGATTCCTGATGCTTTTAAAAACTCCCAGCCTGTTTCATTACTGGGAGTCATGGCTCAATCATGGGTTGAGCCATGACTCAATCATGGGTAAGACTGCCGACCTGACTGCTGTCCAGAAGGCCATCATTGACACCCTCAAGCAAGGGGTAAGACACAGAAAGAAATTTCTGAACAAATAGGCTATTCCCAGAGTGCTGTATCAAGGCACCTCAGTGGGAAGTCTGTGGGAAGGAAAAAGTGTGGCAAAAAAAGCTGCACAACGAGAAGAGGTGACGGGACCCTGAGGAAGATTGTGGAGAAGGAACGATTCCAGACCTTGGGGGACCTGCGGAAGCAGTGGACTGAGTCTGGAGTAGAAACATCCAGAGCCACCGTGCACAGGCGTGTGCAGGAAATGGGCTACAGGTGCCGCATTCCCCAGGTCAAGCCACTTTTGAACCAGAAACAGCGGCAGAAGCGCCTGACCTGGGCTACAGAGAAGCAGCACTGGACTGTTGCTCAGTGGTCCAAAGTACTTTTTTCGGATGAAAGCAAATTGTGCATGTCATTCGGAAATCAAGGTGCCAGAGTCTGGAGGAAGACTGGGGAGAAGGAAATGCCAAAATGCCTGAAGTCCAGTGTCAAGTACCCACATTCAGTGATGGTCTGGGGTGCCATGTCAGCTGCTGGTGTTGGTCCACTGTGTTTTATCAAGGGCAGGGTCAATGCAGCTAGCTATCAGGAGATTTTGGAGCACTTCATGCTTCCATCTGCTGAAAAGCTTTATGGAGATGAAGATTTCATTTTTCAGCACGACCTGGCACCTGCTCACAGTGCCAAAACCACTGGTAAATGGTTTACTGACCATGGTATTACTGTGCTCAATTGGCCTGCCAACTCTCCTGACCTGAACCCCATAGAGAATCTATGGGATATTGTGAAGAGAAAGTTGAGAGACGCAAGACCCAACACTCTGGATGAGCTTAAGGCCGCTATCGAAGCATCCTGGGCCTCCATAACACCTCAGCAGTGCCACAGGCTGATTGCCGCCATGCCACGCCACATTGAAGCAGTCATTTCTGCAAAAGGATTCCCGACCAAGTATTGAGTGCATAACTGAACATAATTATTTGAAGGTTGACTTTTTTTGTATTAAAAACACTTATTTTATTGGTCGGATGAAATATGCTAATTTAGGAATTTTAAAAGATAGGAATTTTGGGTTTTCATGAGCTGTATGCCAAAATCATCAGTATTAAAACAATAAAAGACCTGAAATATTTCAGTTGGTATGCAATGAATCTAAAATATATGAAAGTTTAATTTTTATCATTACATTATGGAAAATAATGAACTTTATCACAATATGTTAATTGTTTGAGAAGGACCTGTATATATATTTAAAAAATCAGTCGGTCTGATCACAATGTCTGATTATTTTCTCGGTTGCAGATAAATAAAAAGTAAAATATTAGTTGGGGTTTTAATACCTAATTATTCAAACATCTTGACCAGTGCATTTTATTAAGAAACAATAAAGATGCAACTTCCAATGGAATAATCTGGCACTGTAAATGAAAACATTTGTGAATTTAAAATTGTATATATATATATATTCTCACAATCTCATTCAGTGTATATCGCCGATGGCAGATGCATTTGACGATATCAATACGATAATTGGCTCGTTTTATCATTGATGTATTATATTATTATTATTATTATTATAAAGCTAGTATTGTTATTAAATTAATATTAGGAACTACAATTAATTGGCATTAAAATGCCCTGTGTTTCCCCCTTTCATTGTGTATTTGGTTCAGTCCTGTTCCCAGTTTTCCCGCTCATCGTTAGTGTTCAGTTCTATCACCTGTCTATCAGTCTTCATCAGTTCATTTGTTCTTGCAGTGTCTCCTTTCCCCTTGTCTGTCCTGTGTATTTAAGCCCTGTGTTTCAGTCTGTTCCTTGTCTGTCGTTGTCGCTACATGCGTGGTTGTTTCTGTTCCTGTTCTCTTTGAATCCTGTCCGTGCGTATCTAGTTTGTTTAAATAAAGTCTTCTGCAATTGTGATCCAGCTTCTGTGCCTGCCTCAACCAGCCCGTGACAGAATGACAGACCCAAAATAAAAATGGATTTTGCAGCAGTGGAACTCCTCCTTCTCTCCCAGAAGGATCAGTCCCTCGAGGCCCACACACAGAGGTATTTGGACTTAGTACATTTTGTCCATTACAATGACACCAGCCTCTGTGGGTTCTGCCGGGCAGGCCTCGGGGGAACTTCGCGGAGTATGTAGAGTGGGTTCTGGCGAGCTGTAACTCACCCTTCACCATTGGCTTAGGAGAAAAGGATCTCGCCAGCGCCCTGCCTGAGTCTCGTCCCACCGAGACCGTCCAGCCAGAGTCTCGTCCCGCCGAGACCGTCCTGCCAGAGTCTCGTCCCGCTGAGACGTCCAGCCAGAGTCTCGTCCCGCCGAGACCGCTGAGCCTGCACTTCACGTCGATCCAGCCGAGCCAGAGACTGTTCAAGTCACGTCTGCCCAGCCAGAGACTGTGCTCATCACTTCTGCCCAGCCAGAGACTGTTCACGTCTCGTCTGCCCAGCCAGAGAATGTTCACGTCTCGTCTACCCAGCCAGAGACTGTTCACGTCACGTCTGCCCAGCCAGAGACTGTTCACGTCTCGTCTGCCCAGCCAGAGAATGTTCACGTCTCGTCTGCCCAGCCAGAGAATGTTCACGTCTCGTCTGCCCAGCCAGAGACTGTTCATGTCACGTCTGCCCAGCCAGAGACTGTACTCGTCACTTCTGCCCAGCCAGAGACTGTTCACGTCTCGTCTGCCCAGCCAGAGACTGTTCACGTCTCGTCTACCCAGCCAGAAACTGTTCACGTCACGTCTGCCCAGCCAGAGACTGTTCACGTCTCGTCTGCCCAGCCAGAGACTGATCACGTCACGTCTGCCCAGCCAGAGACTGGTATAAGTATAAGACATAATTCTTATACAGATCCAAGATGAAAACGGCATCGTTGTTCGTCAGTATTTTGTTTCCATAGCACATTAACAAAACATTTAATGACATTAATAACACTAAAAACAATACAATTACTAAATATTAATAATAATATCACTAAGATGATATAGGCCTAATAACAGTCTTTAGTTCACGAACACAACACAACTCTGCCATCTGTGAAAATCAAAAGCAGCTTCAAACACTTGTTTAACAAGAAATATTCTTCTAATTGTTTCACTGTCATATAGGTCCACAAGAGAAATATTAAGCCAGTAAATTAAGATAGTTGCTATACCGTTATATCCATCATCGTCTCTGAGAGAATGCGGCGTTAATGCAGCGCCAGATGCCGAAAGCTCAGTCCATTTTTACTTTCACTTTCAGGGAATGAGCGCATTTACATGGACATTCTTAACCCGACTATGCTGAATAAACTGACAATGCATGTGGTCATGTAAACGCATTAACCCGTTTTCCTTTATCGGAGTCAAGTCATAAGTTTAAGAATAAACCGATCGACTCAGCTAGATTTTTGCCCCTTACTCTGATTTCTCCCGGCATTTAAAACACATTAACCCACGTTCTTTGAGCTTACTGAAGTGCGCATATGTTAAGTGCATCCAGACAGAGAGAGCACTGGTAGGAGGACATACCAACAAGTTACTGGGATTTTCACGCACAACCATTTCTAGGGTTTACAAAGAATGGTGTGAAAAGGGAAAAACATCCAGTATGCGGCAGTCCTGTGGGCGAAAATGCCTTATTGATGCTAGAGGTCAGAGGAGAATGGGCCGACTGATTCAAGCTGATAGAAGAGCTAAAGTCATGGCTAAAGTCTTATTACACTGTATTCAGCACAAACTCTGCTACAATAATATGTCAGCAGCATGTAGGTAAAAGTTTGTAGTTTTGAGATAATGATGTTTATGTGTGGTTTGTGAAAAAAATAAAAAGAATTGTCACTGAAATAGAGTCATGAAACACATATTGATTATTTCTTCACAAGACTTTTGAAAATTGTATCACATAGCCTAGAATATTTGCTCCAAAACTATGTGAAAATCATCCTGACAACTCATTCAGACAAGACAATAAAGTCTTTTAAAATTTGTATGACGTGTTTTTTGTGAGAAAGCTTTATGCGAAGGGGCGTGATCTCTCATTAATATGAATGCATTTTACACCTGAGAAAGACAAAGACCCTCCCATAATGGCCCTATTAGGTGCTTTCAGGCCCTATCATTATGAGGAGCCTTGCACAAAGAATGAGGAGATTTAAAAAATAATGGCTTTTAGATTGTTTGGATTTATTTACAACACAACATAATCCAAAGATACACAACAAAGGACAAAAAAGCACATTAGTAAATAGTGATCTAAAGACAGAGGCTTGAACAGTCACACACCTTTGTGTCATTCCTGAAACATAGTACATACCTGTCATTTCCAAGGTGTTTGATTTTTCATTTTACCATGTTCATGGACAGAGTCTCCTGTGAATGTTGAAGTCAGCATGACTCATCAGTGGCATCAGGTCCCTGTAAAAAATAAAATAAAAAAATAAACACCTGTGAACATGCTGATATGTGGCTGCACGACTTTGGGCATACATTGTAGATTTTTCTGGTTAAAATTGCGATTTAATTATGTATATACATATATATATATATATATATATATATATATATATATATATACATATATATACATACAGTGTTGGGCAGTAGCGTCGCTACAAGTAGTGACGCTACTAGTTTAACTACATTTCTCAGTAGCGTGGTGATGGCGTCGCTGTTTTCTGAATCAAATAGCTTTTCAGTAGTGAAGCTCTTTTTTTTTTTATCAAGTAGTGCGGTAGCGTCCACACAAGCTAACATTACATTTTCCCAAGCATTTCTAAAGCTCAAGCTCAAATCGGAAATACAACTGCTAAGTATCACTGATGCTGGATCAGTTAGTGATGGTGACTTCTTCTTCTTCTTGTTTTACGGTGGTTGGCAACCATAGGGCCATATGAAAACATGGACTGAATCGCGATATCCATGCATAAAAACTAAATTTACTGTATAACGCGGAATTTCACGGAATTTATCAGATCTTGGATGAAAAGAAGGTAAGTAAACTTAAATAAAATCGCGATATAGACTAGTGTCTGTGAATATTAAACCGCTTAAAGACTATTTAAAAAGGAATCATGCATGTTCTGCGTGTCTCTGTGAATGAATGGCTCAGACGCGCGGATTCATTTACCACACACTGAAGCACCCATGACGCTTGTGATGTTTTCAGTAATGGATCGATGAACTTAATCTACACACAGCCGCTCTGAGAGTCACTTTAGCAGCATTTTAGCTTGATTTGAGAAAAACTATCTTCATATCCAAAAAAAAAAAAAAAAAACAGAGACTCAAAGGTCTAGCTACATGGCAACCTGTCCTCCTTCTCCTCCTTCCAATAATAAATTATTGTTAAATTATATACGTTTCATGATTTCAATTAATTGCTAAAATTTTATTTAACCATTAAAATGGGAGTCCAGAAAAATGAAAAAAAAATAAAACTGAATTTGGAATGTGGGAAAAAATAAAACGGATTTCATAGGGCCCTACAAACCAGCTTTTTGGTGCATTACCACCACCTTCTGCTCCATATGGTGTGACATCAAGTACCAATATCAATCCTTGGGCTGACACGTGAGAAATGGAAAAAGATGCACACACTAAAGCTAAAGTTTTTCCAGTTTTTACTAAAAGTTTTTACTAAAAGTTTTTACTTTAAAAGTTTTTACTAAAGCTTAGTTTTTCCAGCTAAAACTAACTTTAGCTGGAAAAAACATTATTCAAGAACCACTATTAAACTAAACCAATCTCTGTTACCTTAAATCAGTGGCGTGCACAGACCTCCTCAGGGGCAGGGGCGGAGGGAACAAAAAGGGCACTAAATAAAAAAAATTATTACTTCTTGATTTGTTTTGTTTCTATTCTTTCTTTCCTTGGCATTCTAATAAAATATGTTGATACAATTATTAGAATGCATAACACATCAAATAAAAATAGGGAAATTATGATAATATTACTAAATATTATTTACTTTACCAAACAAAACAGTGAGAATCAAGAAGGTAATTATGGAAAATTAATTTTTAGTTTTGTTGATGTTGTAAATTTAATGTATGTATTATATGTATGAAAGACAGTGTTAGCTATCATGAATCAGTAACACTTTACAATAAGGTTTCATTAGTTAAAATCAGCGAAATGAACTGCACTTCTACAGCATTTATTAATCTTATTTAATATTAATTTCAGCATTTACTAAAACATTTAAATCAAAAGTTGTATTTGTTATCATTAGTTAATGCACTGACTGTGACATAACATGAATAAACAATTAACAGTTGTAGTATTAACTAAGATATAGCCTACAGTAACAAATGTGTTGCTCATGGTCAGTTCATGTTAGTTCATACATGAGTAATGAACAAATGAACCTTATTGTAAAGCGTTACTATGAAATCAAAGATATAAGTTCCTTACAATTTAGAGTTGGACATGGACTTAAGATTTAATTTAACTAACTGTTAGATGTATTTCCCCTTGCACTTTTATTCCTTGGATAAAACCGAATGACATTGTCACTCAGAATGCGTCTGAAATCGAGTTATACTTTTATTGTAGTTAAGAATAACTCGAATGCTGCAGCAACTTTTAGAGTAGCATGGTGATGGTAGGATAAATGTAATTTTCCGTATTAGCTTAAACGTTACCTGCTGCTCGTTTGAAGAGACTCGCGCGAACTGCAGCGTAGTGCGTACCAGAACCGTTAAATGCGTATGAGGCGCTGCAAAGGAAACTCCGCCTACCACTTCTCCGCCAAATTTTTTTTTTATATATAATATTTGTTTGTATTATTATTGTTAGTGGCAAGGGTGTGTAAGTGTGTTATTTATTATAATATTTATAATAATAATTATTGTTATTTACAATTATCAGGAAAGGGCACAATACATTTTGAGACAAAAGGGGCAGGGGCTTGAGCCCTAATATAATATATATATAACTAATATAATTCATAATACATATCTTACCTTACATCTTTCTTGTCTTCAAATCGCGTTCTTCTACTTCTGATGTAAATCCAATGTAAGCTCACAGCGTGTCTTCCAAACTCAACGAAAAGCAGAGGACTGATGAAGTTTGGTGCTTTGTTTTTGAGGTAATGAGTGCGTTCGCGCTCCTTCGTGGAGATTTGCATATCAATCTCTTTTGCGGGCGTGGGCGTGGTCAAATTAAAAATAATGAGCAAGCGTTTGAGAAACTGGACATCTTGTTGGTTTTATACAAATTACTTAAACAGAGAAAATTTGTTTTCGTTTTGAATCAGATCATTTAAAAGTACACACTTAAATGATTATAAAGATATACATCACATGCCTGGGTGAATAGTATTCGCTAAGTTTTGTTTCAGTTTAGAGACGTGCTAAAAAAAAAACGAGTTCAACGAGAAGGAGAGGCAGAAAGCACACCCTGTTTATTTTCTTTATTTTACAAAAGTGCAATGTTTCGTTTCGATTGTAAGTGGACACATAAAAAAATAGACATTTAGCAGTTTATTTTTTCATATTTCTTAAGTCTGTATGACCAGAAATGATTGAGTATTTTAAGTCTATTTTTCTGCTATGTGAAAAAAATCGAGCTTGTCGTGCCTGCGCGACGGCCGACCCCAGAGGGTTAAGCAATTTTGAGCGTGGCATGGTTGTTGGTGCCAGACGGGCCGGTCTGAGTATTTCACAATCTGCTCAGTTACTGGGATTTTCACGCACAACCATTTCTAGGGTTTACAAAGAATGGTGTGAAAAGGGAAAAACATCCAGTATGCGGCAGTCCTGTGGGCGAAAATGCCTTATTGATGCTAGAGGTCAGAGGAGAATGGGCTGACTGATTCAAGCTGATAGAAGAGCAACTTTGACTGAAATAACCACTCGTTACAACCGAGGTATGCAGCAAAGCATTTGTGAAGCCACAACACACACAACCTTGAGGCGGATGGGCTACAACAGCAGAAGACCCCACCGGGTACCACTCATCTCCACTACAAATAGGAAAAAGAGGCTACAATTTGCAAGAGCTCACCAAAATTGGACAGTTGAAGACTGGAAAAATGTTGCCTGGTCTGATGAGTCTCGATTTCTGTTGAGACATTCAGATGGTAGAGTCAGAATTTGGCGTAAACAGAATGAGAACATGGATCCATCATGCCTTGTTACCACTGTGCAGGCTGGTGGTGGTGGTGTAATGGTGTGGGGGATGTTTTCTTGGCACACTTTAGGTGCCCTTAGTGCCAATTGGGCATCTTTTAAATGCCACGGCCTACCTGAGCAATGTTTCTGACCATGTCCATCCCTTTATGGCCACCATGTACCCATCCTCTGATGACTACTTCCAGCAGGATAATGCACCATGTCACAAAGCTCGAATCATTTAAAATTGGTTTCTTGAACATGACAATGAGTTCACTGTACTAAAATGGCCCCCACAGTCACCAGATCTCAACCCAATAGAGCATCTTTGGGATGTGGTGGAACGGGAGCTTCGTGCCCTGGATGTGCATCCCACAAATCTCCATCAACTGCAAGATCCTATCCTATCAATATGGGCCAACATTTCTAAAGAATGCTTTCAACACCTTGTTGAATCAATGCCACGTAGAATTAAGGCAGTTCTGAAGGCGAAAGGGGGTCAAACACAGTATTAGTATGGTGTTCCTAATAATCCTTTAGGTGAGTGTATATATATATATATATATATATATATATATATATACTTACTGTATTTATAATTGCTTAGTTACATTAAGTGACGTTCCTGTCGTTACTTTATTCTTAATGCAAATGCACATTTGACTGGACTGGAGCGAATGGATCACTCTATTGAGTCGATTCTTTTCAAAGCTTCTACTTGCATTATTCTTCTACATTACATTATTTCTATAAGCACTTGTACTTTTACTCAAGTATATTTTTTGGTTAGTTTACCCACCTCTGTTGATTTGTACACATTATACCCATAAAACAATAATAAAAAAAACACATCACTTTTTAAAAATCTACCAGTCAGTGGAAAGCACCTGGACCAGATGGATTTTCAGCCAAGTTTTATAAAAGCCTTCTGTAGAGAATTGTCTAAACCATATTTCAGCAATACATATTTTTATTATTTTATTTTATGCATACTTAAATTTTACAAAATATTTGCTGGAAAATATCAATCCATTATTGGTTTATGTAGGAGCACCACAATTGTTCAAACAGCATTACAACAGAATGGCAAACAAATTCACGCTGTGGTTGATTTATATAATCAAGATATGTTTTAGATTGAAATACATGTTTTTCTTCGCACATCAGTGTATATTTCTAGAGACTAAATAAAGGCTATGTTTTCCTCAGGCATTATACGGACAGCCCTGCCCAACATGGACAGAGAGACACGTGACCAGTACGTGCTGATCATTCAGGCCAAGGACATGGTGGGTCAGATGGGAGGATTGTCCGGCAGCACCTCTGTGACGGTCACACTCACCGACGTCAATGATAACCCTCCACGCTTCTCTCACAGTAAGAACAAAGCATGTCTGGCATCCTGACCTCTGATCACTGAGGACATTTGCTGATTGTGGAAAGTGAATATGATCTAATTTTCCTCATAAAAAGAAACACAGTTGCTCCACTTTAGCATGTGGTTTTTCAGTGTGAAACATATATTCATGTACCATACACAGTCCATCTTAACCAGGTACCAAATGCCCTTTACATTTCAAACTCCTACAACAGTATAAATCAAGCTAGCTGGTCATCAAGCTACAGCAGATAGATGTTCTAGTGATTTGGAAAAAGTGCTTTGTGTTTATACTGAAAGCTAGTTGTGTGACGCAACAAGTCAAGTCACCTTCATTTACTGTATATAGCACTTTTTACAAAACAGATTGTTTCAAAGCAGCTTTACAGAGATAATAGGAAATCAATGCAACAAAGATTGTTTTGGCTGTACAGCACCTCTAGAAGAAAGTCATTGTCTATATCGTAAGTAAGGTTTTTAATAGATTGATTTTCTTTGTAAGAATCATTTGCTATTAACTTAGGGCTGCTTACACAACACCATTTGCAAATGAAAACAGAAAACTTTTAATGCGTTCTGGCCGTTCATTTACACAACAACAGCGTTTTGGTGGCCTGAGAACGCAAACTTTGAAGTAGGATTCAAAGTGCAAGTTTTTGAAAATGGGTTTTGAAGCGATACCGTTATCATCTCCGTGTAAACTTCAAAAACATGTTTCTTTGAAAACAGTGATGACATGAACATGCGTATTACATGTTTAGTCTATAGGCATGTGCATTTGAATGCATATGTGCGCAGGTGCGCAGTCTTTCTTTACAAAGTGAAATTGCCAATTACTTGTCTGGCAGCATAATACAGCGTTTTTAGTCGTTTATACTGATGCGTTTGAACGGGTAACATTTTGATAACATTTTTATCTGTACAGAAGATAAACTTTGTCATGAAAAAAAAACGTATGTCGTGTCGATGAGGCCTTCGCAGAGGAGAGTCTAGTTGACACAACCTCTGCTGACACCTCAGGGCTGCGTTGTGGTCGTGTCTAGGCAAAGGTCCTCCATCTGATCTGGATACGGCCTGGAGTACGGTAAACTTTGGGATAAACAGAGAGACTAACATTAGCGTAGATGCCATTCTTCTTATGATGTATTAAGTACATCGGGTGTTATAGGAAGTGTTTCAGGTTCCTGCTGACCTAATTTATGCAGCCTTCCGCAATTGTCGTTGAGAGCATATGTCATAATTTAGATATATTTTTTAGATGGAAGAATGCGGTTTTACAGATACTAGACACGTGACTGTCAAATGAAAGATTGGTATCAAAGAGCACACCCAGGTTCCTTATCGACGACGAGGACTTGACAGAGCAGCCATCAAGTGTTAGACAGTATTCTAGGTTATTACGTGAGGAAGTTTTTTATCCAATAACTAGAAACTCTGTTTTTTTCTGAATTAATTAGTAGGAAATTACTAGTCTTCCAATATTTTTTATCAGCTATGCATTCCGTTAATTTTGTGAATTGGTAAGTTTCGTCAGGGCGTGAAGAAATATAGAGCTGAGTATCATCAGCATAACGGTGAAAACTAATGCCATGCTTCCTAATAATATCTCCTAAGGGTAGCATGTACAGAGTGAACAGCAACGGTCCTAGTACTGAGCCTTGTGGTACGCCATACTGAACTTGTGATCGATAAGACATCTCTTCATTTACTGCTACAAACTAATAATGGTCAGATAAGTATGATTTAAACTATGCTTATGCCATTCCACTAATGCCAACATAATTTTTGATTGTCTATTCAAAAGAATGTTGTGGTCGATAGTATCAAATGCAGCACTAAGATCGAGTAACACTAATAGAGAGATACAACCACGATCGGATGATAATGAGAGATTATGAGAGCTAATGAGAGCTGTTTCAGTACTGTGATATGCTCTAAATCCTGACTGAAAATCTGCGCAGATACCATTTCTTTCTAAAAAGGAACATAGTTGTGAGGATACTGCCTTTTCTAGTATCTTTGACAGAAAAGGTAGATTCGAGATCGGCCTGTAATTGACTAATTCTGTAGGATCAAGTTGCGTTTTTTTAACAAGCGGTTTAATCATAGCCAGCTTAAAAGTTTTTGATACGTATCCTAATGACAAAGATGAATTAATGATATTAATAAGAGGATCTATGACCTCTGGAGGCATATTTTTGACAGAAAGGGTAGATTCGAGGCAACAATAGGATAAGCTCTTATAATAAAAAAAAGCTGTCTACATTGCAAGCATGTCATTGTGGAGTCTAGTTCATCTTTTTGAAAAGTAAACAGACACAACAAATGTGTTCCTATTAAAAAATATTATTCCCTATGCATTAACCAAGTAACAAAGTAACAATTAAAATTAAGTCAGTAATTGTACATACAATTGCTTTGTAAGCACGGTACTCCAAACACTGGTCATTTATCATTATTTTCTGGGAAGATACTCCTTCTTTATTTGCTCATTGTCGTAAAAGCCAGATTAATAAGCATCAGTTAAAATGTACTTTTCCCACCCACCAAGAGTAGACAAATTATGCGTTGTGAGCATTAAAGCTGTGCTCAAGCATTCAGTGCAGTCAAGCTCATTTAATAGAGGTAACTGAGGCGCTTCGGTTGCAGTGTAGGGTTTAACAAGTATTCCAGATCAGATCATGATAGTCTGCTGTGTCTTCCTCCAGTTCTTACTGTACCATTTCACACACAACCGGTCTGCAAGCTGGGAAATTGCCTTGTGCGCATTGGGAGTTCGAGGGGATCTTTGGGTTGTTACCTGATTTGCATAGTTTAGTAAATTGGATGCTGAAACACAAATACACGTTTAATAATTTAATAAAAAAATAAATAATTTGTGATACTAACAAGTAAAAATTGTGCTTTTACTTGAATTGTGATACTAATTCAAGTAAAAGCAACAAATCTTTTGATCAAATCTTTGTGATATTTCAGATCACAGTTTTTGTTTGCTAGTGTTTGTTGCATGTTCAGCTACTCAAATGCCTCATTGAATACTACACTGATTGTTCTACACATTAACTAATGTTTTGTTGGGTTGGTGAGGAATGTCTGAAAAGATAACTCTTTGCTGTCTGTAATCTTTTTAAATGGCTGTTAGAAGGCATCTTTAAACTCTTGTCAATTATAATTAAAATGCAGGAGACTGACCAATGTTACCACACATGTCTGTGTGGATTAACCCTTTTGTGATGGGAAGAGAGAAAGTCAACGGAAGCTGACCTTTACTGCTCACGAGTCTAGTCACAATCAATAGATCATTGCTGACTTCCTAAGACAGCAGTAAGTCAAACAAACTGAACTGGCCATGTTAGATCTGACCTGTTGAAGAGACACAGAGTCTGTCTTTCCAGGAAATGTGCTACTCTCTTTTTAGGAATTAGGCTCATAGCCAGGGCCTAATTTACCTCATATTGTAACATAGTATAAATTAATTTATAATTAAAAAATAAATGTTTGAGCTCCCTAAGCCACTCATCATATTGAAGACAGTATTAGCTGTGACTCGGCGACAAATGCTAGACTAAGAAACTCTTCTCCACTCCTTAAATACATAAAATATTAGCCATTTAGTATTTCTTGAGTAAAGAAAACGCTGTACTTATTCAATAAACCAGTTCTTCTTTATTTACCTTTACATTGCAAACAAGCAGAGATGCTCTAAAATGTGTGCAGCACTTCATTCACGATACACGCAACTTCAGAGCTCATCAATAGAAAGGCTTACATGTTAACACTAGAAATAATTTCCTCTACGAAGAAAATTAGTCTAACTATAGGCCAGACAGAAGTCAAACAAACTTAGAATAAGAAGAGCAATGTTTGTGAGACAATGTGAACAAAGAGAGGTCTGAGAAAAAAGGGGAATGTGAATTAAAAACAAAAGGATAGGTAGATGGTGTCACACGATGAAGACAGACGAAGACAGATTAACAATATAGACGAGGTTTAATCAACAGACAGGTGATAGACAGTAACAGTGTCTATCACACACAAACAATAACCAACAAGGGCCTGAACAGACCGGGGAGTATAAAAACTCATAGCAAATAAGGTCACTAAACAGGAACAGCTGACAAGACCTAACTAATTAGAAACCATAGTGACAAACGATAACTAATGGAGACAAGACAGAAACTGAACTAAACTGAACATACATGTGACAGATGGATGGAGGGATAAGCAATCACATGGAGAAAAAGAGGAGAGAAACCAAGGCAAGGATGACAGACAAGGTTTGGTCTGCTAGAAGCTTCTATTCCATGGTAAATTAAAAAGTCATTACAGAGATTTACACGCCAGTTCTCCATGAGGGAGACATGATAATACAGACACAGAGAGATCTAATGACGCTCATCATTTCATGAGTCCAACATTAGCATTTCATAATAGATCTGAGGTAAACCTGAGATCGTGTGATTAAACTGATTTGCAGATATTCTTGCCCTTATTGAAAATTCAAATTAAAAAAGGCATTGAATGTGCTACTGAAAAGAGAAAAACTGGTTGGTAAAACTTAAAGGGGCATTCGGCAACTCTAGCTATTTCTTCGCTGATTTTCACCTTTGTTGTCTCATGTTTTCTCAGCGAGCTCCCCCTACAGCTGTGAGGCGTATATTTCACAACAATGTCATAAAAAAACTCACTTGCGGCACCCTCCTCCCCCTTTCTACCACTGCTCATGAGCATTTGTTATTATGGGAGCCGGCCAACTTTATCGTGTGGAGCTATGTCTACCGAGGTGGGTAATACATCATACACATTGAGGGCGGCATGTGTGTTTATGTCGAATTGCCGTAAAGCAGTTTGTGTTTCTCGCTCATTCTCGCTTCTCACGAGACTTCCTATTTCCAACTTACCGCAACTCCCCATGTTGCAAGGTCTGTTTTCCGCCTGGGAATGCTGGGGGGGGGAGCGGGGAAAGTCACCATTCCCACCAGAACAGGTTATTAAACCATCCAAATGATTTCTAAACGGTTTTATTAAGTTGAAATAGTTGCCGAATGCCCCTTTAACAGATATTCTTCTGGATACGTCAGCTAGAAGAAGAATCATAAACACGGGACGTGATAGTAAACTGTCCATTGTGCCAATGGATGGTATGCACATGAGATTTACCTTGATGTTGAGAGTGGCGTGGGAGCTGTACCTCTGTCATGGGAAAGGTGTAAATTTTGGGACACATCATCAGTAATGTACCTTTGAATCAGGGGGTGTTTCGGCCTTTCAACACTAGACACCCTCATCGAAGGTGGCCAGCTACAGGGTGATTAAACCTGAGCTTGTGTCCCATGCCCAGTTATGAAAATTGCCTGGTTGATTACATGGCGCTGCCCATGGGACTATGCAAGGTAGGAGGCGTCCTCTTCCCTGAGTCAAGCCTAAGGCTGACCGCATACCTTTTTCAGCCTCCTCATGGAGGGTTGTGATATGGGTTCTCAAGTGGGTTATAGGGTGGGGGGATTAGTGAGTGGGTCATGTTGATGCTCTTTGAGCCCAACAAGGGTCCTTCCTCTTAATCCATATCCACTGGCTGCTTCTTTCGGCCGCTTCAGAGATTGATCTAATTGTTTGTCACAGAGCCTGTCCACGGATGCTAAGGTCTTTCAGCAGTCTGATGGTAGAAGAAGCCACAAAACCTCTGCATTCCACTTCAACCCGATAGACTTTCGCTTTCCATCCTCGTTGTTGAGCGTCTGCTGCCAGTTCTGTATAGCGCAGTTTCTTGCGTTCATAGGCCTCATCCGTTGAATTCTCCCATGGGACTGTGAGCTCAGTGATGTAAACAGACTTCAATGAAGGGGACCAAATGGCTGTATATAAGAATGGAATTTTTGTCCCTATATGTTGTTGTTTTTTAGCCTTTTCTAATTTGGGTCAGGCTCACAAAAACAGACACACATTTCACCCTAAAACAAAAAGAAGAAATAAGAAATCATATTTCAGATGAAGAAAATCATGCCTATTGGGTTTAAAGATTTTCTCAATTTATTCGGAGTTTGCATGTAGTAATGCTATAGTTTTGTTGTTTGCTTCACTGTCGCTCCAAATCATTGAAAATACTTACTTTTGATTTTTTTTTATAATCAAACAATTATCAAACAACTGTTCATCTTTTAGTTAATCACCATGTGTATTTAAGTTCCTCTTGTTCACCCAGTATTTGTTCGATCTAAGTTACATTTCGTGTGTGTTACCCTGCCTGTCTGAGTGTTATTTGTATTACCCTCATTAAACTTCATATTGGAAGTTTATTCTTCATCTTCATCTGCCTTCTTACAACTTCCTGTGACAGATAAATTCATTAGGCTAAAAATATAGTTAAGTGGATTGCAGGAAAATGTGCTTAATTGTCATGAAAAAACACAAAATCGTAATGATCCTAAAATTGTAAGGCCGCACTGGATCAGGCCAATGAGGGTCGTCTGATCAGCGGGTGAAGGTCTCTGCGTGTTACTGTCTTTTCTCGCGGCAAAGTATTTTTGGTTAAATGCAATACATTTTCTCATATGTTCTCGTTATTTCATCTGACTCCATAAATGAAAAGGTTTTAATGATATATGTGCATCATTAAGTGTGAGCGAATGTTTTACTATTCTTTTAAACTCTTGAATGAAAATAATGTCAAAGTCAATTAGAATAATCAAATATAACAATTTATTACGTCAGGTAAATGTATCATTACAATTTCATAATTCAAAGATAATCAATGCAAAACATCAAATGCTCTAGAACAAAGAGGAAAAATGTTTACCCGACATTAGAAATACGTAAGGCTGAGAGACCGCTTTCAGCCTCACGGGCTGATCTGAGATACAGAAAAGGCCCTGATCTTTTTGCTGCATTCCATTATATAGCCAGAACCTCTTTCACATGGTAACATGTGCTAAACAATGGATATTTGCATTCGGAGGTCATACCTTTTGGTGGTACGAGACCATTTGTCTAGAGATCACATTCCTTTGTGTGTCAGTTATCTCTAAACTCTTAAAAACCTTATTACCTTTTGTTTTACTTATTTGGAAATGAGACATTTGTACCAGTCACACTGAGACATTTCAAATGATACCAAACATGTATAAACTGTATGATAATTGTTCACATTAAAACCATATTGATTCTTGTGTGAGTTTGGGAGATCTCACCACGAGGGAGGGAGAGTGGGGGTCAAGGGAAAGAGATGTAGATTAGAATGATTCTGAAGTGAGACTTGAGTCTCGAATGTTGCACAAGAGGGGGTCCAAATGGTAATTTCCTTTGTTTTCTCAGAGAGTAGCCCTCTCTTACAGTTCTTCCAGTTTTTCCAGTCTTACAAATTATTGCAAATGAATTAATTTGCTTAATTTTCATCAAGCAAAATCACATTTCTAATTCCTTTTCTTTGATTTATAACCTAGACATCGGTAGGTTCATTACAGGTTTGAATGAGTTTCGAGTGTTAATGTTAAACATCTCTCTGCCTCTAGAGTCGTATCAGTTCTCCGTGCTGGAATCTCTGCCGGTCTCATCAGTGGTGGCCAAACTGAAAGCCGCAGATGCTGATATCGGCTTCAATGCGGAGATGGACTACCGCATAATAGATGGAGATACACCCGGTGTGTTCAACGTCACCACAGACGAGGAGACTCAGGAGGGAGTCATCTTTCTGCAGAGGGTGAGATCATACTGGCCTTCATAGGGAAAGACTGTCCATTTGGAGTCAACATTAAATTAGATTGTTGTTCTTTGTTAATATATCTGTATCTTTGTTAATATATCTCAACTGATTATGGTGGTCTGCAGGGTTCCTCACTTCTGGGTCTGGAGAAACAAATAAAAACTTACACTTATATTTAATAATTTAGCAGACGCTTTTATCCAAAGTGACATACAAATGAGGAGAACAATAGAAGCAATCAGACCAACTAGAGGGCAACAGTATTAAAGTGCTGTAACAAGTCTCAGTTATTCTAACACAGTAAACATAGCATACTACCATCCTGCAGAGTTCAGCTCCAACCCTCAACAAACACACCTGAAGTCGCTGACCAAAGTGTTCAGGATTACTTGAAAACCACAGCCAGGTGTGTTGGAGCAGGTTGGCACTGAAGTCTGCAGGAAAGTCCCTTGGACACCCCTGTTCTAGAGCAATCTAGGTGCCAGTATTATGGTGTTGTCTCTCTCTGACTGCATTTTGATTGGTTCTTGGTGGGCTAACACAAACAAATGTCCAGCGCTGTCAAATAAGACTGCGAGGACAACTGCCAGATGAAGCATGATCATTTATGTGCCACGCAACAGCAGTGTGGCGAGGGGGGCGTGGTTCAGCGAAGTCTGTAGTGGGAGAGCGAAGACGGAGCCGAGCGGTGAGTAAGTAGGTCAAGTGCAAAATGACGAACACCTGCCTCTGATTGCAGTAATTGGCGTGGAGAGACCGCATAAAAGCCGGCTGGTACGAGAGAGCAGAGAGAGAAGGACTGGGAACTCGTGCACGACACGCGAGCTGAGCGATGAAAGCCAAAGTGGAAAGAGTGATATTTGATATAGTGGAAAGAGTGTTGCCTTATAGTGGAAAGAGTGATATTTTATATAGTGGAAAGAGTGTTCTCTGAACGTGAGTGGAGTTTATGTTAAAGCGCACACAGCGCATTTTTCTGTTCTATTTTTGGATCAAATAAAGTGTACGAGTCCCAGACACGCCGACCCCTGTCTTCTTCCATCACACCTACACTGAACCTTCACTACACTGGTGCCGAAACCCGGGATGGAAGAAGAGGCCACCACCAGACCGTCACCACTTGCGGACATCATCCCCGCGCTCGCGGGACTCCACCAGCAACAACACCAGGCACTGCTGGCCATGGAGGAACAACAAGAGCGCCGGTTCGAGACGCTCCTCCGGGCCCAACAGGAGGACTGCGAGCAGTTCCGGAGCTGGATGGACCGGGAGGTTCGGGCCACACCATCATCGCCAGCTCCAGCCTTGGCCCTGCCCATGCCCCTCCATAAAATGGGCCCACAGGATGACCCAGAGGCCTTCCTCGAACTGTTCGAGAGGTCAGCCTTCCTCGAACTGTTCGAGAGGTCGGCCGAGGCCTGGGGCTGGCCGACCGCGGACTGGCCGATGCGGCTGATCCCGTTGCTGACCGGAGAAGCCCAGATCGCCGCACAACAACTGCCAGTCCAGAACCTCCTGGTCTATGAAGACCTCAAACGCGCCATCTTGCAGCGGGTCGGCCGGACCCCGGAGCAGAGCAGACAGCGGTTCCGGTCACTGGAGCTCTGGGAATCTGGCCGACCCTTCGTCTTTGCGCAGCAGCTCTGGGACGCGTGGCGCAAGTGGGTGATGGCCGACGGACGCGACGTCGAGGGAGTCATAGATCACGTGGTACTGGAGCAGTTCGAGGCGCGGCTTCCCCGGAAGACCGCGCAGTGGGTCCAGTGCCACCGCCCGACGTTGCTGCACCAGGCCATCCAGTTTGCGGAGGACCAGATGGTTGCGTGCCTAGGGGTCGGCGAACCCCTACCAGCACCTTCTCTCTCTCTCTCTCTCTCTCTCTCTCTCTCTCTTCTCCCCCTGTCTCTTCTCGCCCTGTCCCTGTACCCAGGTCCCGTGGAGGATTCCTGCCCAGGCCGGCGCCCCTCTGGAGGACCGGCCCTACGGCTGAGCCTGTTCCCGCACTCAGAGCACCGCCCAGGGGAACAGCCTCTGCCACCGGCAGTACTCCACTTCCTGCACCCACGCTCTCCCCACGCCAATCGCTTGACCCACTTCCCGACATTGGGGCGGCGGGAAGGACTGGGCCAGCCTGTTGGCGTTGCGGGGACCTTGGGCATTTTATCGACCGGTGTCCAGTGATGGAGGTGGGGACACTGGTCAGGGTCCCTGACACACCGCAGGCTGCCCCGGATCAAGCTGGGTTGTACCAAATACCAGTGAGTATTAAGGGGGTACCTATCAGGCTTTGGTGGATTCGGGGTGTAACCAAACCTCCATCCATCAAAATCTGATTCAACCGGAGGCATTGGATAAGAGCCGCACGGTTAGGGTTCGGTGTGTGCACGGGCAGGTGGTGGATTACCCTTTAATGCCAGTCATTATCCAATTTCGGGGCCAAAAGCATAGTGTGGAGGTGGCCGTTAGCCAGCACCTCCGGCACCCGCTAATTTTGGGGACCAATTGGCCGGGGTTTAAAAAACTATTGGGACATTTGTATGCGGGTGCTTCTGGGACAAAAAGGAAGCAGGAGAAGAGAGCAGTCGCTCAGGTTGGAGAGGCTGTGCCGGGGCCCTCGGTGCCTGTCCCAGAGGATCGGAACGTGATTGAAAGAAGGATTCTTTCAGATCGTGATTACTTTCCTCTGGAACCGTCCCGAGATGAGACGCTTAAAAATGCGTTTGACCAGGTCTGTACAATCGATGGACAGCCCCTCCACCCCGACCTACTGCCCGCATATCCTTATTTTGCAATCATAAAAGATAAGTTGTATCGGGTGACCCAGGGAACCCAGTCAAAGCAAGAAACAACTCAGTTATTAGTTCAGAAAATCACTGTAATCCAATGGCTGGGCATTTCGGGCAGGCAGCTACACTAAATCGTTTAATGACCCGATTTTTCTGGCCGGGCATTCACGAGAACGTGCGCAAGTGGTGCGTGTCTTGTCGCGAATGTCAGTTGGTGAACCTACCGGCCAACCCAAAAGCACCTTTGTGCCCTCTTCCCTTAATTGAGGTCCCCTTCGAGAGAATTGGTATGGACCTCATCCGGCCATTAGAACAATCTGCATGGGGGCATCGCTTTTCATTAGTCCTGATGGATTATGCAACGCGATACCCAGAAGCAGTGCCGCTTCGCAATATTTCCGCTAAAAGCGTGGCGAGCGCACTGTTTCAATAAATCTCCCGGGTGGGAATCCCGAAAGAGATTCTCACCGATCAAGGCACGGCGTTCATGTCACGCACCATTCGCGAACTGTACGAATTATTGGGCATTAAATCGATCCGCACCAGCATCTATCACCCACAAACAGACGGCTTGGTGGAAAGTTTTAATCGCACATTAAAATCCATGATTCGTAAGTTTGTGCGGGAAGATGCCAAAAATTGGGATAAGTGGCTAGAACCCCTCTTGTTCGCTGTACGCCAGGTCCCCCAAGCCTCCACGGGGTTTTCCCCCTTCGAGCTTCTCTATGGGCGTCAGCCCCGCGGGGTGCTGGACGTGCTTAGAGAGGTTTGGGAGGACGGACCTTCGAATAGCAAAAATGAAATTCAGTATGTCTTGGACCTGGGAACAAAACTCCACACTTTGGGGCGGCTCTCTATGGAGAATTTGTTACAGGGCCAGGACAAGCAAAGTCGGCTGTACAACAGGGGGGCTAGACTACGCAAATTTGCACCGGGAGATAAAGTACTTGTATTGCTCCCCACGTCCAGCTCTAAATTACTCGCAAAGTGGCAAGGGCCGTTCGAGGTCACACGGCGGGTCGGGGATCTCAACTATGAGGTTATCCGATCAGATAGGGACGGGGCACATCAAATCTACCACCTCAACCTCCTTAAAAAATGGAATGAGGCGGAGTCAGTGATGCTGGCGATGGTGGTGAGTGGGGAGGAGGATCTCGGTCCAGAAGCGAGCTCAAAATCCCAATCTTTCACTCTGGCATTTGGAGGAGACCACCTCTCACCGTCCCAAATCACTGACATACGTAATTTACAAGCAGAGTTTGCTGATGTGTTCTCGCCCCTACCTGGTCGGACAAATCTCATTCAGCACCAAGTTGAGACCGAACCATATCGCTTACCTGAACATAAAAAGAAAATAATTCAGGATGAATTAGAGGCTATGCTGGACATGGGGGTAATAGAAGAATCCAACAGTGACTGGGCAAGCCCGATAGTTTTAGTGCCTAAAACCGACGGCTCGGTCTGGATCTGTGTGATTATCGCAAGGTGAATGCTGTGTAGAAATTCGAAGCGCATCTAATGCCGCGGGTTGACGAATTACTTGATCGGCTCGGTACCGCTCGATTTTATTCGACACTGGATTTGACAAAAGGATATTGGCAGATCCCCTTATCTCCAATATCTAAAGAAAAACTGCTTTCACAACGCCGTTTGGATTACACCAATTTGTTACTCTTCCTTTCGGCTTGTTCGGGGCTCTAGCAACCTTCCAGCACCTGATGGACAGAATTCTCCAACCGCATACTGCATATGCCGCTGCTTACTTGGATGATATTATCATCTATAGTAATGATTGGCAGCGGCATATGCAGCATTTGCGAGCTGTCCTCAGGACGCTGCGAGGGGCGGGGCTCACGGCCAACCTAAAGAAGTGTGCAATTGGGCGTGTGGAAGTTAGGTATCTGGGCCTCCACTTGGGTCATGGACAGGTGCGTCCCCAAATTGATAAGACGGCAGCAGTTGCGACCTGTCCAAGACCTAAGACCAAAAAGGAGGTTAGACAGTTCCTGGGGCCTAATTATTCGGACCTCGCTAGCCCGCTGACTGATCTGACTAAAAAGGAAGCACCAGATACCGTCCAGTGGACGGAGCGGTGTCAGCAGGCCTTTACTCAGATAAAGGCTGCTCTATGTGGTGGACCCTTTTTTCCTACAGACTGACGCGTCGGACAGAGGGCTTGGCGCAGTCTTGTCCCAGGAGATAGAGGGTGAAGAGCGGCCTGTGCTGCACATTAGTCGGAAGCTCTCGAAGAGAGAGACTATGTACAGCACCATTGAAAAGAAGGCTTTAGCCATCAAGTGGGCCGTTCTCACCCTCCACTACTACCTCCTGGGGCGAGAGTTCACCCTATGTTGGGACCACAGTGGCTCCACCGCATGAAGGATACCAACGCGCAGATCACCCGTTGGTATCTTGCTTTACAGCTGTCGTGTCAATTCTTGGTTACAAGTTGTACTGAGCACTCCAGCCTAGATTCACCCAGGACACTCAGAGCACTCCCAAACTGCAGGGGGCAACCATGCAACAAAAGTTGGTGGAACCAAATTTTGGAAAGTGTGCTCTTGGGACCATATTAGCCTGCACACCCACAGGAAGGCATGGCATTGAAATGTTTGGTGAAAGCTCAGTTGACTCTCTCACCCGTTCCTGAGAAAATATACTATGATCACAGCTCCTGATCATCCAAAGACGCAACTGGTAGGACAGAATGAGATTGAATGTGTTGAGTTCAGGCTTCTATATGACTTTTGCTTGGTTGTAACGTGCAATTTAAATTAAATAGTGAAAACTTTACTATGTGAACGTAGAACTTAACAGTTGATAACTACTCTAAGCATGCATATAAGTTTAATTATGGGATTGGTATTTTAATTATTAGAGATCCCAGGTTAATCTGAATGACATTGTTTGGTTTGGTTTGAGGATTCAGTAATATGTATTTATTATTACTTTGAGAAAGTGGTATTGTGATTTATTTGTAACTAGTTCATGTTTGTGATTTGTGTATTTTAAAGGTTATCAAGCTATTCTGTTCATCCCTGATTTACCAAACCATCTTTAAGAAAATAAAAACCTTAAAGTGAACAGATTTGAGTTGTCCTTTGCGTTCATTGGAGATAAAGCAGTTTTCAAGTCTGAGCAGAGCTGTGATCTTTCAGAAAAAACACGCAAAACTTGACAGTTGATAACCAGCGTGGCAGTGAGAAAAAGGAGAAAAAGGCCTGAAGTCAAGCTGTCGACGCAAAGGAAGAACTGACTGGAAACTCTTCACCATGGCAAAGGAAACTCTTGGGAAAACAGTCAAGCAACTGAAGCAAGAGCGGACCTTAGCTAAATCTGCTTTCACCAAGCAAGCAAACTACCTGAGCAAAGCTGCAGATGGTATGATTAAGCATGAACTTCAAGAGGAGTTCAGCAAGCTCAGTTCCTTGGCAAGGTATGTCAGCGATGCAAATGAGGACTACAGGGCTGGCCTACTGGCTGAAGTGGAAACTGAGGAGGATGAAGAAGTCAAGCTCGACAAGCACCAGCAGGCTGAGCTTGAAAGGACAATGGAAGAGTGCGACATGAGACTGGGGGACATCCGTGAGGCAGTCCAATCCAACCTCTGGCCAAGATATGGTTAAGAGGAGGTAGACTTTGCAATCCAAGAAGCTGAAAAAGCCTGTGACAGAGCCCAAGCAAGCCCCATCACTGCTATCAATAGAGACGGCTATGAACTGCAGCTGGAAAGAGCGAGGAGGCTAATCCATGATGCAACTGTAAGCCTGAAAGACTGGGAAAAATGGATCCCACATGATCAGACAGCAGACCTGAAAGGCAGATTAAAAGACCTGAGAATATTCGGCAGCAACCTCGAGGCCAGAAGTGCAGAATTCCTCACTGCACAAAAAATTGCAGAAGAGGAAAGAAGAGGTCAAGACCAACAGCCTCAACCAACAGCAGTTCCCCAACCAGTGGTGAGAGTAAGGCCAACCAGTCTGCCTAAATTCACTGGGATTAGGAGGAACTTCCATAGATGGAGGAGAGACTGGGAGAGTCTGCAAAAGCAGGGAGAGCCGACTGGATCAGTGGAAGTGAAGAAGTTCCAACTCCTTGACAGTGTGGACGAGAGAATATGTAGAGACCTGGGTTTGTCAACATACAACAGTGCTGAAGACATATTTAGAGTACTCCAAAACAGGTATGGAAACAAGCCAACGATTGCTTTGGAGATAATTGAGGACCTAGAGAGGATCCCTCCTTTAAAGTCACACCAGCCAAGGAAGGTAATTGACCTAATTCAGGCTGTGGAAAAGGCCCTGAATGATCTCACGGAACTTGAAAGCATTGGAGCCATTAAGAATCCCCTTGTGATCAGATCCATAGAGAGCAAGCTCCCAGATAATATAAAGAGGGACTGGCTGGCGTTCATGGTCAATCCAAGAAGTGGAGTCACACCTGACAATCACTTCGACATCCTTCTAACATTCCTAAAGACACAAGAGGACATTCTAGAGAGACTAGACCAATTGGGTGTAAGTGAAAAACCTGAAAAGAAAGCTACGTACCTGGAGAAGAGGTATGCCTCCACAAAGTCCACGAGGAAAGGAGGATGTGTTGTCTGTGGAGATGAGAAGCATCGTGAGAAAATCTTCTTTTGTAAGCAGTTTAAGGAACTAAAACCTGGTGATAAGCTGAATGCTATCGAAAGGCTGGGAGCATGTAGAAGATGCCTCAGATGTCATGCAGAGGGTGATGAATGTACGGACATTTACCTGTGCAGGAACAGAGACTGCAGAAGAGGAAGCTCTTCAGATCACCATTTCTTTCTCTGCCTGAAAGGAAGATTAAAGGGGAAAGAATCTGTGAAAGTGGGAAAACCCAGCTCCAGGAGGCAAACATTCACAGAGGAGCAAGAAAAATTGATGTCTGAGCTTACCCCATACATGGCAGAAAAAGTCAGGAGAGCCTTCACCAACATGGCTGCAAAATCACACTGCACTGGAAGAAGCCTTCCTGGAGTGATGGACTCAAGCACATGTGAGTTACCAGTTATTCTTATGCTGCTCGAAGTAACCACCAACGCAGGACAGAAAATTGGAACTCTCATTGACTTAGCATCAGATACCAACTACATCACTCATACAGCTGCCAGGAGACTGAAGCTTCAAAGTGAAAAGATCACGCTTGTTGTCCATGGAGTTGGAGGCATGGCCATGAAGGTAAAGACCAAAAGATACTTACTCAAGGTAAGAGTCAAGACACCTAGAGGTACGGAGAGAGCTCATGAGTTGATCTGTTATGGGTTGGATGAAATTGCAAGAGTTCACCGAGTAATCAAAGCACAGCAACTCAAGACGTTCTTCCCCGACACCAACCTGGAAGATCTTCACAGACCAGAACATGTTGAGCTTCTCATAAGCCACCGTGAAGGAAGACTTGCTCCACAGAGAGTAAAAGTAGTAGGAGATCTTGTCTTGTGGGAAAGCCCTTTAGGAAAGACCGTGGGCGGAGCACATCCAGACCTCTGTGAAGTAGTGGGTATGGCCCTGCACAATTCTGAGACTCACTTTGCACGATCGATGAGAATCACAGCAGTGAAGTATCAAGAAATTGCTGAGATGCAAGAATCTAGAGCTGAAACCAAAACCACTGTTATTGGCAGGGAGTTCTTGGACTGGTGGAAATGGGACAGCATTGGTGCGGCCTGCGAACCCATGTGTGGAGGATGCCGGTGTGGTAACTGTCAGCCAGGAGGCAAAGACATGACTCTGAGTGAAGAAAGAGAGCTTGAGATGATCAGGAAATGCCTCAGCTATGTGAGGTCAGATGTGCATAGTCAGGAGCCTCACTGGGACACAAAATACCCCTGGATTGAAGATCCGAGTTCCCTGCCCAACAACAGAAGTGCAGTGGAAGCCACGTTTCTGAGGATGGAGAAACAACTCAAAAGAGAACCAGAGTGGCGTACAGCATACACAACGCAAGTCCATGAGATGGTGGAAAGGAGAGCAGCAAAGAAACTTACTAGAGAGACCATTGCTGACTGGAAAGGACCAGTATGGTACGTCAGTCACTTGGTGGCGCCAAACCCACACTCTGTAACAACACCTGTCCGACTGGTATGGAACAGCAGCCAGAAGTTTAGAGGAATCAGCATGAATGACCTTCTCCTGAAAGGGCCTGATGTACTTAATCCCATCCGAACAGTGCTACTAAGGTTCAGGAGAGGAGTCCATGCTGCCCTCGGCGACATCAAGAAGATGTACAATTCTGTGTGGCTTGAAGACCTGGAGATGCACCTCCATAGATTTCTCTGGAGAGACAGTGAAGATGAAGAAATTGAGGAATATGCTATCACCAGGGTCAACATTGGTGATCGACCAGCAGGGTGCATCGCACAACTGGCCATGAGAGAGACGGCAAAGCTGCCCATGTTCACTCATCTGGAGGAAGAACGGAGAGTCCTTGAGGAGGATTCCTATGTAGATGACATTCTGACATCCCATAATGACCTGGGAAAGCTAGACGGAACTATCAAAAAAGTCGAAGAAATTCTGAAGGCAGGTGGATTCTTCCTTAAGCCGTGGGTCCAATCAGGCCAAAGTGGGAGGCAGACGTCTACATCAGAACATCCAGCATCGTCAGATGAAGTCTTCATTCTCCCCAACCAAATGAGAGAAGGAGACAACAAGGCCCTTGGAGTTGGTTACCTAGTCGAACCAGACAAACTGTACCTCATGACCTCGATAAACTTCTCAAAGAGAAAAAAGAAGATGAGAATCAGCCAAAATCTCGTCGAAGAAGAGGTGAGAAGAAAAACTCCAAACCCATTGACTAGAAGACAACTGCTTAGTCAAGTAGCTAGTTTGTATGACCCAATAGGCCTTGCAACACCTGCCAAACAGAAAGGAGCCATTCTAGTCAGAAAAGCATTTCAAGAAGCTGGAGGCAAAACTCTAACACGAGACACATGGGACACACCTCTGTCTGAAAGACTTAGAGAAGAAGCCATCCACCTGTTTGAAGAATACACACGCCTCAACCAAATTACTTTTCATAGAAGCCTTACACCAGTCAGAAGGATTGGAGAACCCTGGGGAATAACATTTTCAGATGGTAGCGACCAGAGCTATGGAGCTGTTGCATACTTCAGGTGGGAGACCGAGCAAGGAATCCTGGTCCGGCTTGTTGAGTCCAAAGCCAAGCTCACACCACTTGACCAAAAGGGAGAACCAGTGAAAGCTGAGGTCTGCGGTGCTGTGTTTGCTGCGAGACTCAGAAAATACATTGAAAAGCACAGTCGGATGCAAGTTGAACGTTGGCTCCATCTGCTGGACAGTCAAACTGTGCTGGGTGCAATCCAAAGAGACAGTTATGGGTACCATACCTTTTTTGCAAACAGAGTTGGAGAGATCCAGAAGTCCACATCAGTTGAAGACTGGAGATGGATTCCAGGTGAGCAAAACATTGCTGACCTCACAACAAGAGGAGCAACCCCAGAAGACCTCAGAGAGAACTCTGTGTGGCAAAATGGCCCAGAGTTTTTGAAAAGACCTGTGGAGGAGTGGCCGACAAAGTCAGCCAAAGATGTCGCTGCAGATGCTAGAGAAGGTATAAACAAGCTCCAAAGGAAATGTTTTACAGCAGCACTGACCCGAGCACAGGTGGGAAAAAACCAACATGCTCCACCTGCCACTGCAATGCCAATATCCCCAACCTCTATCCAAAACAATGACCTGCAAAGCAGCCCTAGTGGAAAAGGGCACCAAATCCCAGTCCGGAGGCCACCTTCTGGTTCTTCGGTGGGGAAAATCCTTAACATCAGTAAGTTCAGCAGTTTAACCAGGTTGATAAGAGTCATTGCCTGGGTGTGGAGAGCTGCCACAAAGTGGAAAGAAATGCTGGCCAAGACCTCAACCACAAGCAAGGCAAAGAGGAAGGAGATTCCTTCAGCTCTTGAGATCAAGTCCAGAGTCAAGGAAATTACACTTGTCGCATAGAGTGTGAGGATGCACTCAGGGATCTCTTCCTTTCGGCTCAAATGGAGGTAACCTTGCCAGACACCACACTCAGCAGGCTTGCTGTGGTCAGAGAGGAAAGCACTGGACTTTTGCTCTGTGGAGGAAGATTCCAAATCTTTAATAAAGAAAAAACTGCAGTACCAGTCTTGCCCTGCACATCATGGGTATCCACTCTTCTAGCTCAAGAAGCCCATAAGGCAAATCATGAAGAAATTGCTGGCACACTCCTCCGGATGAGAAGGAAAGCATGGGTGGTAAGAGGCCGGAAACTAGCTCAGAAGATTGTTGATAACTGTGTAACATGCAGGAGACTAAAGGCCCAAAGATGCCAACAGATCATGAGTGACCTTCCATCGGAGCGAATAACACCAGCTAATCCATTTGAGTATACGACAGTGGACTTATTTGGACCTTACGAAGTGAAGGATGAGGTGAGAAAGAAAGTGAAACTCAAAGTGTGGGGAATAGTCTTCTGTTGCATGGCGTCCAGAGCTATGCACACAGACCTTGTCAGTGACCAGTCAGCTGAAGGCTTCCTGTTAGCCTACCAAAGATTTACGGCACTGAGAGGAAATCCGAGGAAATTGTGGTCGGATCCTGGGAAGAACTTTGTCGGAGCCAGACCTGCCCTCAAAGAGCTCTACATGTTTCTGGACCGACTGGAGAAATCAAAGCTTGAAGATGAAGTCTCCAAGCATGGCACAGAATGGACCTGGAAGATCCATCCAGCAGACTCACCTCACAGAAACGGAGCTGCTGAGGCTGCTGTCCGGATTGTGAAGCGGGCTTTGCACAATCTGGGTGGTAATGGAGTCTTCACATGGGGTGAGTTTCAAACTTTCCTTTATATAGCTTCCAACCTCGCCAATGAACGACCTATTGATGCCAGGACTCAGAGCCGGGAGGACTGTGTAGAATACATTAGCCCAAATTCACTTCTGCTCGGAAGAACTAGTCCCAGAGGCGATCCAGGGACCTTTGACTTTGAAGGCTACTCGTATAGGAGATTGAGAACCATCCAAACAGAAGTTGACCGGTTCTGGAGGAAATGGAGCCAGTTAGCCGGACCAAACCTGTTTGTCCGGACCAAGTGGCACACAGCTCACAGGAATGTGGCAATTGGAGATGTCATCTGGCTAGCTGACCAGAACGCCTTAAGAGGTCAGTTCAGGCTTGCCAGGGTCATTGGCGTCAACACTGACAGGAAGGGAATTGTGAGGGATGTATATCTCCGATCCTTCCCCAGCTACCCAGTCGCAACTGTGAAGCCCACTAAAAAGATGAAAAAACACTCAACCAAAATACCTGCAACAGTTCTTCACAGGGATGTCAGACGGATAGTTGTCCTGCTTCCAGTTGAAGAGCAGCAGTAGCAACAGGATCTAAAATGGAATAACTAAATCGACACATCACAGTACTGGTGTGACCTCCTTGGGTTGAAGAACCAGGAGGTCAAGTGGGAGGTGTCGTGTCAATTCTTGGTTACAAGTTGTACTGAGCACTCCAGCCTAGATTCACCCAGGACACTCAGAGCACTCCCAAACTGCAGGGGGCAACCATGCAACAAAAGTTGGTGGAACCAAATTTTGGAAAGTGTGCTCTTGGGACCATATTAGCCTGCACACCCACAGGAAGGCATGGCATTGAAATGTTTGGTGAAAGCTCAGTTGACTCTCTCACCCGTTCCTGAGAAAATATACTATGATCACAGCTCCTGATCATCCAAAGACGCAACTGGTAGGACAGAATGAGATTGAATGTGTTGAGTTCAGGCTTCTATATGACTTTTGCTTGGTTGTAACGTGCAATTTAAATTAAATAGTGAAAACTTTACTATGTGAACGTAGAACTTAACAGTTGATAACTACTCTAAGCATGCATATAAGTTTAATTATGGGATTGGTATTTTAATTATTAGAGATCCCAGGTTAATCTGAATGACATTGTTTGGTTTGGTTTGAGGATTCAGTAATATGTATTTATTATTACTTTGAGAAAGTGGTATTGTGATTTATTTGTAACTAGTTCATGTTTGTGATTTGTGTATTTTAAAGGTTATCAAGCTATTCTGTTCATCCCTGATTTACCAAACCATCTTTAAGAAAATAAAAACCTTAAAGTGAACAGATTTGAGTTGTCCTTTGCGTTCATTGGAGATAAAGCAGTTTTCAAGTCTGAGCAGAGCTGTGATCTTTCAGAAAAAACACGCAAAACTTGACAACAGCCTTTTAAGTTCAAGGTGATCCACAGGCCGGGTGCACAGATGGTTGTGGCTGACTTCCTCTCCAGGAGGAGGGGGGAAAGGGGGGGAGGCTGCAGGCCGGATGGCTCCCCGGCCTGAGTCGGGCAGTTGGGGTATGTGGCGAGGGGGGCGTGGTTCAGCGAAGTCTGTAGTGGGAGAGCGAGGACGGAGCCGAGCAGTGAGTAAGTAGGTAAAGTGCAAAATGACGAACACCTGTCTCTGATTGCAGTAATTGGCGTGGGGAGACCGCATAAAAGCCGGCTGGTGCGAGAGAGCAGAGAGAGAAGGACTGGGAACTCTTGCACAACACGCGAGCTGAGCGCTGAAAGCCAAAGTGGAAAGAGTGATATTTGATATAGTGGAAAGAGTGTTGCCTTAGAGTGGAAAGAGTGATATTTTATATAGTGGAAAGTGTGTTCTCTGAACGTGAGTGGAGTTTATGTTAAAGCGCACACAGCGCATTTTTCTGTTCTATATTTTGGATCAAATGTACGAGTCCCAGTCACGCCGACCCCTGTCTTCTTCCATCACACCTACACTGAACCTTCACTACAAGCAGTGACTGGAATAAAGAAGGAAAAATCTCCACACACCTTTTTACACAAAATGGACAAAAGCCTACAACACATCCACTTAATGCTTATTCAGAGAAATAAGTATTCTTAATAACAACCTTTTGTATTACAACGGTTTACACAAATTCAGCTGTTAGCATAAAATTCCTAATAGTTCTGTCTATTTCCATCATGTTTGACTCCATGCGTTTAAAACATTGCTAAATGTGTTTTGGAGGTTTGGTGGTTTGGGAAGTGATTAATGCATAGATAGATAAAATGTGTGTTCGACATCAGCTGGATGTAACTGATCACGTGCAAGCGGGAGGAGCTGTAAACGGAGACGTGAAGTTGGACACTTTCTGGTTCCCGTAGTGAATACTCACGTGGTGTTTGCATACTTTACCACAGCTGAAGTGAAATAAATGCAATATTTGTAAAATACACAGATGTTTCAGAGACATTTTCATTCAATACTTTATGTACTGCTTCATACAACGTCTGTTTGAACAAGAATAAAGTTCAACATAAGCCTACAGCTACTATCAATGAAGTGTAATCAGTGCTTTTTAATCAGTTTTATTTTGATAAACATGACACAATATAACATTGAGACTACATGAAAAGATTTTTTACTGTTATAAAAAACTGATTTGTGAGTTTTAGTGGAACTAAAGGTGTGAGAATAAATACGAAACACATTTGATCGTTGTCATGCGGTGAATCCGGCCAATCGTGTAACAGCTGTGTCGTCATCAGAGCTCGTGAGCCGCTCTTGAGAAGCTGCGCTGGCTGAGTCCTCCGGCTACTCTCGAATCGTTCTCGCGGTACTTTGATGGCAAACGTCACAGTCACGTGGTGTTGGCACTGTATCAAGTCGGACAAAATTTCTAACCGGCATGCACTGCTTCAAGTCAGCCGCCGATCGGCCTGCGCAGCGCTGCATGAAGTCGAACAAGCCTAAAGACTCTGTGTGTGCTTTAGATTATGCAAATTAGTTCCACGTGGGAAAGAAGGGTGGGCCACACCTCTGATGCCAACAGCCAATCATTGCACATCATAGAGACTGCCAAATTGCAATCTCTTCTCTAGAAAAGGGATGCAGTACCCTTGACCAAGTTCTGTGTCTCTGGCCCAGTGAGCCAGAAAACATTACAGACACATTTGCAACCAGGTTGTTCTAGATTGTTAAGGACCTTCTGCGCCTACTTTAAGGCCTTGTCTTCATGTTCCAGATTGTAAGGACCATCTTGCAGGAGATCCGCATCCTACATTTTATGTTACATAGAGTACATAGAGGTGTTTTTTCCTTAGCGCTGGCTCGGTAAAACCTCCGCTTTTAACACACAAAAGTCATCACCTATATCGCTATATAAAACCGTCTTGACATGCCCACAGACTACGTAATTATAAGCATCTAGCGATTTGTAGGCTCTTGGTTTTTCGCTTGTGTAAACACTCGGCTTGTCCACCAGATAGCTGTATATGGCGGGCCAGTGAATATCTGGCCACTTGCTATCGTTGTCTACCCATTCTATTAGGAGCTCGGGATCGGGGCAGACAATCCTAACCCTTTCGAGGGAACTCGCAATGCGTCAATGACGCTTTGGGAACGCCCCTGCGTGAATGCGTCTGAGCACTTGTGTCAACTAGTCCAATGGCGAGAATGAACGTCACGGGCGGGTGAAGTCATGACCAGGAAAGGATAAAAGCACATCCGGAATCGCCCCGCGTCAGCTTCTGTGCCTCAGCAGCGCTCTGTGTTACTCTGTCATTCTTATTTATTGTTGTCTGTCTCACGTTACACAAGCAGTTCAACATTTATATATTATGGCGTCCAAACAGATATTCAAACAGTGTGTTCCTCCCTGCCCTCGTTTCCTTACGGGTGGGGATACACACAAGCTTTGTGTTATCTGTTTGGGAGCGGAGCATGCGATGTCAGCCTTCGAGGGGGCTGACTGTGAACACTGTGAGAAGCTGCCGCTTTGCACGCTCCGCTCTCGCCTGTCGCTCTTCGAGGAGGGTGTACAGGTGAGCGTTCCCTGCAGTTCGGGCCCCGCTGCTGCCGAGGCAGTACGGAAGCTCTTATCGTGGGGATTGCAGATGGATCTCACGGAGGGGCTTGAGACGGGCCCCGCCCTTTCTCAACCTTTACCCGTGAGATCCAGTGCTCTCTCTCCGGAGTCGGAAGCCCACTCTGCGGTTCCTTCTGCTTCGGGAGAAGCACCGGTGCTTCAGCTCAGTTATCTGAGCTGAATTAAGATATTCAGTTATCTTTCCGTCCTTCGGATGAGACGTTAAACCGAGGTCCTGACTCACTGTGGTCATTAAAAATCCCAGGATGTCTTTCGAAAGTGTAGGGGTGTAACCCCAGCATCCTGGCCAAATTTGCCCCTTGGCCTCTGTCCATCATGGCCTCCTAATCATCCCCATATATACTGATTGGCTTCATCACTGTCTCCTCTCCACCAGTAAGCTGGTGTGTGGTGAGCGTTCTGGCGCAATATGGCTGCCGTCGCATCCATCCAAGTGGATGCTGCACATTGGTGGTGGTTGAGGAGATTCCCCCCCTTCTATGTAAAGCGCTTTGAGTGTCCAGAAAAGCGCTATATAAATGTAATGAATTATTATTATTATTATTAGACGTGCTGAGCATCGATGTGGGGGAAGAAGAAACGCCAGCTTCTTCCCCAGCGCATGAGGAGCTCGTGGAGATCGCGCTGTGTCTAATTTAAATATTGAATGGCCAGCCGAGAAGCACGGCTTGTCCTAAAAGTTTATTAGATGAGCGCTTTCTGTCATCTAGTGCAGTACCTCCACCAAGGGGACTTCCTTTTTTCCACGACCTCCACAAAGAGCTTTTGAGGTCGTGGAATAAACCTTATTCTTCTAGAGTGTTCAGCCCGCATGTACGTGTTTATTCCGATATCAAGGGTTTGAATGAATATGGTTATGGGGCGATGCCGTCAGCAGAACAACCGCTGGCCAGTTATCTTTCCCCAGCGTCGGCATCGTCCCTGAAGTCCCCAGTGCTGCCCACTAAACCGCTAAAAACATCGTCAATGTTAGTGGGTAAAGAATACACGGCAGCAGGTCAGGCCTGCGCTTGTTTACATACGATGGCCATTTTACAAGCATATCAGGCTGACCTGCTGAGGGACCTGGAGACTAGCGAGGGGGCGGGGTCCGACGTAGTTCGAGAATTACGTCGGGCCACCGATCTGTCTCTCAGGGCCACGAAAGAGACCGCTCGTGCCATTGGGCGGTCTATGGCAGCTAACGTGGCCACTGAGAGGCATCTATGGCTTAATCTTTCTAATATCAAAGACAAAGACAAATATTTTCTTTTGGATGCCCCGCTCTCGCCTTCTGGACTCTTCGGTGAGTCTGTTAACACCGTTGTGGAGAGGTTCCAGGAGGCGAAGAAACAGGCGGAGGCGTTCAAGAAATACCTCCCTCACCGTCAACAGGCCCCTGGGGCTGCTGGGCGTGAGCAGCTCCAGCTGCAGAGCTCCTCATACAGAGCGCATCAGAAAGAGAGTGTCGCTTCTCGCGCCCTACCCCAAAAACCGTGGGGTGCAGGACGACAGTCTCAGCCGAAGCCTTCCAAGCAACAAACCGATCTGAGGACTGTTTTGTTGGCGAAGAAGGCTTCGGCGAAAAAGAAGTCCTGACGCCCCTGGCGCCAGACTTCTGAGGGCAGCCCCCTCCGGGGTGGAGCAGTGTTCACCTCATTATATGGTGCCCGCTCCACCTCGGTGCCCTCAGGAGGCCGTTCTGCCAACCCTGACACCCTCGGTGCTTCGGGGCGCAGCGGTTTCCAGCGGATCTCAGACCCAACGTCTCTGTCACTACGTGGTGTCGGGTTCACGTCCTCCGAGGAAGGTCGAAAGTCAGTCAGTTCCGGTATCTCCTGCCAGTATGTTCCAGGTCGCCGAAGTGACGACTATTATTACACCAGAGGCCAGTCTCGTGAGGCTGGTTCCCTTAGTAGAATATTTGTCAGAGTGGAAGGTTCTGCCAAACATATCTCAGTGGGTCCTGCATATTGTAGAGAAGGGGTACAGAATCCAGTTCGGTTCTCCTCCGCCACGCTACAACGGGGTGCTACTCACAGTGGTACACCCGGAGCAGGCTCTGGTAATGGAGCAAGAGGTGAAAATACTGTTAGCGAAAGAGGCTATAGAAGTGGTTTCTCCGGCCGACAGAAACTCAAGGTTCTACAGCCGGTACTTCATTGTTCCGAAGAAGGATGGGGGGTTGTGCCCTATTTTAGATCTTCGTCTTCTCAATCGCTCAGTCAAGAAATTGAAGTTCAAGATGCTGACATTGAAACAGATAGTGACTCAAATCAGATCCGAGGACTGGTTTGTCACAATAGATCTGAAAGACGCTTACTTCCATGTCTCCATCCTTCCACAACACAGGAAGTTCCTGAGGTTCGCTTTTGGGGACAAAGCATACCAGTATCGGGTTTTTCCATTCGGTCTAGCTCTATCTCCCCGTACATTCACGAAATGCGTAGATGCAGCTCTAGCCCCGCTCAGGCTGCAGGGCATACGTATTCTGAATTACATCAACGATTGGCTTATTCTAGCATAGTCGGAGCAGTTGGTGGTTCGGCATCGAGATGTCGTTCTCGCGCACATGAAAACTTTGGGGTTGAGGTTGAATGCCAAGAAAAGTGTACTTTCTCCAGCTCAGAGAACCACCTATCTTGGTGTAGTGTGGGATTCAGTGACTATGAGGGCCGTGCTCTCGCCTGCCCGCATTGCTTCAATCCTCACAGTTGTAAAGGAGGTAAAGCTAGGCCAGTCACTCACTCTAAAGCAGTTTCAAAGACTGTTGGGTCTGATGGCAGCCGCGTCCAACATTATTCCGTTCGGCCTGCTGTACATGAGGCCCTTACAGTGGTGGCTCAAAACCAAGGGGTTTTCCCCGAGGGGGAACCCTCTCCGTTTGATCAAGATAACACAGCGGTGTCTCCGTGCCTTGGTTATATGGAGGAAACCTTGGTTCCTATCCCTAGGTCCAGTGTTAGGAGCTCTTTGCCATCGAGTTTCGCTCTCGACAGATGCTTCTGTCACAGGCTGGGGAGCGGTAATGGAAGGCCGCTCAGCTCAAGGTCTTTGGGGGAGTCATCATCTTTCATGGCACATAAACTGCCTGGAGATGATGGCAGTCTTCAATGCGTTGAAGCATTTCCTCTTAGATCTGAGGGGCCATCACGTGCTTGTCCGCACAGACAACACGTCGGTGGTCTCTTATATAAATCATCAGGGGGGTCTGCGTTCACATCCACTATACAAACTGGCGCACCAGATTCTCTTGTGGTCCCAAGAAAAATTCCTCTCCTTGAGAGCAATCTATGTTCCAGGACATCAGAATGTAGGAGCAGACATCCTGTCGAGACAGGGGCTGAGGCCCGGGAAATGGAGGCTCCACACCGAGGTGGTGGAGCACATTTGGGGAGTTTATGGCCAGGCACAGGTGGATCTGTTCGCGTCTCAGGATACAACGCACTGTCCACTTTAGTTTTCCCTTTCGCATCCAGCCCTGCTGGGTCTGGACGCGATGGTGCAGACGTGGCCGAGGCTTCGTCTGTACACTTTTCCCCCGATTGCTCTGCTCCCGGGAGTTCTGGAGAAGATCCGCCAGGGTGGAGTGAGAGTGCTGTTGGTAGCTCCGTACTGGCCAAGTCGGATTTGGTTCTCAAACCTTATCTCCCTTCTAGATGGCTCTCCCTTGGAGCTGCCGGTCAGGAGGGACCTTCTTTCTCAGGCGGGGGGAGAAATTCTACACCCTCACCCAGAAACTCTCAACCTGCGGGTCTGGCCTCTGAGGGGGCCCGACTCATAGAATCTGGACTCTCAACCGAGGTTGTTGAGACCATTTTAAACTCCAGAGCTCCTTCCACGAGGAAACTTTATGCCCTGAAATGGAGAGTATTTACTTCTTGGTGTCATCAGCGACAGTGGGATCCAGTTAATTGCACCATCGGTCCAATACTTGAGTTCCTGCAAGATCGCTTCACGGCGGGGCTATCCCCTTTTACTCTGAAGGCACCCTGAGGCTGAGGCCTGCAGTTCGTTCCAGAATCCCAGCTTGGGACCCTGGCTATTGTTCTAGAAGGTCTTTCTGTTGCTCCGTTCGAGCCTCTTGAGTCTGTCTCAGAAAAATTTCTGACCCTCAAAACAGTGTTCCTTCTGGCTATTTCCTCACTAAAGAGAGTAGGAGATTTACAGGCTTTGTCGGTTTCTCCGTCATGCCTTGAGTTTGCGCCTGGTATGGTTAAGGCGTTCCTCTATCCCAAGCAAGGTTACGTCCCTAAGGTTCCTACCAACATACAACGGCCTATCATTCTGCAGGCATTCTGTCCTCCTCCCTTCAAAGATTCGGACCAGAAAAAGCTTAACCTCATCTGTCCAGTCAGAGCACTGGACACTTATGTACACAGATCTTCCCCTTCGAGAAGGTCTGATCAGTTGTTGGCGTGCTTTGGACCACCTAAGAAAGGCCTTCCTGCATCTAAACAGACGGTCAGCAAGTGGATAGTCGAGGCTATTTCTCTTGCATATGAGGTTCTGGGCCAACCTTCACCTTTGTCTACCAGAGCCCATTCTACTAGGGGTATGGCTGCTTCTAAGGCCCTTATGTCAGGGGTATCTATTCAGGAGGTTTGTGACGCAGCTGGCTGGTCCTCACCTCTTACCTGGACATTGATACCCCAGGGTCCAGAGTTCTCATGTCATGACAGTGCAACACGGTTCTCGGCTGTATGGCGTTTGGGCATTCTCATTCCCAAAGAGTCATTGACGCATCACGAGTTCCCTCGAAAGGGAACGTCTCAGGTTATGACTGTAACCACAGTTCCCTGAGAAAGGGAACGAGACAATGCGTCACTTTGCCATACCTCTCGCCATTGGACTAGTTGACACAAGTGCTCAGACGCATTCACGCAGGGGCGTTCCCAAAGCCTTTCTCAGGGAACTATGGTTACAGTCGTAACCTGAGACGTTTATTATGGTACTGTTACCGTTCCTGTGGTGGCAAAGACAGTGGATACCTTGACACAATATGCCGGTCTATTAGCAGTGCCATTTTTCTGACCCCTTGCTGCGCGTGCACCCAACCTAGGCTTTCGATGTTTACAAATATTGAAGGGGTCTATAGGACAGGGGTTCTCCACTCTGGCCCTCGAGATCCACTCTCCTGCAGAGTTTACCTCCAACCCTAATCAAACACACCTGCCTGTAACTTCCTAGCAATCCTGAAGACTTTGATTAGCTTGTGAATCTCAGGGGAAAGAGGTGAGAACCCTTGGTATAGGAGAAGTAAAGACGTGGATCTAAGTGGTTCCCAACCCTGGTCCTGGAGACTAGGACGTGTGTCAGACATTCAGAATGTGCAGTGTTGTGCTCCAGGAACAGGGCGGAGACACACTGTTTCACACACTGAAGATTGAAGCCACTAATCGGAATATTGTCTCTCTCTCTCTCTCTCTCTAGCCTTTGGACTATGAAACTAAGAGCAGTTTTTCTCTGAAGATTGAAGCCACTAATCGGAATATTGACCCTCAGTTTCTGAGCTTTGGGCCTTTCAGTGACTCAGCAGCTGTAAAGGTCACAGTAGAAGATGTAAACGAGCCGCCGGTCTTCTCAGCCCGGATCAGTAAGATGGTGGTGTCGGAGGCAGCAAGGGTTGGTTCTGTCATCGGGACGGTTTCAGCTCGTGACCCAGACTCGTCCAGTAGCGCCATCAGGTAAACACTTAATTTATTTGTGTGCTGTGTAATATGCTAATGTGATTCATATCGCTGTTCATCTTACTGTCCTCTTAGCCTCATACAATACAGTTCTAAACATAACACTGATTGGACGTCAGAAAGCACCTGTAACCACACATGAATCAGAGTCTATATTACTGTGCTGTTTCTCTGTTTTTGGTCAGATAAAAGGTTGATTGAATTATCAAATGTATAAAAAGTTGACATTACATAAAAAATAATGTCATCTTTTCAGCCATTTATTTTTAGCCAAAGTTTGTAAAGAGCGAGAACATGCAAGTTTGGTTGTGAGGGTTGAACAAACAGTTGTCAGGGTTCTGTCACTTCCGTCTAGTCTATTTCTTGGTTTTGTGACAGAGCCCTGACACTCCTGTTTTGTCTTGTCTGTGTGCCTTGTTTCATGTGCGTGACGTGTTCTGTGTAGCACGTGGTTCGTGTTTACATCGGCCGCATGCTTTCATAACGTGTTTTGTCTTGTGCTGTGTAGCACGCAGTTTGTGGGGGAGGGGGGGTAGTGTCAGCGTTCTGTCACCTCTGTCTACTCTATATCTTGGTTTTGTGACAGAGGCTGCTAAACACATTTACTTGATTTCACTTTATTACCAGAATTTCTTACAAACTTTGTATTGCATTCTAAGATGTTTCATGTGAAAACCAAGAACAAACAAAAATCAAAACAGAACAACAACATATTTCACATAAGGAATTACAAATAACTGGCTGTCACGTAAAGAGGAAAACTTTGTATGTGTTTTGGCCATTCATTTACATGACAACAGCATTTGGGGGCCTGAAAACGAAAGCTTTTGAAAACGGATTTCAGTGAAAGTTTTTGAAAATGACACCATTATCGTCCCAATGTAAACAACAAAAATGACAATTTGTAAAAATGATGACATTATGCAAATGTGTGTTACATGTTCAGTCTCTAGGCGCATAGTGTTTCTTTACAAAGTGACATCTCCATCTACTGGCCTGGCAGCATAACACCGCGTTTTTAGTCGTTTTCGTGGGCCCATGTGAATGGGGATCATATTCTGTACACTAAACTTTTCAGAAACGCAGATGAAAAACCTTTCTGTTTTTAGGACATTGTTGTCATGTAAACGTACCCTAAACCACAATGAACCAAACGTTCTCCTGACACTGGCTACTGTGCATCAATTTAATCACTTCCTTCTGTGCTTCATGCACATATAAACAGTGAGGAGACCTAACTCTGATGTAACAGTTTGAATAACCCCTAAACCAAACAGACGAAGATGAAGAGTAGAGTTCCAACATGAAGTTTAATAAGGCAGAGGAACACACACTAAATGTAAGCGTGACTGAACACTGGAAGACTGTGAAGGAAGAACTAAAGTAGTGACTGAAGATAATTAATGACATGCACCTGAACAGAATGAACTAATAACAGTAACCACAGAATCAAAGGAGAGGCAGGAAAATGAAACAAAGGAACCCATGAGATGAATAAAAACAAACTAAAAGTCCATGAAAACCAAGACAAACTGAACATAACTGTGACAGTAGCTTGTCTCCACCATTAAAGTGATTGGTGTTCTCTTTTGTGACTTTGATGAAGTCTCTTCCAAGTTCCAACTCAGTAAATATATACAATTTGTTTTGGAAACTTTCTTTAGAAGAATGTTTTATTTAATGATCATCTGAACTTCAAAATGCAATCATATTGAAGTTTTTTTAGGTAACAAAAATTATGTTTTACCGGCCAAAAAATGCATGTGTTAAACCATACTCTACCTGGTATTTTGCGTCTGTCATTATGTAAATGATCTGACTGCATCCGTGTTCTTTAATTTTCATCATGCACAGAACTTTACACTCCCATCGGTGCTGTTTTGGAATTGCGCTCTCACGCTAATTTGCCCGGTTTAGGAAATCTACAACTACTATAACTACTATAGTATATAACTACTAATTATTACATGTGCATTGCATCAGCATGCCATTTTTGTGAGCTTCATTGGAGAAGGGAAAGTTTATACTGTAAGTGAATTATGGATTTTGTTTTGTTCCTCAAACTATTCCTAATGTTGAGTCAATAGAGTCCATAGTCCATGTATCAGTGACTGTTCCTTTGAAATTTTGCTAGGTTGAAGATTGTTCTATTAATGACATAGTGAAGGATTACAGGCTTATTTTATTCATTAAGATTTCAAACAGGTATGAATGAGATCAGTATTTGAGTACTTAACAAATAGACTCAAAATATCTTTTATCAAATTTCCCTTTAAATATCTATATGTAATAATTCTTGAACGATGTTGGAAGCACACTAGTGTGGTTTGCAGGGACAGTGTTAACTCATTCATCTGAGCAGAACATGAATCCATTCTGACATGCAGACTGTGTCCCAATTCAGGGGCTGCATCATTTGAAGGCTGCACCGAGACTCGTTTAAAGTCAAGTCAAGTCAAGTCACCTTCATTTATAAAGTGCTTTTAACAGTATGGATTGTTTCAAAGCAGCTTTTCAGTAAAAATAAAAATTACCGTAACTGATTGTTTAGGCTTTACCACAGCTCTAGGATAAAGTTATTGTCCAGCTAAAGTTAGTTTTGATTGATTCACTTGCGTCGCAACGATCATTAGTTATTAACTTAAGGGCCGCTAACACGACACCGTTCTAACAGAAAAAACCTTAACACGCTCCGGCCGCCCATCCGCTTAAAACAGTGCCTGGAGTCTTGAGAACGCACTCCCTGAAATTGGTTTGAAGGTGCAAACGATTATCCGTTATCTCAGCGCAAACCTCAAAAATGCAAACCCGCGAAAACAGACGGCGCACACATGCGCATCACGTGTTCAGTCGATAGGTATGCGCGTTTGAATATTTATGTGCGCAGGCGTGTAGTCCTTCACAAATCAACCCTCAACAAACTACTTGTCTGGCTTAAAAATTTATAATACAGAATTTTCTACGTAGCCACGTGAATGTTTTATCTGTACTGAGGTAAAGGGAAGGAGGGCTTCACAGAGAACAGTTGACACTTCAGGACTGCGTTGCAACACAGAGACTAATATTAGCGTAGATGCCATCCTTCTTATGATGTACCAACTACATCAGGATTTATGGGAAGTGTTCCCGGTTCCGGCTGATCTAAACTATACAGCCTAACATTGAATTATAGCAGTCTATAATGTGTTATGTGTATGCTAGGCCAAATAGATGTGTTTTTAGCCTAGATTTGAATTGACAGACTGTGTCTGCTTCCCGGACAATGTTAGGAAGATTGTTCCAAAGTTTTGGTGCTAAATATGAAAAGGATCTACCGCCAGCAGTCGATTTTGATATTCTAGGTATTATCAACTGGCCGGAATTTTGAGATCACAATAGACGTGAAGGACTATAATGCGTTAAGAGCTCACTGAAGTACTGGGGAGCTAAACCATTTAGTGCTTTGTAAGTAATCAGCAATATTTTAAAATTTATACAATGTTTAATAGGGAGCCAATGCAGTGTTGACAGAACCGGGCTAATATGGTCATACTTCCTGGTTCTGGTAAGAACTCTAGCAAGAACTCTAGCTGCGTTTTGGACCAGCTGTAGTTTGTTTATTAAGCTTGCAGGGCAACCACTCATTATAGCATTACAATAATCTAGCCTTGATGTCATGTCTGTCACGACACAGATAGGAAGCAATTGCAAGTAAAGGGTCTTTATTGAAGTTAACAGAGTAGGTATCGCTGACACAATGAGGCAGACGAGTGGCGCAGGGACCTCGGTGGGCAATACAGATGATGGTGAAGAGATGGTAGATGATAAATGGGAACCAGATCAGTAATCCAGACAATGAACGAACCGAACACTGAGACATCCACCGAACACCAAACACGAACAGGTCAGACTGAAGACTAACAGATAGATAACCGGGAACAGGAACAGGACACAGCACAAACTGACTTCAACAACGATCTGACAATGAGAAGGAGAAAACAGTGGGTTTAAATAGCCGAGATGAGTGGCTGCAACTGGAGCCGCTAATAGTGATCAGCTGATACCGCTGATCAGCAGTGACGATCCGGACCACACCCACATACACACACACACACACACACACATAACAACAAAGACACGAGACAAGAAAGAGACATGGGATTCATAAACCGTGACAGTACCCCCCTCCTAGGAACGCCTCCTGGCGTTCCCAGACTCCCTTACCTGTCGATTGTAATCATCGATAAGGGAGTGATCCAGGATGTCTCTAGCCGGTACCCAACTTCTCTCCTCCGGACCGTAACCCTCCCAGTCCACCAAGTACTGAAATCCGCGTCCCCTCCGCCTTGAGTACAGAATGCGATTAACCAAATAAGTAGGTTCCCCATCTACGAGTCGTGGCACGGCGGGCGGGGCGGGGGGGAGGGGGGTGGATTAATATGAGAACGAAACACGGGTTTTAATTTAGAGACATGGAAAACGGGATGAATTCTCCTGTACACCGGAGGAAGATTGAGGCGGACTGCCACTGGGCTAATGATCTTGGTGACAGTGAATGGGCCAATGAATTTGGGAGCAAACTTATTAGAAACGGAGTGGAGAGGAATATTCTTGGTTGAAAGCCACACCTTTTGACCAGCGACGTATACGGGAGGCTTAGACCGGTGGCGATCGGCTTTAGCCTTGGTGCGCCCCCTCACCTGGAGTAGAGTCTCACGGGATCTATTCCAAGTGCGGTGACACCTCTGGACGAAGGCGTGAGCGGAGGGAACCGCGACCTCGGATTCCAGACAGGAAAAAATTGGTGGCTGGTAACCTAAACTACACTCAAAGGGAGATAGGCCCGTGGATGACACTGGCAACGAATTGTGGGCGTACTCCACCATTTGAGAGTTGTTGGCTCCAAGAGGAAGGATTCTTGGAAACCAAACATCGCAACACTCTCTCCAAATCTTGGTTGGCTCTCTCGGTTTGGCCATTGCTCTGGGGGTGAAACCCGGAGGACAGACTAACAGTCGCTCCCAGTAATTTACAAAATTCTTGCCTAAATTTGGACACAAACTGGGGTCCCCTGTCGGAAACCATGTCCATCGGGAGGCCATGTAAGCGAAAGATGTGGTCAACGACGGTCAACGCTGTCTCCTTGGCTGAGGGTAATTTGGGCAAGGGAATAAAATGGGTTGCCTTCGAGAATCGGTTCACCACGGTCAAAACGACCGTATTACCCTTGGTGATAAAATCTAGCGCTATGTGGGACCAGGGTCTCGAAGGAACTGGCAGCGGTTGAAGTAACCCATCTGGGGGTCGATTGGAAGTCTTACCAGTGGCACAAACCGAGCAAGCCAAAACAAAACTGTGAATGTCACGAGCCATGAGTGGCCACCAGAATCGTTGCTTGACCATAAACCTAGTACGGTTAACCCCTGGATGACAAGCCACGTTGGAACAATGCCCCCACTGAATGACGTCAGACCGTAATCCCTCTGGCACAAATAACCGATCCGGTGGGCAACCGGGCGGAGGCGTTACCCCTTCTAAGGCCGTCTTGACCCTCGATTCGACCTCCCATACGAGTGTGGAGACAAATAGGGTCTCGGGTAAAATGCACTCGGGAGGGAGGTCAGGAGATGCAGCTGAGCTAGAAGGACGCGTTCCTGGATGCTCTCCGAAAATGTATTCTTAAAAACACTCTTATCCCTTCAAAAGAGAAAAACTATTCTCTTATTCTGATTCATCTGCCGCGTAATGGATCTGAGTTCTAGAAATAAGCAAACTAACTCAACGAGTGTACATACTTCATCGTGTGAAAAGGAAGACCAGCAACAAGAAGCTAGCATTAGCAAGATGGTGCACGGACAAGCACAACCTACCGGGGACAACGCTCTTATACTTCAAGAGATACGAAATGGGAACCTAGCCCTTTCCAATAAATTGGATACCAAAACGGCAGAGATTAATGAATCCATACCGGGTTTAAAGTCCATGTGATGTTTTTTCCTGATCTGAGTGCCAACTTGGTGAATCGCCGAAAGGAAAATGATCGAGTAAAGAAAGAGCTGAAGTCCAAAGGTATTCAGTTTGCTTTACTTTATCCCGCTACCTTGAGGGTAACGCTCTCAGATGGGAAAAAGAAAACATTTAAAACGCCAAGAGAAGCAGCAGCATTTGTGAGAGAGAACACTTGAAAATGGAAGAGAAGTGTAAACAAGTGGCCTGACGCACCTTCTTAATCTCAACCATTGTGCAAACTGTAACGTTAAGACATGAGTGGTTATCTTACTACAGTCAGTTCTATTTTAGAGTGTTTCATATAATATTCTATATTATATAGCAGAGAGCCCCTGGGGGGCAGAAGATCTTAGATTTAAGTTAGAATAGTTGTTCACGGATACAAGACCTTTCTAGAGGTAGAGAAGTGTACCACACTTTTTGAGGTGGTTTTTGGGGTCATTTTCTTTTTTGTTTGGGTGCTCCATTTATTTTTTGCTTACAAGTTTACATGTGCTCTGTTTGTGGTAATATTGTGAGAGGTCGAATAAAGCTCATAAATAAGGAAGAACTTAATGGATAGAGTATTGAAATTAGTCAGTTTTAATGTTAAAGGATTGAATGGGCCGATTAAAAGGAAAAGGGTTTTGGCATATCTTAAAAAGTTAAAAGTAGATTTAGTTTTCCTACAAGAAACTCACCTCACTGCGCAGGAACACAAAAAATTAAAGAGAGAATGGGTGGGGCAGGTAGTGTCATCCTCATTCAATTCAAGAGCCAGAGGAGTAGCCATCTTAATAAATAAAAATACACCTTTGGAAATACTTGATACTGATATTGACTCCTCAGAATGATATGTTTTTGTTAATTGTAGAATATTCTCAGAACAATGGTCACTCCTAAATTTATATGCACCGAATTATGATGATGAATTGTTCATGCAAAATATGTTTCTAAAGGCTGCGGGGGGGGGGGGGGGGGCAACAAAATATACTTATAGGAGGGGACTTTAACTTTTGCTTAGATCCTATAATGGACAAATCGACAAAGACCATTTCAAATTCAAAAGCAGCCAAGACCACTCAAACATATATGAAAGATCTAAATTTAATAGACATTTGGAGGCGGATGCACCCTCAGACCCAGGATTATTCCTTTTATTCATGCCCTCATAAATCCCATACTAGAATTGATTTATTCCTATTATCCACCCAATTGTTCCATAGAGTATTAGACTCTGATTATTTATCCAGAACGTTATCGGATCACTCGCCACTGACTTTGTCCATCTTGTTTCCAGATAAACCTAAAACACCATATAGGTGGCGCCTTAATCCCACTCTCCTACAAAGAACTGAATTTTGCACATTTATAAGAGACCAGATTAAGTTGTTTTGTGAAACAAACTGTGCTTCCTCCCCCGATAGCTTTATCTTATGGGATACGCTGAAAGCCTATCTGAGAGGGCAAATAATCTCCTATACAAAAGGCCTGAAAAGGCAATATACAGAAGATATTGACAAATTAGAAAAATAAATATTATCCCTAGAAAAAGATTATCAAAGAAATGGTTCTTCTGACACATATCAATCCTTAGTTCAGAAAAAAACTCCAATACAATACATTAGACACTTACAAAATTGAAAGAGCCATTTTAAGAACTAGACAGAGGTATTATGAATTGGGAGAAAAAGCACATAAAATATTATCCTGGCAACTGAAGACAGAGGAAAACAATAGAAGTATTAATGCTATTCAAACTGAAACGGGCTCTATCTCATATAGTCCAACAGAAATTAATGATACATTTAAACACTTTTATTCAAATTTGTACAAATCAGAGGTGCCTAAAGATTTGACCCATATAGACAATTTTCTATCTAGAATCGAATTACAAAAAATTTGTGAAGAAGATAAAAAAAATTTGGACCTCCCCTTCACGCAGGCAGAAATTATAAAAGCCCTCAATTCACTTCAGTCTAATAAATCCCCAGGAGAGGATGGTTTCCTACCTGAATTCTATAAGGAATTTAAAGATTTACTCACTGATTATGGATGTAATAAACCTTTCATCTAAGACGCATAGGCTTCCCGAATCATCCACGACTGCTATAATCACAGTTATATTAAAAAAAGATAAAGATCCACTAAAATGTGCCTCTTACAGGCCTATTTCATTACTGAACTCAGATTATAAATTGATCTCTAAAGTGTTAGCTAACAGGCTTAGCCTAGTATTACCAAAAATAATTAATCGAGATCAGAGCGGCTTCATCCAAAAACGAATATCTGCCAATAACTTAAGTAGGTTTTTCAATATAATTCATTTAGCAAAATCAAGGCCGGACCACACAGTGGCTGTGGTGTTAGACGCCGAAAAAGCCTTTTATAGGCTGGAATGGCCCTACTTATTTAAGGTATTAGGTCAATTTGGTTTTGGACATACATTTATTAACTGGGTGAGAACCCTATATTATAACCCCAAAGCAAAGATTACTACTAATGGACAAATTTCATCCCCATTTTCATTACATAGATCGTCTCAGGTTACTATTGTAACCATAGTTCCCTGAGAACAGGGAACGAGACGATGCGTCGATCGACGCCATGGGAACGCCCCCAGCGTGACTGCGTCTGAAGCATCTATGTCAACTAGTCCAATGGAAAGAATGAGCGTCACGGGCGGGTGACGTCATGACCAGGAAATGATAAAAGCACATCCGGTGCAAACCGGCATTAGCTTCGAAAATTGCCGAAGCAAGCCGATCACAGGGATGCAGGAAGTATGGCAGGGTGACGCATCGTCTCGTTCCCTGTTCTCAGGGAACTATGGTTACAATAGTAACCTGAGACGTTCCCTTACGAAGTGAACTCAACGATGCGTCGATCGACGCCATGGGAACGAGAATACCCAAAGCGCCAGAATTCCAAGTACCTGAGTGTTAGTCTGTTGTAACTAAGCACTAAGCACCTGAGAACCTGGGGCAGCATCCAGGTCCAGGCAGTAAAACCTAATGAATGTGAGCGGTGAGGACCAGCCTGCCGCATCACACACGTCTTGAAGAGAAACTCCAAGTAATAAGGCTTTAGAGGCCGCCATACACCTCGTAGAGTGAGCTCTGACCGCCAAAGGACACGGCTGGTCAGAGTACTCGTATGCAAGTAAAATAGCCTCAACTATCCACTTACTAACCGTCTGTTTAGAAGCAGGAAGACCCTTCTCAGGTGATCCAAGCAAATAAATAACTGGTCGGACTTCCTCATTGAAGATGTCCGATAAACATAAGTATCCAGTGCTCGCACTGGACACAAGAGGTTCAGCCTTTCCTGGTCCACAGTGTGCCACGAAGGAAACGTGAAATCAGGGGGTATCAACCCAACGATGTACCCCCCACAGGGCGTGGTAAGCCGCAATGGCCGCCACGTAGACCTAAAGCGTGGAAGGACATAGACCTGACGTAAAGCGCTCCTGCAGGAACTCGAGTACTGTGTTCACAGAACAGTTAACCGGATCCCACTGATGTCGGTGACACCATACAGAAAAAACTTTCCATTTAAGCGCATGTAGTTTCCTAGTAGCTGGAGCTCTGGAGCTTAGAATGGTCTCAACAACCTCAGTTGAGAGACCACTCTCTATGAGTTGGGCCCCCTCAGAGGCCAAACCCACAGGTTCCAAATCTCCAAATATTGTGCCCCTGGCCTGAGACAGAAGGTCTCTCCTGATCGGGATTTCTCCAAGGGAGGACCGTCTAAGAGATGGATCAGGTCCGCAAACCAGATCCGACTCGGCCAGCGTGGTGCTACTAGCAGTAGGCTTATTCCGTACTGGCGAACTCGCTCCAGAACTCCTGGGTGCAGAGCAACAGGGGGAAATGCGTACAGACGTAGCCTCGGCCACGTCTGCACCATAGCATCCAGCCCAGGGGGCTGGGTGAGTAAGGGAGAACCAAAGTGGACAGTGCGTCGTATGCTGAGACGCAAACAGATCCACCTCTGCTTGGCCGTAAAACTCCCAAATAATCCCCTGGCCTCAGCTCCTGCCTCGACAGGATGCCTGCTCCAATATTTTGGTCCCCAAGAATATACACTGCCCTCAGGGAGAGTACCTTCCCCAGAGACCACAGGAGGATCCTCAGACCCCCCTGACGGTTCAGATAAGAGACGACCGATATGTTGTCTGTACGGACGAGCACATGATGACCCCTCAGGTCTGGGAGGAATTGCTTCAACGCATTGAAGACAGGCATCATCTCCAGGCAATTTATGTGCCACGAGAGATGATGACTCTTCCACAGACCCTGAACCGAGCGGCCTTCCATTACCGCTCCCCAGCCGGTGAGGGAAGCATCTGTCGAGATAGTAACTCGATGGCAAAGAGCTCCAAACACCGGACCCTGGGTTAAGAACCAGTGCTTCCTCCATATAACTAAGGCACGAAAGCAACGCCGCGTGACCTTGATCATACGAAGTGGGTTTCCCCTCGGGGAGAACCCTCTGGTCCTGAGCCACCACTGTAAAGGCCTCATGTACAGCAGGCCAAAAGGTATCCCGTTGGACGCTGCTGCCAAAAGACCCAACAGTCTCCCGAACTGTTTTACAGTGTGTGACTGGCCTAGCTTCAGCTCTTTTGTGGCTGACAGGATAGCAGCTACACGAACGGGCGATAGGGTGGCCCGCATCGTCACTGAATCTCATACCACACCAAGGAAAGTGGTTCTCTGTACTGGAGAAAGCACACTCTTCTTGGTATTGAGCCTCAACCCCAACATCTGCATATGAGCGAGAACGACACCTCGGTGCCGAACCGCCAACTGCTCTGATTCCGCTAGAATCAGCCAGTTGTCGATGTAGTTCAGAATACGTATGCCCTGCAGCCTGAGCGGGGCAAGAGCTGCATCTACGCATTTCGTGAACGTGCGGGGTGATAGAGCTAGACCGAAAGGAAGTACCCAATACTGGTATTCTTTGCCCCCGAAAGAAAACCTAGGAACCTCCTGTGCTGAGGGAGGATGGAGACATGGAAGTAAGCGTCCTTCAGATCTATAGTGACAAACCAGTCCTCGGATCTGATTTGAGTCACGATCTGTTTGAGTGTCAGCATCTAGAACTTGAGTTCCTGTACTGAAAGATTTAACAGACGAAGATCTAAAAAGGGACGCAACTCTCCATCCTTTTTTGGAACAATGAAATAACGGCTGTAAAAACCCGACCTCGGTCGGGTGAGTACACCTGTTCTATAGCTTCTTTCGCTAACAGGGCCTTTACCTCTTGCTCCATTACCAGAGCCTGCTCGGGATGCACCACTGTGGGCAACACCCCGATGTAACGAGGAGGACGTGAACCAAACAGGATTCTGTATCCTTTCTCTACAATCTGCAGGACCCAACGAGAAATATTCGGCAGAAGCTTCCACGCTGCCAGAAAATTTACTAAGGGAACCAGCCTCTCGAGGCTGGTCTCTGGTGTTAACGAGACAGCCAGTCCCGGAGCCTGAAACATAATGGCAGGAACTACCTGAACTGGCTGCTCTAAAACCCCCCTCAGAGGGCGCGAAACCGATGCAGTGCCGCAGCATAGCATCAGCGACTCGCTGGAGACCGCTGCGCCCCAAAGCACCAAGGGTGACGGGGTTGGCAGAACGGTCCCGTGAGGACCCCGAAGTGGAACGGGCACCGTATTCTGAGGTGTACACCGCTCCACTTCGGTCGGGGCTGTCCTCACAGGTCTGACGCCAGTGACGTCAGGACCTCTTTTTTTTTTTTTTTTTTGAGCCGAAGTCTTCTTCGCCTGAAGAACGGTCCTCAGATCCGGCTTCGACTTAGAAGACTTCGACTGAGAGTGTTGCGCCTGTTTCCATTGTTTACGTGGAGGTGCACGAGACGAAACACTCTCTTTCTGTTGCACATGATATGATGAGCTCGACGGCTGGGGCTGCTCACGCCCAGCAGCCCCAGGGGGCTGGACACGGCGAGGGATAAACTTTTTAAAAGCATCAGCTTGCTTCTTAGACTCCTGAAATCGCTCGACGACCGCGTGGACTGCGTCGCCAAAGAGACCAGAAGGTTCAAGCGGAGCATCTAAAAAAAAACTCGATCTTTTTCTTTAATCTCTGACAGATTTAACCATAAGTGTCTCTCAGTAGCTACCAAGGCTGCCATAGACCGCCCAATTGCTCTGGCGGTCTCCTTAGTAGCCCTGAGAGAAAGATCGGTAGCACGACGAAGTTCTCGAATATCGTTATGAGTAATTCCCTCACTACTATCCAGATCCCCCAGCAGGTCAGCTTGATACGCCTGTAGCACTGCCATTGTATGCAGACATGCTCCAGCTTGACCTGCTGCCGTATAAGCTTTGCCCACTAAAACCGAGGTGGCTTTAAGCGGTCTAGTGGGCAAAGCCGAGGCTTTCAGGGACGATGCGGGACCAGGCGAAAGATAGCTAGCTAAATTCTGTTCCGCCTGGGGCATCGCCTCATAACCATACTCTTTTAGCCCTCTTATTCTCGAATAAGTGTTAACTTGAGGGCTAAAAAGTCGTGAAGAGTAAGGTTTATTCCACGATTTCGATATTTCATTGTGAAGATCGGGAAAAAAGGGAAGCTCTCGTGGTGGAGATAATGTAGTGGATGATAAAAAGCGCTCATCTAATTTACTTTTAGGACGAGCGCCTTTATTCTCAGATGGCCATACAATATTTAATTTTTCTACAGCCCGTCACATAACATCCACCAGCTCATCATATGCTGGGGAAATAAATTGTGAATCTTTTTCCCCCCTGTGTGTGCTTTCACTCTCCATACTCATAACATCGACCTCCTCGGAGGAAGAGCATTGAAGTAATGGAGGGCTCTCTCCCCGGGCGGAAGAAACCGCAGAGCGTGCTTCCGACACCGGGGGGAGAGCGCTGGATCTTCCGGGTAAGGAAGGAGAAAAGGCCAAGAGACCCGTCTCCAACCCCTCCGAAAGATCCTTCCGCGATCCCCAGGAATGCATTCTCCGCGCCGCCTCGGCAGACGCGGGTCCTGATCCCTGAGGATCGCGAGCCTGCCCACTCTTTACATCAAAGAGTGACAGGCGAGAGCGGAGCATGCGGAGCGGTAGCATTTCACAGTGTTGACACTCAGCCTCCTCGAAGGCTGAGACCGCATGCTCCACTCCCAAACAAATGACACAAAGCTCGTGTGTGTCCCCACCCGTTAAATAACGCGGGCAGGGAGGAACACACTGCTTGTACACTTGTTTCGCCATAACGTTTCCGAATAAATTGCAACAGACAACAATAAATAGACAGAGACAGTATAACACAGATCGCTTGCTGAGGCAACAGAAGCTAATGCCGGTTTGCACCGGATGTGCTTTTATCATTTCCTGGTCATGACGTCACCCGCCCGTGACGCTCATTCTTTCCATTGGACTAGTTGACATAGATGCTTCAGACGCAGTCACGCTGGGGGCGTTCCCATGGCGTCGATCGACGCATCGTTGAGTTCACTTCGTAAGGGAACCAGTAGACAGGGATGCCCGCTGTCTCCGAGTCTGTTTGCCTTAGCCATTGAACCTTTGGCGGAAGCAATTAGAAGGGACCCTGATATAAAGGGCTTCAAGGTCAGACAGACAACCCATAAAATTAATTTATTAGCTTATGATGTTCTTTTATATTTAACAGACCCTTCTCACTCTCTCACTCGATTGCAGGATTTATTAGACACCTATAGTATTGTTTCAGGATACAAAATAAACTATGATAAAAGTGAAATAATCCCCTTAACAACATTTAATTGTCATGCCTATCAAGGTGCATCCGCATTCAAATGGGCCCTAACTGGAATAAAATATCTTGGTATAGTTGTGGATAGTAACTTAAAAAATCTTTATAGATTGAATTATTGTCCACTACTTAAAAAAATTGAGGAAGATCTACGCAGATGGATTAGTCTCCCCATTACTTTGATCGGAAGAATTAATTGCATTAAAATGAACATTCTACCAAGATTGCAGTATCTTTTCCAATCATTGCCTATTCCATTACCCCAATACTTTTTCAAAACTCTTGATAAAAATGTAAGACAGTTCATTTTGAGCAACAAGGTACCAAGGATATCTTTGGAGAAATTAACGTGGGACTATCAGTCAGGGGGACTACAATTACCCAATTTTAGAAAATATTATGTTGCTGCCCAAATGAGATTTCTTTGGTCTGTCTGAGAAAGACACAATTCCATCCTGGGTTTATATCGCATTTCACTCATTGAAAGATAACTCCTCTAGCGAATTTGTGTACAAATACAACTACCGAATTTTATCAAGGAAAACTGATAACCCAATTCTGTTACATCTTATTAAACTTTGGTATGATGAACCATCGGCAAGGAGATAAGACTGTCGCCAAAGTCACCTTTAAAACAAAACGAGCTTATCCCGATGACTGTAAATAACAAGATCCTGGAGGCATGGCATCACAGTGGAATTCATACTTTGGAGGATTGTTATAAGGATGGACTTTTCATGTCCTTTGAATAATTAAGGAGGAAATATAACCTGCCCAGCAATACTTTTTTTTGTTACCTTCAATTGTGATCCTTTTTGAGGAGCACTTTGAACGACAGCATGACTCTGCCCTAGCTCACGGAAATGGAGAAATTGATGCAAGAAAGTGGACAATGTAAGCTTATTTCCAAAGTGCACTCTTTTTGATATCGGAATGCCCTAAACCTGATTTGTATAGGTCCAAGGGGAAGTGGGAATCCGACTTAAATACCACAATTGAAGACCAACTTTGGTCAGAGTTGTGTAAAGACAGTTTATCTGCCACTATCAATGCACGGTATAGACTTATCCACTATAATTTCCTCCATTAGTTGTATTTAACTCCAGAGAAGATTCATAAGTTCAAACCTGAGCTATCTGGTGCATTCTTCCGCTGTACAATAGAGGTGGGCAGCTTCCTACACTGTACTTGGTCGTGTGTAAAAGTAAGAGATTTCTGGATTAACTTTTGTAGTGTCTTGACTAAGATTACACACATTTCATTACCGGTTGACCCAGAGTTTTGTTTGCTGGGGAACTTCATGAAAATTGATAAAATATTAAACAGGTTTCAGAAAAATTTTCTGGAGATAGCTCTGGCAGTGGCTAGAAAATGCATTGCTGTCTCATGGAAGTCTGATTCCCCTCTATCTAAAACAAGGTGGTATTTAGAAATGAATAGATGTGTACCATTAGAAAAAATAACATATAGCCTTAGAAAGGAATACAACACAATTATTAAAATCTGGCAACCCTATCTAGATCATGTGGATAATGTGATATTAGAATGTGACTGACCTCGAAGACATTGTTACATTACATTTCTACTTTAGAATATTGGAGCACCCTTTTGGGGAGGGGGATTTTCTTCCTTTCTTATTCCACTTGTTCTTCTGTTTTTGTTTTTGTAAACTGAAAAACTGAAAATAAATAAAAAGTATTCCAAAAAAAAATTCACTCGGGAGTAGACGGGCGTTCGGAGCAGTCAAAAATATGTGATAAAGAATCGGGTTTGATGTTCTTGGAACCCGGGCGGTACGAGAGAGAGAAATCAAAACGACCGAAAAAAGTGCCCACCGAGCCTGCCTGGAGTTTAGTCTTTTGGCGGTTCTGATATATTCCAGGTTCTTGTGATCGGTCCAAACGATAAAAGGTACCCCCGACCCTTCTAACCAGTGACGCTATTCCTCCAATGCTAACTTGACTGCCAACAATTCCCTGTTACCAATGTCATAATTACGTTCGGCAGGTGATAGACGATGGGACAAAAACACGCAGGGATGCATCTTGTCGTCTGTGGAAGAACGTTGGGATAACACTGCCCCTACTCCCACCTCCGACGCGTCGACCTCCACCACGAACTGACGTGAAGGATCAGGGGCTATAAAAATAGGGGCTGAAACAAAGAAGCCCTTCAGTTTAGCAAAAACAGACTCGGCTGTGTCTGACCACCTGAACGTAGTTCTGGGGGAGGTCAAGGTGGTCAGAGGCGCGACTACTTGGCTGAAATTGCGTATAAAACACCGGTAGAAGTTGGCGAATCCCAGAAACCTCTGTAGGGCCTTACGGGAATTTGGACTTGGCCATTCTACCACAGCCCTAACTTTCTCAGGGTCCATATGTACCCCCTCAGACGAAATTATGTACCCTAGGAAAGGAACAGACTGTGCATGAAAAGCGCATTTCTCCGCCTTGGCAAAAAGCCCATTCTCTAGCAACCTCTGAAGCACTCGTCTGACGTGCTGCACATGTTCCTGGAGAGACGAAGAAAAAATCAATATGTCATCCAGGTTAACATATATGAACTGATCAACCATGTCTCGCAGCACGTCATTAATGAGGGCCTGGAAGACTGCTGGGGAGTTGGACAACCCGAACGGCATGACCAAATATTCAAACTGCCCCCTGGGGGTGTTAAAAGCAGTCTTCCATTCATCCCTCTCTCTTATGCGAACCAAATGATAAGCGTTACGCAAGTCCAATTTCGTGAAGACCGATGCTCCCTGCAACCTCTCGAAAGCCGAAGACATCAGCGGCAAAGGATAAGTATTCTTTACCGTGATGCTGTTCAACCCCAGGTAATCAATATAAGGTCGCAGAGAACCATCCTTCTTCCCCACGAAAAAGAACCCCGCCCCCACTGAAGAAGAAGAAGGGCGGATGAACTTGGTTGCCAGAGAATCAGAAATATATTTCTCCATAGCCTCCCTTTCTGGAAAAGAAAGCGAATATAACTTGCCCTTAGGTGGAGACTTACCTGGCAGTAAAGCTATGGCACAGTCGTAGGGACGATGCGGAGGGAGAGAAGCAGCACGAGACTTACTAAACACTTCCTTCAAGTCGTGGTACTCTGCGGGCACGTTAGACAAATCCACTGCCTCTTCCTGAAACACAGACACAGGTACAGACGAACAAGCAAACACAAGACAAGACTCATAACATTGATTGCTCCATGTGGAAATGGATTTTGAACGGCAGTCTATTTTGGGGTTGTGATGAGTTAACCAAGGGTGGCCAAGAACGACAGGAACAAGGGGAGAATCCATGAGGAGAAATTAAAGGGTTTCCATGTGATTTCCTGAGGTGGTGAGAGTAATAGGATTGGTAGTGAGTAAAATAGTGGGAAGTTCTTGACCGTTGAGGGCGTGGACTGAAATCTTGTGCGTGAGTGACCGGGTCGGAATCTGAAGTTTGTGGGCGAATGACCGGTCCATAAAATTACCTTCTGCCCCGGAGTCCAGTAAGGCTTGACAGTCGTGGATGTGAGTTGCCCACCTTAGTCTCACCGGGAGGAGCGTAGATGATGATGAGGTCATCTCGGCGGAGATCCCACCCGATAGTAGCCTCATAGTTACTATCGGGCTTGCCCTTTTACTGGACAGGTGTTGAGATAGTGGCCTGCCCCACCACAGTAGAGGCAGAGCCCCTGGGACCTCCGCCTTTCCTTCTCCTCCCGGGAAAGCCAAGCTCTCCCCACCTGCATGGGTTCGTGATCGTAGACGGGGCTAACCTTGTCCCCGCCGCTGGACCATAGACTCTCTGCTCCTCCAGGCAATCGGTTAGGGAAAGTGCGTCGTTCCACTCGGGTCAGTCGCGCATCAACTCTCAATGCTAACTCTATCAGCCCATTCAGGGTGGTCGGAAGGTCCAGGACGTAGATCTCCTTCTGGACACGATGCCAGCCAGCCCATGCAGGAACATGTCCCACTGTGCCTCCTCGTTCCAGTGGCACTCTGCCGCCAGGGTCCGGAACTCGATGGAATAGTCTGACACAGAACGGTCGCCCTGGCGGAGGTCGGCGAGTATTCTGGCCGCCTCTCTTCCCGCTACAGCTCTGTCGAAAATACTCACCTCATGTCGGAAGAGAGTGTCTGGAACGAGGCGCAGCATGGATCCTGGTTCTCCCACACCGCCGTTCCCCATAATGCTGCTTTCCCCGACAGCAAGGTCAAAACGAACGCAACCTTTGATCATTCGTGGCTGAAAGTTCTGGGTTGCAAGGAGAAGTGCATGGCGCACCGTGTCAAAAAGGCTCGGCAGTAGTTTGGTTCTCCGGAATAAGATTCGGGAACCGGCAGTCGAGGTTCTGCGTGGAACAGAGATTCCTGTGGTGTGGGAGGGACTGGCGGTGTGGGTGGCGCAGTGGGGACCCGCAGATGTTGAAATTGCTGGGTGAGCTCGGACACCTGCACCACTAGAGCCCCACACGACCCGTGTGGTTGAGGCTTTCCTCCTGAAAATCCATTCTAGCCACACTGTTTTGAATAAAATCCTCCAGAGAGCTCGTCGTACCACCTGCTGCTTCCATTACAAGGTCAGATCGTTCTGTCACGACACAGATAGGAAGCAATTGCAAGTAAAGGGTCATGATAACTGGGAACCAGAACAGTAATCCAGACAATGAACGAACCGAACACTGAGACATCCACCGAACACCAAACACGAACAGGTCAGACTGAAGACTAACAGATGGATAACCGGGAACAGGAACAGGACACAGCACGAAATGACTTCAACAACGATCTGACAATGAGAAGGAGAAAACAGTGGGTTTAAATAGCCGAGATGAGTGGCTGCAGCTGGAGCCGCCAATAGTGATCAGCTAATACCGCTGATCAGCGGTGACGATCCGGACCACACCCACATACACACACACACACACACATAACAACAAAGACACAAGACAAGAAAGAGACATGGGATTCATAAACCGTGACAATGAATGCATGAACTAATAGTTCTGCATTTTTCATTGAGAGCATATGACGTAATTTAGATATATTTTTAAGATGAATAAATGCGGTTTTACAGATACTAGACACGTGACTTTCAAATGAAAGATTGGTATCAAAGAGCACACCCAGGTTCCTAACCGGTGATGAGGATTTGACAGAGCAGCCATCAAGTGTTAAACTTTCACGATTTAGATCCAATGAAGACGATTAAGATTGAAAGGTAACACGTTTGTTTAATAAGTAACTCAGAATACAACCAATAGGTAAGACAGTGTGCAACGTACAAACAGTATGTACTTGACACAAACAATAACCGACAACTGAACTGAAGACAAGCAGGAACTAAATACACAGGTGATGATGAGATAATGACAGACAGCTGTGAAGAACATTAGTATCCATGGTGATTGATGACGATGATCGCTGGCAGGTGCAGGTAATGGTGGAGTGAGTGCAGGTGTAAGCCGTAGAGGATGATGGGATGTGTAGTGCAGACGGTGATTAACATGTGACAGTGGCAGTGACATTGTAACAGTCATCAGCTGGAGTGCCCTTGAGAGCCACCAGAGGGCACTCCACTTCAGATTTTTGTTATTCCCTCACAACTACATTTCCCATAACTCACTGGCTGGACTCATCATCACTGATCACATTCACCTGTATGTCATTACCTTGTTTAGCTCACTCCTTATAAGCCTGGTTTTCACATTCACTCACTGCGTAGTTTTGTATGTTGTTGCACTGCATCTCTGAGCATTTCTTACCCGTTTGTAGTGATGGCAAAATGAGGTTTCCTGAACCACTGAGACCTCACAGCCCATTGCTTTACCCAAAGGTTCATTACTCGATGCTTCGTTCAGCATTGCTCACTAGTGACACCTAGCTACTGTGCAAAGAAATAGCAGACAAATTAATTAATTCTGAACCAATGACCTGAGCAGACTTATAATGTCCGTATACCCCCCCCCCCCTGTTTTATTTATTTATTTTCTTCTCACTGTTCATGTCTGTAACCTTTCATTTGCAATAATAAAAAGACCTGAGCAGACACGTGTCTGTTGCCTGGGTATAAAATAAAAGATGTATCTTTCTCTGTCTGAATTTACTTGTGCAGAGACAACTGTCACACACACAGTTAGTTAATTATTCATAAATTGTTTGGATATTGACAGTATGAACGTTCCGGGTTACTTGACTGTAACCCTGTTCCCTGAAAAAGCGGAACGAGATGCTGCACTGCTTAGCGCATTGGGAACGTATTTAAACATGACCTGCTGTGAATATAGTGTGTAAACACGTCGATGGAATCGACACGGAGGTAATATAGCCTCGGTCGGTGATGTCATCGGTGCGCACCCGCGACGCGAGGCTATAATTAGATGAGCCACAGGTGCATCGTCAGGATATTTTGTCTGAAGAGCAGTCCTGGGACATCATCAGCACGGCAATGCAGTGCAGCATCTCGTTCCGCTTTTTAAGGGAAATCAGGGTTACAGTCAAGTAACCCGGAACATTCCCTTTCAAAAGCTACAATCGATGCTGCGCTGCTTAGCGCATTGGGAACGAGAATGCCCACGCCGCCGTGCTTTAAGGTGTCTGGACTCCTTACGGTTGTGTAGGTGTGCTCACAAGAGTGCAAGAAAGCCCTATACATTAGCTTGTGATGTTGACTCAAGGACGTGAGAGCCCGGAGTGACATGAACATCCAAACTATAAAATTGTATGAATGTGTGCGGAGAGGACCAGCCTGCTGCAACACAAACAAACTGCAAGGGGGCACCTCTTGCCAAGGCAGCAGAGGAGGCGACCCCTCTGGTGGTAGTGAGCCCTTAGACCCGTTGGCGAAGCTTGGCCGCGCTTCTCATAGGCAAGAGCAATAGCATTCCTGACCCAATGTGACATGGTCTGTTTGGTGGCGGCAGCGCCTCTGCTGCTGCCCCCATAACAAACGAATAGTTGCTCTGACTTACACCACTGGCTAGTGTGGTGGACGTAGGTCTGAAGAGCACAAACTGGACATAGTCTGTGAGATCTCTCCTGCTCCGGCGTTGTGAACGGTGGAGGGCAGAAGGCCTCTAGAGTGACCGGATGTACAGCTGAGAAAGGGACCTTAGGCAGGTAATCAGCATGAGGATGCAAAATCACTTTCACCATTCCTGGGGCAAAGTCTAAGCAGGATGGCGATATTGACAGAGCCTGCATTTCCCTGATTCTTTTTAGAGAGGTTATAGCCATAAGAAAAAACATCTTTAGGGTCAGAAGTTTGTCAGACGCTGACTCTAAAGGGGGTCTCAACCAAACCCTCGAGAACTATTGCTAAGTCCCATGAAGGGATCTTGGTTCTTACGGGAGGCCTCAGTCGTCTGGCCCCACGAATGAAGCGAGCGAGCAGAGGATGTCTCCCGAGTGGCACCCCGTCAACCAAGGCATGGCAAGCCTAAAGAGCAGCAACATAAACCTTGAGAGTGGCGGGGCATGTGCCTGTTGATAATTTTTCCTGCAGGAAGTCCTGAACTGAAGCAATCTGGCAGTTGACCGGATCTGCATTATGCACAACACATCACCTTTTAAAAACACCCTATTTGTTGGCATAACTCTTTCTAGTGGAGGAGGCCCTAGCACTTAGAATGGTCTCAATAATGGCAGGCGAAAGCCCAGTGTCCCTCAGTTGATACCCATCAGGGGCCAAACATGGAGGTCCACCTCCGCTTCGTAAAATTCTGGTCCAGATCTGTTTTTCTACCTCTGGGCGGAGTTTCCATTCCCCCGGTCGGTAATTTCTGTCTGGACAGTAAATCCGCTCCCACTTTCAGATGCCCTGGAATCTACACTCCCCTGAGTGACAGGAACTTCTCCTGGGCTCAGAGAAAAATCTGCCTCGCTATTCTGTTCAGATTGCGTCAGCGCAGACCTCCCTGATGATTTATGTAAGAGACTGTAGCTGTGTTGTCCCCCCCGCACTAGGACATGACAGCCTCTCAACTGAGGGAGAAAGTATTTCAGGGCCAGAAATTCAGCCATCAACTTGAGGCAATTGATTTGCCAATCTAGATGATGCCTCCCCAGATCCCTTGGGCTGAACGACCACTTAAGACCACTACCCAGCCCGACAGGGAGGCGTCTGTCGTTAGCATTCCGCAATGGCAAGACGCACCTAGAGTGGGACCCAAGGTGAGGAACCGGGGTCTGAACCACGTAGAAAGGGAACGAAGCCAAAGCGTAACCCTTAACATAAACATGGTAGATATAGTAAGCTTTGCCCCCAAAAGCAAACCTCGGGAACTTCCTGCATTGTGGCAATATTTCTATGTGAAATATATGCGTCTTTAAGATCGACCGTGAAGACCCAATCGCAATGTTGAATTTGCAACATGATCTTCTTGATAGTTAGCATCTTGAACTTGAGCGTTCTGACAGAACGGTTCAAGCCTCAAAGATCTAAAAACGGACGCAGTCCCCCATTTGTTTATTTCTTGTGACAGCTAATGCGCCTATTCCTGTTTCACGGTAGTGGGAACCACACCGTTAAAACGAGGAGGGCAACATATTCCTTTTTACTGTCTTTAGGACAAAAAGAGATACCCGGCAGTAGCTTTCACCATTTGGAAATGGTTTTCCCCAAACAAACAAAGCAGGAAGTGTGTGTATCCAGTTCTGACATAGGACGAGAACATGGAGGGACACAGCGCTTAATCTGTTGCTGACTCATTTCTCTTTTGAGATCGTTCAGAGATGAGAAATAGAAAAGTCTGCACACTGCCTGTTGTAAAAACTAAATAACTCCTAGCAAAGATCTGTAGTAGACAGAGAGAAAATAAATGCTTGCACACCAAACACAGAAAGGTCTCTGAAGACAAAAGACCTGACGATGCACCTGTGGCTCATCTAATTATAGCCTCGCGTCGCGAGTGCGCACCGATGACGTCACCGACCGAGGCTATATTACCTCCGTGTCGATTCCATCGAAGTGTTTACACACTATAATCACAGCAGGTCACGTTTAAAGACGTTCCCAATGCACTAAGCAGCGCAGCATCGATTGTAGCTTTTGAAAGGGAACTACAAAAGTGACACTGTGTTGAGTGCAGTGCTTATGGAGGAGGGTGTGTAATAAAGTAAACTGCAATAGAATAGTCTGGGGTGGAAAAAGTTAAGAATTGTTTCTGGGTTTTTGTTTTTTGCAGTGAACTGTTAATAGTTTTAGTGCAGTGTTGTGTTGTGCTTATAGGACTGGGGATATAGAGGAGCAAACTGCAACACTGCAGTTTGGGGTGGGTGAAGGTAGGATTACAATAGATTTTTATTGAGAAACAAAAATATTTTCAAGTGTGTTGGGGTTTAGACGATTCATCTTCTTGGACAAAACTTCTCCAGCCTTGGAAAAGATCCTTTCACAAGGAACAGAGGATGCAGGGGAACATAAAAATGACAGTGCCAGCTGGTATAAATGAGCATGCTGATGCGTCTGTTGAGCCCAGACAGGGGAGGATTTCCTCTTTCTTGCTGGCTCCATTACCAGGAAAAAGGAAGAGTCACAAAAAGCAAACAAATCCAAAAGGGCAATCCAAAACAAAAAGCAGTCCAGTCCAGATCCAAAAATCCAAAGCAATCCAAATAATCTTATCTAATTAATATAACAAGACTACAATATGGCTACTATAATTAATAATAACAATATACTATAAGTATTCTAACCTTTCTCTAACTCTCTGACACTGCACCTGCTTCTACTACTCCTGACAACACCCAGAAGGTGGCGCGAGTTTCGAACCCCCTTTATCCGGAAGCGACACTCAGACTGAACCGATGACGTGTCCACACAAACCAAGACCTCGTTTGTCATTAGTCACATGATTTTCATGTTAACAACACAAGCCTCAAATCGTGGCTTCATCTGGCACGCCCATTTTTTTCTCGACACAAGCTCCGACGCCTCGGTTCAAATGTCACATCACTACCCGTTTGCCTTGTCCCCTGCCTGCCTCTGGATTACCCGTTTCCCTTGTTCCCAACCTTGTGTGTTTGTTTGTTTGGACTGCCTACCTGGATTTTGACCTGTTGTCTGTTCACTTAATTAAGTGCCTGGATTACCCCAATTTATTAAAAGCTGCATTTGGATCTAAACTTTCTTGTCTCAGAGCAGTTTGTGACAGACATAAATAGTATTCTAGGTTATTACGTGAGGAAGTTTTTATTCCAATAATTAGAATCTCTGTTTTTTCAGAATTAAGTAGTAGGAAATTACTAGTCATCCAGTTTTTTATATCTGCTATGCATTCAGTTAATTTTGTGAATTGGTAAGTTTCGTCAGGGCGTGAAGAAATATAGAGCTGAGTATCTTCAGCATAACAATGAAAACTAATGCCATGCTTCCTAATGATATCTCCTAAAGATAGCATGTACAGAGTGAACAGCAACGGTCCTAGTACTGAGCCTTGTGGTACACCATACTGAACTTCTGACCGATAAGACATCTCTTCATTTACTGCTACAAACTGATAATGGTCAGATAAGTATGATTTAAACCATGCTAGTGCAATTCCACTAATCCCAACATAATTTTCGAGTCTATTTAAAAGAATGTGGTCGATAGTGTCAAATGCAGCACTAAGATCGAGTAACACTAATAGAGAGATACAACCACGATCGGATGATAAGAGCAAATCATTTGTGACTCTAATAAGAGCTGTCTCAGTACTATGATACGGTCTAAATCCGGACTGAAAATGCTCGCAGATACCATTTCTTTCTAAAAAGGAACATATTTGTGAAGATAATCCCTTTTCTAGTATCTTTGACAGAAAAGGTAGATTCCAGATCGGTCTGTAATTGACTAATTCTGCAGGATCAAGTTGCGTTTTTTAAACAAGCGATTTTATCATAGCCAGCTTAAATGCTTTTGGTACATATCCTAACAAAGATGAATTAATGATATTAAGAAGAGGATCTATGACCTCTGGAAGCATCTCTTTCAGTAGCTAAGTCGGTATAGGGTCTAACATACATCATGTTGATTTAGATGATTTAACGAGTTTAGAAAATTCTTCCTCTCCTATAGCAATGAATGAATCAAATCTTTCGTCAGTGAGACTACACTGCACTGCCTGATGCAATACTGTAGGAGACGGTTGCATAGTTATAATTTTCTCCGTGATATTATCAATCTTGTAAGTAAAGAAGTTCATAAAGTCATTACAGCTGTGCTGCTTTGAAATTTCTGGGCTAGAAGTTTTATTTTTTGTTAGTTTAGCCACTATTTCAAATAAATACCTAGGGTTTTGTTTATTTTCTTCTAATAGGGTTGAAAAATAAGCAGATCTAGCAGCTTTTAAGGCCTCTCTGTATGCAATTGTGCTCTCTTTCCATGAAAGCGAAATATCCTTAGTTTTGTTTTCTTCCAGTTGCGCTCCATTTTTCTGGCAGCTCTCTTAAGGGCCTGAGTGTGCTCGTTGTACCACGGCGTTGGAATATTTTCTTTAATCTTCTTTAAGCGCAAAGGAGCAACTGTGTCTAAAGTGCTGGAAAAGAGAGATTTAAACATTTCTGTCGCAATATTGAGTTCTTCTAAGCTATCTGGGATGCTGAGATGATGAAACTTGTTACAGAAGAGGCTCCCATACTGCCTCCACTGCACCACCGGAGGGAGCCATCTTTGGAATATTGAACTTTAACGAACTCCGAAACCCATCATGCCTCTTACCTGGGACTGATTGCGCACACACCTGCATCTCATTCACACACACACATATAAACCACTTCCAAGCACCACACCAGTGCGAAGTCTTGATTTGCCCTGGCTATCACTACCGAGCGTTTATTCCCGTGGATTGTTTATTGCCTTTGACCTTGGACTGTATACCCCGTCTCCTGACTGTTCTCTGCTTACCCTGATCTGGATTGTTTACTGGACTTTGTCTCTTGCTGCCTGCCCCGACCATTGCCTGTTATCTGGTTTGTTCTCTGCCTATTCTCCGTTGCCCTGTTTGCTGGTGTGGATTCTTGCCTGTTTGACGATTATAATAAAAAGCTGCAAATAGATCCTGTTGAGTCTGCTGGTTCATTACAAAACTGATCAGGAAGATTATTTATAAAGCAATCTTTAGTGGCAGAAGTGATAGGTCTAACATATTTGTAACACGGAGTCGGCTTTGCAGCCTTAGCTACATGAAGTTTACACAAGACTAGATAATGATCTGAGATGTCATCGCTCTGCTTCAGAATTTCAACGGCATTAACATTGATTCTATGTGATAATATTAGATCTAGAGTATGATTACGACAATGAGTAGGTCCTGACACGTGTTGTCTAACTCCAAAGAAATTAAGAATGTCTTTAAATGCCAATCCCAATGCATCTTTTTCGTTGTCTACATACATATTAAAATCACCAACAATTAGGACTTTATCTGCAGCCAGTACTAACTCTGATAGAAAGTCAGCAAATTCTTTGATAAAATCTGTATGGTGCCCTGGTGGCCTGTATACAGTAGCCAGCACAAATCTCAAAGTATTTGTCATTTACACTAGATATTGTTACATTAAGCACCAACACTTCAAAAGAATTATATTTGAAACTAGACTTCTTAGTAATTCTGAAAATATTACTATAAATTACAGCAACACCTCCCCCTTCATGTTTATAACTGTAATCTTGCGGGGTGGACTCATTTAAAGTAATGTAATCGTCTGGTTTTATCCAGGTTTCTGTCATACACAGCACATCTAGGATATAGTCTGTAATCATATCATTAACAATATGTGCTTTTGAAGTAAGGGATTGAATATTCAGCAACCCAAGCTTTATCATTTGTTCATTTATATCATATCTGTTTTTTATTTGTTGAACATCAATAACATTTTTACCCTTAGATGGGTTTGGAAGTTTTTTGTATTTCCTAATTCGGGGAACAGACACAGTCTCTATATGATGATATCTAGGTGACAGAGCCTCTATGTGATGGGATTTATCTGACCTCAGTGACGTGAGAAAGCTAGCAGACGGTCGGTTTAGCCAGTCTGTCTACTTCCTGACCTGAGCCCCAATTAATGTTCAATTCATTTAAAGGGGAAAGTATAGCCGATTGAGTCACTGCAGCGCAACGAAGATTGTCCCAATGCGAAGGTCCTTCAAAGGCTCCTTCAAAATGCAGCCTGCAAATTCGTCCTCCTTTTCCTGTGAATGCAGGATACATCAGAAGGATCCTTCGCAGCCTTGCATACCCCCAGAATGCATTGTGCGCCGGAGACAAATTGCCAGATTACACTTTTAAATGTAAGTCTTGGGTTTCAATTTAATTGAGTAATCTAATGTATCTAATGATTAAAATGAAAAAAAAAATACAATAAAGGTTTAAATGTTGACTTATATGTTACCAGTATGTGATTTTACATAGGCTTGTTTATACTCTTTAGACTTTATTATGTGAATAAATGGTGAACATTTTTAGATAGATTTTCAACCCCGTTTTGTTTTTAGGCAGTTATAACTATATGTATTTATATATACTTATATAAAGTTTTATATATAAAGTCCAGTCCAAATGTTATTGCGGCTCGTCACAACGGGTGTCACCAGTTGCTAGACGACAAAACCAGACCGTCCCATTGAAAAACTCTGGGACACAGCTTGCAACAATTTGTTAATGTGACAATACAGTTTGTTAGTTTCATTTTCCAAATAACCAGTGGTGGAATGTAACAACATAAATTTACTCTGGATTAAAGTATACATTTGAAGTACTTTAGATTGTTATTCAACTCCACTTAATCTCAGAGGCAAATATTGTACTTTTTATGAAAAACTGACTTTTTACACATGGATATTAGATTTTGATATTAGATATTGTTTCAAAAAATATGAACAGTATATAATAAAAACGCTAAAAATATATCTTATAGATCAGGGATAGGCAACGTTCGGTCCTGGAGGGCTGCTGTCCTGCAGAGTTTAGCTCATAGAACTGTTTTTCATGTTAAAATATTTTATGCTTTGATTTTTGAGTAGGTGAGTTTATTTCTTTTATTCTTCCCTCTTTCTGAGAACATCTCAGTGATTGGCAGCCCATGCATGAGTCAGCCCAGCAAAACTGCTAGTGGACAGTGGAAATATGGACTCATCCCAGATGATTCCCTCTGGCAGAGGCTTTACCCAGGGCCGGATTAAGAACTCAGAGGCCCCTGGGCACAATGTCTTGTAGGCCCCCTCTTAGGCAGGCCAAATGTATAGTTTGTCCAAGGACATTTAATTTGGCATTAACAGTTTTACTGACTTAAAAGGAACTTTGTTGTACTATGCTGGAGTAAAGTTCATAAATTATCGTTTTTTCCCTTAGGATTTTGTAAAACTATGTTGGGTGGACCACTGTCCGTCTTGGGGGGTTCTGGGGCATGCTCCCCCGCAAGAAAATTTTGTACATTTTAAGGCTAAATCCATCAATCTGGTGCTCTTTGAGAGCTCAAAATTAAGAGCTTCAACCTGCTTCAACCCATGAACTGTGCACGTTGAACAAAGAAAAAGCATTGACTTGTACCTGGACATTAAAGAGGGCTCAAACATCTTTTTAGTTATGATATAGAGTCTCAGTCTACATTACATTATCACTGGTGTTTTAGTCAAGTCAAGTCACCTTCATTTATGTAGCGCTTTTAACAATATGGACTGTTTCAAAGCAGCTTTACAGTGATAATAGGAAATTACAGTAACAGAGATTGTTTTGGCTTTACAGCAGCTCTAGAATAAAGTTATTGTCCAGCTAAAGTTAGTTTTGATTGACCCCCTTCCGTTCCGTTAGGGGCCGCTAACACGACACCGTTCTAACAGAAAACCCTTAATGCGATCTGGCCGCTCATTTGCACAAAACAGTGCCTGGTGGCTCTGAGAATTTTTTATCGCTTCCGTGTAGCCACGTGAATCGGAATTATCCCGACAACGTTTTATCAGTACAGAGGTAAAGGGAAGGAGGCCTTCACTAGGGAGATACTAGTGACACTTCAGGACTGCGTTGTCATCGTGTCCAGGCGCAGGTCCTTCATCAGATCCGGATACAGCCTGGATCCGGCGGACTGCGGTAAACCTCGGGATAAACAGAGAGACTAATATTAGCGTAGACGCCATCCTTCTTATGATGTACAAAGTACATCAGGATTTATGGGAAGTGTTCCCGTTTCTGGCTGATCTAAACTATGCAGCCTAACATTGAATTATAGAAGTCTATAATGTGTTATGTGTATGCTAAGCTAAAGAGATGTGTTTTTAGTCTAGATTTGAACTGACAGACTGTGTCTGCTTCCCAGACAATGTTAGGAAGATTGTTCCAAAGTTTTGGTGCTAAATAGGAAAAGGATCTACCGCCAGCAGTCGATTTAGATATTCTAGGTATTATCAACTGGCCGGGATTTTGAGATCGCAATAGACGTGAAGGACTATAATGTGTTAAGAGCTCGCTCAAGTACTGGGGAGCTAGACCATTTAGTGCTTTGTAAGTAATCAGCAATATTTTAAAATTTATACAATGTTTAATAGGGAGCCAATACAGTGTTGACAGAACCGGGCTAATATGGTCATACTTCCTGGTTCTGGTAAGAACTGCGTTTGCGTTTTGGACCAGCTGTAGTTTGTTTATTAAACGTGCAGGGCAACCACCCATAAGAGCATAACAATAATCTAGCCTTGATGTCATGAACGCATGAACTAATTGTTCTGCATTTGTCATTGAGAGCATATGACGTAATTTAGATATATTTTTTAGATGGAAAAATGCGGTTTTACAGATACTATTCACGTGACTTTCAAATGAAAGGATGCCAAACAATTATTATAATAATGTAATAATGATTTATATAATTATTCCTATGATGTAAAATCCATATAGCCTATGAATGTACTGTATAAATGAAAATGAATATTTCATAAGTATATTTTACATTACACTAATAGTACAGGAAAATTACAATACTTTGGTCCTAATTTCTTCTCTTGCAAGAAATAAACCCTTGAGCTTTTATTTTGGAGAAAACACCAGATCACCATGCTGATCGCGTGAGCAAAGTGCGCACTTTTCTTTAAATCACGCAGCACAAACAGAATGCCTATATAGGCTACTTAATTAAAGTCTTGTGCTGATTTATAAAGGTAGAAAGACATATCATGGTTTCGATTTTAGTTTGTTGGCAAAATGTAACACTAGAGACCTTTATGTTAGGCTATACATTTTACATCTCATATGTGTTGAGAAAAGGGAGAAGAGAGAGTTCGGCAACAGGCAGATTCGAACTCGGGTCGAACGCTTCAAAAGCTACTTTCAAGCACCTCACGCCCTACGACCTATGCCACTGATATTTAGTGGCAGGTGTCTTTTTGCTAAAAAGACAGGCACTTAGTGCAAATATACGCTCCGTTATCGGAAAAAAAAGTTTTTATTAAAAAAAAGTTTTTTTTTTTCTTCCCCTCGCTTGGACCACAAGTGCGCATGGGCCCCTGGGCCCGTGCCCATAATGCCCATTGGGTAACAGGCTTTACAGGGCTTATAGTTGGCTTTACAGGGTCTCTATTGTGCAGCCCATCCCGGATCTTCCGCTCAGATCAATAACAGTCTACAGAAAATAGTTTTCTTCCAATCTGTTTTATGTATACTGTTAATTTAAACTTTTATTTTGTTTTTCTTATCTTAAACGTAACTTATCTTGTAAATAGTAGTAAAAAGTACTGTAAGTAAAAATGTATAGAACAATTTATTTTGTATCAAATTTAAAAATTAATTGAAATGACAAAAATAAATGTACAGAATAATTTCTTTATTACAAGTTATAACTTGCATTACAAAAATAAACAAATGCACAGAAGTTATTTTTTACAAAAAAGTATGTATACGATTGTTTCATTTATAAATTTGAATTCACATAACCAAAAGTTTATTTCTCTACCAATCTGTCAAGAAGAGAAAACAATTTGTCCATTCTCTCCCTGCTCTCCTCTGTCTCTCTCTGAAACTTCATGTCCTCCCTAAATATCTCGATCTCAATTCCTTGCTCTATCCTTCGCGGCCCGGGGAAAGGAGGACGGTAGGAGGGTTGCCAGGTCTGTGCAACAAAAGTAGCCCAAAAAGACCATCGGCTCTTCTCCATCGAGCGGCCAAATTCTCCACTGGATTTGTAAATCTGAGGGGTGTTTTGGGGTGTTGGAGTGCTGAAATCGTACTTACGGGGATGGAAATCAACTAGTGGAAAAAAATGTTTACCTGTGACAAAAACTTAAAAGTAGCCCAATTCCGCAGGAAACACTCGGGCTTGGCAACACTGACGGTAGGCCGCATTAGAAGGATCCTTCAAATGGGCAAAGCCTTCGTCGCGCCACTGTGACGCAATCGCCTTCAAATGCGGCCTTCGGAGGAGCAGCCTCTGAATTGGGACACAGCTCACCACTGTTTCTCTCCAGCACTGTGATCCTTTACAATTATTTGCTAATTGAAGAATTATTGTGAGGGATTGAGGCTTGAATGTTTATGATTATCTGTCATTTCATTTCATGTCATCAAAAAAAATTAATTACTCAATTATTATTTTTTTTGAGAATGGCATCTCTATGACTGAAGGAAACTGAGCTAGATCAGTGATTGGGCTATGGATTAATATCTGCTTGTTTAATGACATCACTGGAGGACATGCGAAATGTAAATTAATGGGGGGGGGAAAGCATCTAAGAATACTTTTAGTCATGCTACAGTTAACCTGTGTGTAAACCTGTGTAAAATGTGAATTATTTTCCAGGTTAGAGCCAATGATGATAAATAAGAAAATAAGAAAGCCTATAAAGATTAGTTTATTGTCCGTGTTATTATTGAAAGACCCGTAACTGGTGTGTCCAGGTACTCCATAGACCGTAACACAGACCTGGAGCGGTTCTTCAACGTGGATGCTCTGTCTGGTGTCATCAGCACAGCCAAACCTCTCGACAGAGAACTCAATTCAGTCCACAACATCACCATATTTGCCACTGAGAACCGTGAGTATAATATAAGCCACATCTCAGAATCTTCATTTGCATAATTAAAAGCAGAACAATTGTGTATACATGCCTCAGTCAGCATATATATATATATATATATATATATATATAAAGAATCACCAAATTATTGTTGGTCCAAATCAGCTTTGCATTGCTGGTTCTTCACCTACTGAAAACACGTTTGTGCACTACATGCCCTTCCTCTAATCACACGTGAGCAGGACAATGGAGCACTTGAATGTGAATGTGTTATTTTGGGACTGAATGTGGCCTGCAGCTCAGGGTCTATGAGCTGAGCTGCTGACTAAGGCATGTCTACACAACTGTTCTGTGTTTAATTATGAAGATGTCATGCCGCAAGGTAACACACGCAGAATAACGCTTTCAAGAAGAAAGGATCTCACTCCACAGAATCTTGATGTGACTCTTATCCACACTCACTAAATGTCATTACTAACATTATTCCTTCTTATAGATCAGACTGGAAAGTTCTCCAAAAGTTAATTCACACATTCTCAAGATAAAGTTAACACTAAATAAATCGAAAACTGGTTTCACCAATGGACTCGTTTGCAGGTTGGCGAATAGTCAAAACTACAATTCTGATTTCCAGAAGTCTTTATTTGTCAGAAAAAAATAATGATCTAGACTAGGGCTGTTTAAACCTGTCCTGCAGAGTTCAGCTCCAAACCTAATTAAACACACCTGAACCAGCCGATCGAGCTCTTCAGACTCACTAGAAACCTCCAGGCAAGTGTGTTGGAGCAGGTAGAAGCTAAAGTCAAGTCATGTCCGCTTTACAGGGATAACAGGAAAATGATTCAATGATGCAAACTCTGAAAGGCAAGCTAAAGTGTTCAGGATGTTGGCCTTCTAGGAGCAGGATTGGACACCCCTGATCTAGACATAACATCATATTATTGACTTGTCTTAGACCACCAATCAAAAGTCACTTTCTATTTTGTGAGTCTGTATGTCTATAGCGAATAGCTGTTGATGCTAACTGTGTTTGTGTGTGTCAGAGGACCCGTCTCAGGTTGGCAGAGGAATCGCTCTGATCACAGTCATGGACATTAATGATAACGCTCCAGTGTTTGCTATTGAGTACGAGACACTCCTGTGTGAAACTGCTGCACCTGGACAGGTACGTATAGCACTGTGCATGTTTATTAGGGGTGTCAAAATGCAACAATATATCTTTACGGTAATAAAAATAAAATTCATTGATTATGGAATTTAATTACATTGATTATAGTAATAACCAATCTGTCAAGGTTGTAGTGGAGGATGAGTGAGGACTCAAAGATGCAGAGTGTTATGGGCTTTTATTTGTAAAAAAAAAAAAAATTATATATATATATATATATATAAAACAGAATCAGACATAAAAATTCCCTGTGGTGGGAAACACTACTGGCAGCTGGACTGGGCAGGAACAGGCAAAGCAACCCAACATGGGAACAGTACTGAACCAGCTGGCACAGGACAGAGAATATAAGGAGAATAAATAGGAGGGTAACATGAGAGAGCAGGTGGACAAATAAACCAATAATCAGGTAACAATTGGGGTGAGGTTAAGACAATCGACAGGAGAGCACACGGCACATAGAAACAAACATGACAAGCCATGTGCTCACACCAAACATGACAAAAACAAGCACACGGCCAGCGAACACAATCACAACACAAAACACGCAGCCAATGAGAGCTCTCACCGACTGCTTGTCCACACAAAACATGAGTATATGAAAGCACGGGGCCGATGGAAAACCACGAGCTTCGTGCTGCACAGAACACAACAACACACGCGGACAGAAGAGCGTACGGCCCGAGCGAACTCGAAAACACACGTTCACACAATGAGACCAGAGCGCACGGAGAATGAGCAAATGCCCATCCCGTTCACTCACAATGGAAGAAAAACATACAGACCATGAATGTCCGAACCTTGACATGAACCGAAACCAAACTAGACAGAAGTGCCGGATCCGAACACCATGCTCTCGTGGACGGAAGAGCGAACTCGGAACCGCATGCTCACAGTGACGAGACAGCAGGAGTGTGAGGGCTCTGTCACCAAACAAGAATAAACCAGAAGCCTGACACAATGTGTTACACGGATTATACATGCGTGCTCTCACTACAGACAGAGCATGAAAGACTAAGGAAACATTTTAGATTTTAATTATTGTTATATTTATATATTTTAATTTTTGACAGACATTTTTTTTCAAGAGTCAACTTAACATGTGGGTTAGTTTGTAAAATAATACATTTTACAATAATAAATGTACATGAATTTGTTTTCAGGATTTAATTCAATTCTCATTCTTTTTTAAACCGGACATATTATTTTGTCTATATTTGACTATAATTCAAATGATCTTCGTTACAATGTCTTCAGAGTATTTTTTTAAATAATTATGAATTGTTGCAGAATAATACAATTGAATTCAGATTTCATAAAGTCAGAATATATATGCATTAATTGCACGAATATAACATTCCTCTCATGTATTTGCATTGATCAGTCTTCTAGTTTAAGTTTAAAACACTTTTGTCTGGTTTCAAAGACCAGGCTTAAACCTAGTCCGACTAAAATGCATGTTTGAACTGTTTGAGCTGAAAGCATAGCTTAAAATATGTCAGTGCCATTGTTTTGTAGATGCACACCAGTGATGTTTTTCTGTAATTTAAGCCCTGTCTGTGAAACCGGGCCATAAAGTAATAATTAGTTATCAACACAGTCAACCATAATATGAGATTATATACTAAGTGCGTGTAATGTGTTTGTATCACTGTTTCACATTCACCTCATGTGGTTTGGATAGACAAGATGCAGTCAAACAGAAAGAAGAATGAATGACAGTGAATGAAGGTCAGAGGAGGCACACAATTCATGCATCACACAGCAAATATTTATCAAAAGTCTTTTGTGGAGCTAAATGCCTGAACTGGGTGCTCTTGGCATTTGGAAAATATAATCAGCAAGGGAGACATGAAAAAGTACCATAGATCAAAATTATATTATTAAGGAAACGGCCGTTAGGCTAATTTAATGTGGATTTGCATTGGCTCTTGCTGCTCATAAAAGCAAATAAAGAAAGGCTTTCTTTTAAATCTGCTACTAATCACATCAGTTTTGTGTTTAGCTTCCTTTCTGTTGTGTCAGTGGCTCAGCTTTGAGTTTAGAATCAAAAGAATCTGAAAAAGTAGGCTGTGTAGAAGCAGAAATTAGCATTATTGAGTCATTCAATTGTACTTTGACATGTACTTTGTACTTGGAAGATGATTTCAAAGTACATGTCTTAAATCTGGAATTACAGTGGAGCATAAGATGATGTCCCAGACAATTAGAGTTAATACTAGACTTGATGTTTCGTGACAGTGGATTAATATGACTGAAGAACCAAGTCAAGGCAAGTCCCCTTCATTTATATAGCGCTTTTTACAATACAGATTGTTTGAAAGCAGCTTTACAGAGATAATAGTGTGGCCGGTGGGTGTGGATAGGAGGCTAATCATTAAAATGATGTGCATCTGTTCTTCCTCTATAAAACCTCAGGATTTGTTGGTATGAGAATCAGAATCAGAAAGAGCTTTATTGCCAAGTGTGCTTGCACACACAAGGAATTTGTTTTGGTGCTGAGGCTTCCAGTGGACATATACAAATACAACAAGAAACATGAAACATAATACTACAAATTATAAGAAAAAAGAATAAAAATATAAATATATGAGAATAAAAGTATCACAGTTGGGTTTAGTCAGAATAGACATTTCCAGATTTACAGATTATGAACATATTTACAGTGTTTTGAATATTATAATAAATACATCTAAATATATGTATCACCTGAGTTGCAGGATATTGTACTAAACAGTGGGAGTATTGCACTTAAAGGCATTTGCCTTGGGAGGTGTGTTAACTGTTCAGAAGGGAAATGGCCTGTGGGAAGAAACTGTTCCTGTGCCGAGATGTTCTTGTGGCCAGTGATCTGAGTCTCCGTCTTGACGGTAACAGTTCAAACAGGTGGTGTCCAGGGTGAGTGGAGTCTGTGATGATTTTACCTGCTCTCTTCCTCACTCTGGAAGAGTACAGGTCCTGGAGGGATGGCAGGGGGGCACCAATGATCCTCTCCGCAGTCCGGACTGTCCGTTGTAGTCTCCTGATGTCTGATTTGGTAGCTGAACCAAACCAGACAGTGATGGATGTGCATAAGACAGACTCGATGACGGCTGAGTAGAACTGAATCAGCAGCTCCTGTGGCAAGTTGAACTTCCTCAGCTGGCGAAGGAAGTACAGTCTCTGCTGGGCTTTTTTTACAATGGAGTCAATGTGATTGTCCCACTTCAGGTCCTGAGAGATGGTAGTGCCCAGGAACCTGAATGACTCCACTGCTTCCACAGTGCTGTTCATGATGGTGAGTGGGGGAGTGCTGAGCTGTTCCTCCTGAAGTCCACGATCATCTCCACTGTTTTGAGCGTGTTCAGCTCAAGGTTGTTGTAACTGCACCAGACAGCCAGCTGTTCAACCTCCAGTCTGTAAGCAGACTCGTCACCGTTCCAGATGAGACCGATGACAGTGGTGTCGTCGGCAAATTTCAGGAGCTTGACAGTGGGGTCTTTAGAAGTGCAGTCATTAGTGTACAGGGAGAAGAGCAGTGGGGAGAGAACGCACCCTTGAGGTGCGCCAGTGCTGGTGGTGAGAGTCCTGGATGTGTGTTTCCCCAGTCTCACTCGCTGCTGCCGGTCCGTCAGGAAGCTGGTGATCCACTGACAGATCGAGGATGGTATGGAGAGCTGGGTCAGTTTGGCTGTGAGAAGATCAGGCATAATGGTATTGAAGGCCGAACTGAAGTCCACAAATAAGATCCTTGCATAAGTCCCTGGTCTGTCGAGATGTTGCAGGATATAATGCAGTCCCATGTTGACTGCATCATCCACAGACCTGTTTGCTCTGTAAGCAAACTGAAAGGGATCCAGCAGGGGTCCAGTGATGTCCTTCAGGTGGGCCAGCACCAGTCTTTCAAACGACTTCATGACCACAGACGTGAGAGCGACAGGTCTGTAGTCATTAAGTCCAGTGATTTTGTTTTTTTTGGGGACAGGAATGATAGTGGAGCGCTTGAAGCAGCAGGGAACTTCACACTGCTCCAATGATCTATTGAAGATCTGTGTGAAGACCGGGGCCAGTTGGTCAGCACAGGCTTTTAAACAAGCTGATGAGATGCCATCTGGGCCTGAGGCTTTCCTGGTCTTCTGTTTTTTGAAGACTCGGCTCACGTCCTCCACACAGACCTTAAGCTCAGGTTGGATGGCAGGAGGGGGGAGTGGGAGTGCAGGAGGTGATGGTGAATGTGTGAAGTGCAGGTTAGAGCCGGTGTGTGGTGTGAATGAGGGCTTTTCAAACCTGCAATAAAATGAATTTAAATCGTCAGCCAGGTGTTGATTGTCCACAGATCGGGGGGATGATGACTTGTAGTTGGTGATGTTCCTCAGGCCATTCCAGACTGATAATGGGTCGTTGGATGAAAACTGTTTTTTCAGTTTTTCAGAGTAGTTCCTTTTAGCAACTCTGATCTCCTTTGTCAGTCTGTTTCTGGCCTGGTTATACAAGATTTTATCCCCACTTCTGTAAGCATCCTCTTTGGCATGACGAAGGTGTTTGAGTTTCCCAGTAAACCATGGTTTATCATTAGTGAATGATAAGAATGTCCTGGTAGGAATGCATGTACCCTCACAGAAACTTAAATATGATGTTACAGTATCTGTGAGCTCATCCAGATCGTTGGTAGCAGCTTCAAAAACAGTCCAATCAGTGCAATCAAAGCAGGCCTGTAGATCCTGCTCTGCTTCATTAGTCCATCTTTTAACAGTCCTTAACACAGGTTTAGCTGATTTCAGTTTCTGCCTGTAGGTCGGAATAAGATGAACCAAACAGTGATCAGAGAGCCCTAAAGCTGCTCGTGAAACGGAGTGATACGCATTCCTTATTGTGGTGTAACAGTGGTCCAGTATATTACTGTCTCTGGTGGGACATGTAACGTGCTGTCTGTATTTTGGTAGTTCACGGGAAAGATTTGCTTTGTTAAAATCCCCAATAATTATTAGAAGAGAGTCCGGGTGCCTTTGTTCCGTTTCAGATATTTGTTCAGCCAGCTGTTGTAGCGCCGCGCTCACACACGCGTCTGGAGGGATGTAAACATTCACGAGAATGAAAGAGGAAAACGTCTACGGTTACGTATGTAACCCTCGTTCCCTGAGTAGGGAACGGAGACGTTACGTCGGATGACGACGAATGGGGTTTCGCTTAGAAAGCCTATCAACTTCGAGTATTACAAAACGAGCCAATGGCAAAGAAATGCCATGGGTCTGCGGAATTTGCATGACGTAACTCCGCCCCACCTCGTGGGTATAAAAGGAGGAAGTCCGCAACAGCAGTTTATGTTTCTTCACTGAGGAGCCAAGACTGAGCTCAGGCGGTCCCCGCGGTACAGCGGAAAGTGGCAGGCAGACGTAACGTCTCCGTTCCCTACTCAGGGAACGAGGGTTACATACGTAACCGTAGACGTTCCCTTTCGTTGTCACTCTGAGTTACGTCGGATGACGACGAATGGGGTTACCAGTCTAATCACGCCACCTTCTCAGCTGTCTTCCAGTGCCCTGCGTAAATCAAGATCCCTGTCATAGACTGGACGAAGGACTCCATTTAACACAGGAATACCAAGGTACACTGGGAAGCATATCCCAAGCTAGGGGAAGTATGCAATTAATGCCAACCCAGAGGGGGGACTTAGAGAATACACATATGACCCGAGGGAAACATATGGAGAACACTGGGGTGTCCAGCCGCAGGTGGAATATTTCAACCCCAGGGGTGGCAAGGTGGCTTGCCAAGGGAAAGACACATGCTCAGAGAGGCTTACAGTGGAAATACACATGTGGGGGTCGCTCAGGGGAGGGACCAGGAGTGCTGGAGTGCTGGAGGAGCTCAGGGCTTTTGGGAAGCTCACCTGAGGAGAATATCGCACGTATCCAGTCCGTGGAGTGGAATGGCGAGCAAGCGAAGACACCTGAGCGGGTCCGGTACTAGCTAGTTGAAGCGAGTACATGAGAGGACACTGGCTCCACTCGGAGATTATAGAATCTGGCGAATGTGTTAGGTGTCGCCCAGCCTGCAGCTCTGCATATGTCTGTTAGCGAGGCGCCATGCGCTAGAGCCCAAGAGGATGGCGTCACACCAAGGGGGCACGGTCGGCCTTGCTGCTGGTATGCCAAAGCAATGGCGTCCACTATCCAGTGAGACAACCTTTGCTTGGAGAGAGCCTTTCCCTTCAGCTTCCCACCATAACAGACAAAGAGCTGGTCTGAGGTCCTGAAACACTGCGTCCTGTCTACATAGGCGCGAAGAGCGCGTACTGGACAGAGCAGTGCCAAGGCTGGGTCTGCCTCCTCCGGGGGCAGCGCTTGCAGGTTCACCACCTGGTCCCGAAAGGGAGTGGTAGGAACCTTGGGCACATATCCGGGCCGGGGTCTCAGGATCACGTGAGAGAAAGCCAGTCCGAATTCCAGGCACGCTTCGTCGACGGAGAATACGTGCAGGTCCCCTACCCTCTTGATGGAGGCCAGTGCAACCAGGAGCGCTGTCTTCATTGACAGGAACTTAAGCTCAACTGATTGCAGAGGCTCAAGGGGAGCACTCTTCAGGGCAGTTAGAACCACTGAGAGGTCCCAAGAGGGAACGAGAGGAGGGCGAGGAGGATATAGTCTCCTCGCTCCTCTCAGGAACCTGATGACCAGGTCGTGCTTCCCTACCGACTTACCTTCAACGGGGTCATGATGTGCGGCAATGGCGGCAACATAGACCTTAAGGGTGGAGGGAGACAGCCTTCGCTCCAACCCTTGCTGAAGGAAGGAAAGCACAACGCTGATCGAGCATCTCCGGGGGTCTTCTCGGTGAGAAGAGCACCAGTCGACGAAGAGGTTCCACTTCAACGCATAGACGTGTCTCGTGGACGACGCTCTAGCGGAAGTGATGGTAGCCGCCACCGCTGGTGGAAGGGTACTCAAACCTACCTCGAGCCGTCCAGGAGCCACACGTGGAGGCTCCAGAGATTGGGGCGAGGGTGCCACAGGGTGCCCCGTCCCTGAGAAAGAAGGTCCTTCCTCAGAGGAATGGGCCAGGGAGGTGCTGTCGCGAGGAGTACAAGTTCGGGGAACCAGGTCCGGTTGGGCCAATACGGCGCGACCAGAATGACCTGCTCCTCGTCCTCCCTGACCTTGCGCAAGGTCTGCGCAAGAAGGCTCGCTGGGGGAAACGCATATTTGCGGCCCGGCGGCCAGCTGTGCGCCAGTGCATCCGTGCCGAGCGTGCCCTCGGTCAGGGAAAAATACAGGGCGCAACGGGTCGAGTTGTGAGAGGCAAACAGATCTATCTGTGCGTCCCCGAACTGGTCCCAAATCAGCTGAACCGACTGGGGATGGAGTCGCCATTCTCCAGGGAGGGGCTGAAGCCGTGAGAGCTCGTCGGCTGCACAGTTCAGCGCTCCGGGAATGAAAATGGCTCGAAGCGACCTCAGATGCTTCTGACTCCATAGGAGGAGGTGGCGGGCGAGTTGTGACATACGGCAGGAGCGTAGACCACCTTGATGGTTGATGTACGCTACAGTGGCGGTATTGTCTGAACGGACTAGCACGTGTTGACCCCGGAGCAACGCCCGGAAGCGGTGCAGGGCAAGACGTACTGCCAACAACTCGAGGCAATTGACATGCCACAGCCGCTGGGGTCCTGTCCAGGAGCCCGCAGCAGCATGTCCATTGCACATGGCGCCCCAGCCCGTGGTGGAGGCATCTGTTGAGACAACAACATGCCGGGAAGCTCGTTCCAGGGGGACACCCGCCCTGAGAAAACTGAGGTTCGACCACGGGGTGAGGAACTGACGGCAGGTCGGAGTAACTGGTACTCAGAGCGTGCCTTGTTGCCATGCCCACCTCGGGACTCGGTCGCGAAGCCAAAGCTGAAGCGGTCTCATATGAAGCAATCCGAGCGGCGTGACCGCGGCTGCAGATGCCATATGCCCCAGGAGCCTCTGAAAATGTTTCAGTGGGACTGCACTCTTGCTCTTGAGTTGTCTCAGGCAAGTCAGCAGTGACTGCGTGCGCTCGCTCGTAAGCTGCGCGGACATGGCGACCGAGTCGATGTCCATACCGAGAAAAGAGATCCTCTGCACGGGGCAAAGTTTGCTCTTCTCCCAGTTGACCCGAAGGCCCAGACGAGCTAGGTGCCGGAGCACTAGGTCCCTGTGTTCGCAAACCTGATCTCGAGAGTGAGCTAGGATCAGCCAGTCGTCGATATAATTCAGGATGCGAACCCCGTGCTCCCGAAGGGGAACAAGGGCAGCCTCGACGACCTTCGTGAAGATGCGAGGAGACAGGGCCAGCCCGAAAGGGAGGACCGCGAACTGGTATGCCTGCCCCTCGAAAGCAAACCGTAGGAACGGTCTGTGGCGAGGAAGAATGGAGACATGGAAGTAGGCGTCCTTCAGGTCGATCGCTGCAAACCAATCCTGGGAACGCACGCATTAGAAAACGCGTTTGGCGGTGAGCATCTTGAACGGCAGCCTGTGAAGGGAGCGGTTCAGCACGTGCAAGTCCAGGATTGGCCGTAACCCACCGGTTTTCTTGGGGACAATGAAGTAAGGGCTGTAGAAGCCGGACCTCATCTCGGCTGGAGGGACAGTCTCGATTGCACCCTTAACCAGCAGGGTGGCAATCTCTGCTCTCATGACGGGGGCATTGCCACCGACCAAAGAGGAGCGGACTCCCCTGAAGCGGGGAGGAGACCGTGCGAACTGAATCGCAAGCCGAGCCTGACGGAGCGCGCGATCCAGCGGGACAGACGGGGAAGCTCTAGCCAGGCTCCCAGGAACTGAACCGGCGGGATCACGCGACGACAGGCGTCCCCCCGGAGGGGCAGCGAAGCGGAGTAACTGGCCCAGACGTGGACGGCATAGCGGCCCGGTGTGGGGGCACAGTTAGCAACCGCGCCCTGGCAGAGGGGGCCAGGGGAGGACCAGGCTGGTCGTCCCGCGGGGGCCTGCTCTGCCAGGGGTCTGGCGACAGAGGGGGATAGGGGCGAAGCGGTCCGTGGACGGCACGCCGTGTCAACCACCTCTGGGACAGAGGGAGACGAGGAGAGCACGGCTAGAGGGCGGCGCTCTGTGTCGTCCGAGAACTCTGTGTGCTCAGAGACGGGAGAATCAGTTCTTTGCGAATAAGGATTCTTCCCCGGCCCTCCACCGGGGAAAGGAGTGGTCCTGCTCCCAACTCCTGGAAAGAACTGAGTCCCATCTCTGGGGAGCCCCTCTCAAGAGCGCCACCTAACCCGGCGTGTAGCGGGGGACGGGGCTGGAGAGGGCTGTGGCGTGGGGGCGCCCTCGGCGGTGGGCAGACCGAGGGACCTGAGCGGACGGCGGGGCCGTCGGGACAGAGTCGACCTCAACCTGCTCCATCCCCGAGGAGCCCGTCTCAGGAGCGCCGCTTAACCCGGCGTGTAGCGGGGGGCGGGGCTAGAGAGGGCTGTGGCGTCCGCCCGCGGCCCCCAGAGCCGGCCCAGGTGAACGGGCAGGGTGGGAGCCGCGGGAGGGTGCCCTTGGCGGTGGGCAGACCGAGGGATCTGAGCGGACGGCGGGGCCGTCGGGACAGAATCAACGTCAGTCTGCTCATGGACGGCTGAGAGCTGTTGGGCCAGCCCTCAACCGCACCGCCGAAGAGGCCGACCTGGGATATGGGAATGTCGGACAGACGGGTCCGCGCGACATCCAGCACATCAAACAGGTACGGCCACCGAATGGTGAGCATCACCTGACCCAGGGAGCGTACGGCCGCTTTCGTCGCTCGGAGAGCAAGGTTAGTGGCGGCGCGCAGCTCAGTGAAGAGCCCTGGGTCAGTCCCGCCCTCGTGCAGGTCCATGAGCATCTGGGTCATGTAGACCAGCAGAATGACCATGGCACGCAGTGAGGCGGCCGCCAGTCCCGTGGCGCTATAGGATCTCGCCACAAGCGTAGACGAAAAACTACAGGCCACGGACGGGTGCTTAGGATTGCGCCGAGAAGAAGCACTCTGAGGACACATAGCATCGCAACAGAGCGTTCAGCCGGGGGAACCCCAGTGTACCCACGGGCAGCGGCCCCATCGAGGGGAGGAAAGGCGGATGAGATCAGCGAATGGTCCCTGATCTCATCATGCACGTCCGGGAAGAACGGTATTGGGGTTTGCCGTGGACGAGGGTCGGCGGCCTCGCCCAAAAACCAATCATCCCGGGAAAGCATGGCCGTCATCTCCGGATCAGACTCGACGAGTCGTCACTTCCAGGAAAATCAAACCCACCTAGTGAAGCTGCTACAAACATAATATCATCCTTTGTAGCTTCAAATGAAACACACGGGCCACCAGAGGGTAGACCCGTGGGAATCACCTGTTCACTAGCGGGCACCGTCATTGAAGAGGGGGGCTGGGGTCGCGGACACATAGTCGGCGCCTTGTTCCAGACCGAAACCCTCAGGTCACCCTGGCCACCAGCCGAAGATCGGGGGGTGGATGAGGGGACTCTCACTCATGTGAGTTCACCGAGTCTCGACCTTAATGACGCGATGATCATGTTTCCATGGAGAAAACATGAGTCATCCACGAGCGCTGCTCTAGCATGATCAAGCCCAAACATACTAGACAACGCTCGTGCCCATCAGAGTCCGATACCAAGCTGCCCCACCATTCATTTTTTTTTTTGAAATGCACGGGCGAGCCGTCTTTAAAAAGACGTGCCGCGTGCAAGCTCCTTTAGTGAGAGAAAACTCAAGTGTTGAAGCACCCGGGGAGACACGCACCGACTGGCAGACCACTGCAACAGATCAGCAGGAAGCACGCGCTCGCCGTAGATCGCCGTCACACCAACACTCGAGGTACTCGTTTGTAAAGCTGACAATTCAGAGATGGCTTGTGGAGAGAAGAATACACTTGGCTCCGAAGCGAAAACATAAACTGCTGTTGCGGACTTCCTCCTTTTATACCCACGAGGTGGGGCGGAGTTACGTCATGCAAATTCCGCAGACCCATGGCATTTCTTTGCCATTGGCTCGTTTTGTAATACTCGAAGTTGATAGGCTTTCTAAGCGAAACCCCATTCGTCGTCATCCGACGTAACTCGGAGTGACAACGAAAGGGAACTCCCGTGGCGAGTAGAAGGGTTTGCAATTAATGAAATGGGTCTCTAAGTTAGGAGAGCATATCTTGTTCAGTGTTGTTATATCTGAACACCAATTTTCGTTAATGTAGAAACACAATCCACCACCTCTCGTTTTCCCCATTAGCTCCGCGATGCGATCCGCTCGGAACAGCTGGAAGCCCGGCAGATGTATTGCGTTGTCCGGTATGGCTTCACTCAGCCAGGTTTCAGTGAAGCACAGAGCAGCAGAGTTAGAAAAATCCTTGTTAATCCTTGTGAGGAGAAGTAGTTCGTCCATTTTGTTAGGAAGGGATCGGAGGTTCGCAAGATGAATGCTAGGGAGTGCAGTGCGCATGCCGCGCTCGCGGAGTTTAACCAGCGCGCCTGCACGCTTCCCGCGTTTGCGTCTGACCGCGCGTTTGAACAACACCGCTGCCCCTCCGACGAGAATGTCCAGCAAAATGTCTGAATAATCAAAAACTGTATAGAAGTTTTCTGGTGTGTGTTTCCTAATGTCCAGGAGTTCGTCTTTGGTGAAACTGATAGGAAAATAATGACTAAACACAGGACAAACGAACAAAAACAACACAATAGCTGGAGAGCTCCACACCAAGGCAGCCATCTGCGGCGCCATCTTGTAAAACCTTGAGGGTGTGCTCACTTGCTCACGGTTGTTTTGTGCTTGGTTTTGAACAGTCGTAACCGAGGCATTCCCTAAAGAGGGAACTTGTGAGAAGTTCCACCATAGTGAGAAGTGCCTGTCCAGTGTGAAATCAGGGCGAGCAGAACTAGGACGAGAGCACTCGGGACCCTGGTGTAGAGTCCAAGTCCAGAGAATAAAACCTAACGAATGTGTGAGGTGAGGAGCCTGCCGCATCACAAACGTCTTGTAGAGGTACTCCTGACAATAAGGCCTTAGAGGCCGCCATACTCCTGGTTGAGTGAGACCGCACCCCCAAAGGTGAAGGCTGTCCGGTCGACTCATAAGCAAGTGAGATAGTCTCGACCACCCACTTGCTCATTCTTTGCTTAGATGATGGTGACCCCTTTTTAGGGGTCCAAAACAGACAAACAACTGTTCGGATTTACGCCACAGGGCAGCTCTGTGGACATAAGCATCCAATGCGCTAACCGGGCATAGCAAATTGTGCTTTTCCTGGTCCGCATCCTGGAACGGAGGAGGACAGAAGGCCTGCAGCACTATAGATCGGGCCACATTAGTGGGGACCTTGGGAACATAACCCGGCCTAGGATGAAGGAACGCTTCAACCATGCCGGGCGCAAATTCCAGGCACGAGGGTGCAACCGACAGCGCCTGAAGATCTCCTATTCTCTTGAGAGACGAAATAGCGAGGAGGAACAGCGTTTTCAAAGTCAGAAATCCCCTCCTCCAGGGACTCAAAGGGAGCCTGGGAAAGGCCTTGGAGAACAATCGCCAGGTCCCAAGTCGGAACCCTCGTGCGTGCAGCAGTTCTCAGCCTCTAAGTGCCACGTAGGAAACGAGATACCAAGGGGTCTTTACCCAAAGACATTCCACCTAAAGGAGTGTGGTAAGCACCTAAGGCCGCCACATAAACCTTTAAAGTGGACGGGGAGAGTGAACCGCTCCTGCAGGAACTCCAGCACTGTACCAACCGGGCAGTTAACTGGGTCCAGCTGACGGTCACTACCCCATGAAGTGAAAACCTTCCACTTCAGGGCATAAAGCTTCCTCGTGGAGGGAGCTCTGGACTGTAGAATGGTCTCCACAACCTCGGTTGAGAGACCTGACCCTATAAGCTGGGCCCCCTCAGAGGCCAAGCCCACAGGTTCCACAGTTCGGGACGAGGGTGAAATATCGAGCCCTCTGCTTGGGACAGAAAGTCTCTCCTGACGGGAAACTCCATAGGAGGCCCGTTTAGGAGAAACACTAGATCTGCAAACCATACTCTGCCCGGCCACCGCGGGGCTACAAGAAGCAGGCGCAGATGGTCCCTGCGAACTCTCTCCAGAACTCCCGGGAGCAAAGCGATCGGGGGAAAAACATACAAACGTAACCACGGCCACATCTGTACCATCACATCCAGTCCGAGAGGAGCTGGATGCGTGAGGGAGAACAAGAGAGGACAGTGAGACGTCTCTTGAGATGCAAACAGATCCACTTGAGCCTGGCCAAACTCCCTCCATATCTGCTCCACCACCTCGGGATGGAACATCTAATCCCCGGGCCTCAGCCCCTGTCTCGACAGGATGTCTGCTCCTTGATGACTTATATAGGTGACCACCGATATACTGTCTGTGTGGACCCACACATGGTGGCCCCTGAGGTCTGGTAGGCCCCATAGACGAGCGTTCTTCCAGGATCGCTACCCAGCCCGTGATGGAGGCATCTGTCGTTAGCATCCTGCGACGACAAGAAGCTCTCAACATGGGGACCTGCGACAGGAACCAAGGTTTCTTCCACATAACCAGGCCACGTAGACATCGCCGTGTAACCCTGATCATGCGAAAGGGGTTGCCCCTTGGGGAAAACCCTTACCCTTAACTGAGCGTCCTTCCAGGATCGCTCCCCCAGCCCGTGAAGGAGGCATCTGTCGTTAGCATCCTGCGACGACAAGAAGCTCTCAACACGGGGACCTGGGACAGGAACCAAAGGGCACGTAGGCCACATAACCAGGGCACGTAGGCATCGCCGCGTAACCCTGATCATGCGAAAGGGGTTGCCCCTCGGGGAAAACCCTTTGGTCCTGAGCCACCACTGCAAGGGTCTCATGTACAGCGGGCCAAACGGTATCACGCTGGACGCTGCTGCCATCAAACCCAACAGTCTCTGAAACTGTTTCACAGTGAGTGACTGGCCTAGCATTATTCTCCAGTGGCCACCAGGGCTGCCATAGACAGGCCGATAGAAATAGCCGTCTCCTTGGCGACCCTGAGAGACAAATCTGTGGCTCAATGCAGTTCGCAAACTCATCAATGTCTCCTAACATTTCAGCCTGGTAAGCCTGCAGCAGCGACATTGTGTGAAGACATGCTGCAGCCTGACCAGCCGCTGAATAAGCCTTACCCACCAAAGCTGAAGTTACTCTAACTGGCTTGGTGGGTAATAATGTGGCTTTAAGGGAAGATGCAGATTCAGGGGAGAGATAGCTCGCGAGCGTCTCTTCCACCTTCGGCATCTCCCCATATCCGTGCTCTTTATATTGTGAAATAGAAGAGTAGTGTAATGATTGTGCACTGTACATTCTATATGACACAGGTTTCTTCCACAATCTCGACACCTCAGTGTGGAGATCGGGAAAAAACAGAAGGCTCAGGCGTTGAGATTGTGAACGAGAGGGCAGGAAGCGTTCGTCTAGTTTGCTTTTTAAACGAACGTCCTGCTTATCTGCCGGCCAATCGATATGTTATCTTTTGACCGCTCTCGTTACAACCTCAACGAGCTCCTCAAAAGCATGAGACTGAGGTGGCGAATCCTCAGTATCACGAGCATAAACACTAACAACATCCAGTCTCTCGGAACTGGATAGCTGTAGTGTTGGTGCCTGTATCGGGATGGAAGAAACCACAGCGCGTGCTTCCGAACCCTGATACGAGGCATTAGATCTGTCAGTTGAAGTCAGAGCCATGACAGATCCATTTGCGAACCCCAAGTCTGAAGTCTTCGCTGTGCCTCGGCAGCAGCAGGACCTGAGCCTTGGGGAACGCGAGCCTGGGCGTCCTTGTTAAGAAACGTCAGGCGGGATCGGAGTGTCCGCAAGGGAAGCACAATACAGTGCTCACAGTCAGCGCCCTCGAGCGCTGACCGTGCATGCTCCTCTCTCAAACAAACAACATAAAGTGTGTGTGTCCCCACCCGTTAAATAACGCGGGCAGGGGTGCACACATACTCTAAACTGCTGCTTGCTCGCCATAGTCTATAAATATATATAACAGACAACAAGGACAATTTCACATAGAGCACTTGTGAAGACACAGAAGCTGGAGCGGCTGGGTTTGAACAGGCTTATATAGTTTCCTGGTTCATGACGTCACCCGCCTCTGACATCCCGTCACACCATTGGACTGATTTTACACGTGCTTCAATACATCAACAACGCAAAGCGTTCCCTTAACGTCAATCGACGCAACGCAAGTTCCCTTGAAAGGGAACTAATTTAATTTAATTTAATTTATTTTTAAAGCACAAATAAACACAACAAACCACTGTGCTGTACAAAAAAAAAAAAAAAAAAGCAACAACACAGTAATAAAAAGCAATACATCACTACATTTAAGTTAAAAGAGACCAAAAGTAATAATGAATGAAATGCAAGGGTAAAAGGATAAGACTGTAACTTGGATTTAAATTTATGTACGTACGATGCAGACCTCACAGATAAAGGAAGACTATTCCATATCCCAGGACCGGCCACTGAAGACGCACAATCACCTCGCAACTTCAATCTTGTTCTTGGAAATGACAGTGTAATACTGTCTGAGGACCGCAAGCATCTTACTGACTTATTCACGTTTAAAAGATCTGACAATTAGGAAGGTGCTAGACCATTTAAAGACTTAAAAACAATCAACAAAATTTTGAGTTCAACTCTATAACACACTGGCAACCAATTAAGAGGCACTAGTATTGGAGTAATATGTTCTCGTTTACGAACCCCAGTTAATTACCTGGCTGTGGCATTTTGGACCATCTGAAGCCGTGACATGGAGGATAGGGGTAATCCAATATAAAGTGAATTACAGTAGTCCAAGCGAGATAAAACAAAAGCATGTGTGACTCCTTTAAGGTCCCTAAAAGATAGAAAAGTTCTAACTTTGGACAGAAGTTTAAGATGGGAAAAACATGACTTTATTAATAAATTTATGTTGGTCAAACTTAAGAAGTTGGTTATTTAACTTATTACAGACGAAAATGTAAAAACAAAAACAGACCAAGAAGCAAACGGAGAAAGCAGAGGAGCAGACGTTATGCCATTGCTATCGGTGCCATCTTACACACGATACGACTTCAGCCATGCTTCCTAATGATATCTCCCAAGGGTAGCATGTACAGAGTGAACCGCAACGGTCTTCGCACTGAGCCTTGTGGTACGCCATACTGAACTTGTGATCAATATGACATCTCTATTCAAAAGAATGTTGTGGCCAATGGTATCAAATGCAGCACTAAGATCGAGTAGCACTAATACAAGATACAACCACGATCGTATGATGAGAGCAAATCATTTGCTAATCAAGCTAATGATTAATTATAGATTCATTCTCTATCATTTAACAGATTAATAACTCATACACACACACACGTCACGGGTGACAAAGACGCTTAGCGAACGGAACCCTCTTGATTAGTCACGAGTTTCTCGAGGGCACGTTTTGTGTGCGACACATCCCACTCCGGTTCCGGGTGTGGCGTGATCATTGCCCGGCCTGATTAGCGCTAATGCACTGCAGGTGCGAGAGAGAGAGGAGCGGCGTTCACACAGGCTTCCTGCTTTACAAGCTAAACATAAAAGGGCTATTCAGAGAGGAAAGAGGGTGCGACTGAGAGAAGGGAAAAGGGAGAACTGGTTATTTTTGAGCAGTTTTGGGTACAAGCTTGCTTGGGAAAGGTGTCTGGGTGTGGAAGCCGCCCATTGAAGTCTGTTGGATCAGAGTTCGTCTGCGGGAATTTGCTGGACTGATTTATCGATGGAATCTGCGCTGTGAAGGAAGAGAGAAAGATAAGTGAATTGATTTCATCTTATGAACATTCGAACAGCTCGAAGGGGATGCAGTGAATGTAGATCTGACTGTTGGGGAAGCTATGTGTTTCAGAGTGTGCTGAAGAGGAATTGAGGATTAAATATCCCCTACGGGAGTGTAGCGAATGGATTGAGGCCTCTGACCAGCCCTATCGTGTGAGTGAATTGCAGTGCTTTTGCCTTATTTATATACATTGATTCATGATTGTGGATTTGAAGTGAACACGAGTGTGGTGTGCTTTGCTGAGAGGTTGCCCCAACTCCTGCTTACACGTTTGTGAAAAGTTATTACATCTGTTCTCTATTGTAAGCCAGAGTGATACAGCTGAACTGGAAAGTATCGTGTACTGAGAAGAATCCTTACCTTCCTACTTACCGTCTGAGTCTGGAAGTATGCAGCATCACTGGTGAAGTAAGCTTTGAATCATTGTCCCACTACTGCACACGACGAAAGTATCCTGTACTGAGAAGAATCCTTACCTTCCTACTTACCGTCTGAGTTTGGAAGTATGCAGCATCGCTGGTGAAGTAAGCTTTTAAATCACTGTCTCACTACTGTGCACTGACGAAAGTATCCTGTACTGAGAAGAATCCTTACCTTCTACTTACCGTCTGAGTCTGGAAGTATGCAGCATCGCTGGTGAAGTAAGCTTTTAAATCACTGTCTCACTACTGTGCACCGACGAAAGTATCCTGTACTGAGAAGAATCCTTACCTTCTACTTACCGTCTGAGTTTGGAAGTATGCAGCATCACTGGTGAAGTAAGCTTTTAAATCACTGTCTCCCTACTGTGCACTGACGAAAGTATCCTGTACTGATAAGAATCCTTACCTTCCTACTTACCGTCTGAGTCTGGAAGTATGCAGCATCGCTGGTGAAGTAAGCTTTTGAATCATTGTCCCACTACTGTGCACTGATGAAAGTATCTGGTACTGAGAAGAATCCTTACCTACCTACTTACCGTCTGAGTCTGGAAGTATGCAGCATCGCTGGTGAAGTAAATTTCTAAGCCATTGTCTCCCTATTGTACACTGACGAAAGTAACCCGGACGGAGAAGAATCCTTACCTACCTACTTACCGTCTGAGTCTGGAAGTATGCAGCACCGCTGGTGAAGTAAGCTTTTGAATCATTGATCCATTACTGTGCATGGATGAAAGCATCCCGTACGGAGAAGAATCCTTACCTTCCTACTTACTGTCCGAGTCCTGAAGTGAGCCTTATCACTGGTGAAGTCGCTGTCAGGGTGAAACTGTGACGTTCGATCAGAACCTACCCTTAGCTGAAGAAGACCTAGAGGATACTGAAGTTATCACGCTTGTGCCATTGATATATTGTGTTCAATAAAGATTGTTATTCCTTTGAAATTATCTCTGGTCTGCATTTGTCCATCTGCCGCTGACCTGTGGTGTCGGCTCCTCACGGTGGTGTCTAAGTCAAGTCAAGTCATCCTCATTTATATAGCGCCTTTAACAACGCAGATTGTTTCAAAGCAGCTGTACAGAGATAAACATATAATTTAAGGTAACAGAGATTGGTTTAGTTTAATAGTGGTTCTTGAATAATGTTTTTTCCAGCTAAAGTTAGTTTTGATTGATTCACTTCCGTCTAAATGATCATTTGTTATTAAATTAAGGGCCGCTAAGACGACACCGTTCTCTCTAAACAGACTTTAAACGTGAACCTGTGATAGATGCTGATGGCGTTCACATGTGCATTAAGAATTGATTCTATAGTTATGTACGTTTGAATATATGTGCGCAGGTTTGTAATTCCTTACAAACCATGCCTACACAAACTACTTGTCTATAAATTTTGATGCAGAATTTTATTTTATCTTATCACTTCGGGTAGGTACGCAAACCGAAAAATTCCACTAGGCTTTATCTGTAGAGTGGTATAGGGATCCTCCATAGGGAGAGGCTAGTTGGCACTTCAGCACTGCATTGTCATCGGGTCCAGGCAAAGGTCCTTCGTCAGATCTGGAAACGGCCTGGATCCGGCAGGCTGCGGCAAAACCTCGGGATAAACAAAGACACTAATATTAGCGTAGATGCCATTCTTCTTATGATGTAACGAGTACATCAGGATTTAAGGGAAGTGTTCCCAGTTCCGGCTGACCTAATCTAAGCAGCCTAATATTGAATTATAAAAGTCTATAGAGTGTTATGTGAATGCTAGGTCAAAGAGATGTGTTTTTAGTCTAGCTTTGAACTGACAGACTGTGTCTGCTTCCCGGACAATGTTAGGAAGATTGTTCCAAAGTTTTGGTGCTAAATAGGAAAAGGATTTACCGCCAGCAGTCGATTTAGATATTCTAGGTATTATCAACTGGCCAGAAGTTTGAGATCGCAATAGACGTGAAGGAGTATAATGCGTTAAGAGCTCGCTCAAGTACGGCGGAGCTAAACCATTTAGTGCTTTGTAAGTAATCAGCAATATTTAAAAATTTATACGATGTTTAATAGGGAGCCAATGCAGTGTTGACAGAACCGGGCTAATATGGTCATACTTCCTGGTTCTGGTAAGAACTCTAGCGGCTGCGTTTTGAACTAGCTGTAGTTTGTTTATTAAGCGTGCAGGCCAACCACCTAGCAGAGCATTACAATAATCTAGCCTTGATGTCATGAACGCATGAACTAATTGTTCCGCATTTGTCAATGAGAGCATATGGCGTAATTTAGATATATTTTTAAGATGGAAAAATGCGGTTTTACAGACACTAGACACGTGACTTTCAAATGAAAGATTGGTATCAAAGAGCACACCCAGGTTCCTAACCGACGACGAGGACTTAACAGAGCAGCCATCAAGTGTTAGACGGTATTCTAGGTTATTACGTGTGGAAGCTTTTTGTCCAATAATTAGAATGTCTGTTTTTTCAGAATTTAGTAGTAGGAAATTACTAGTCATCCAATTTTTCATTTCAACTATGCATTCCGATAATTTTGTGAATTGGTGAGTTTCATTAGGTTTGGAAGAAATATAGAGCTGAGTATCATCAGCATAACAGTGAAAGCTAATTCCATGTTTCCTAATGATATCTCCTAAAGGTTGCATATACAGAGTAAAAAGCAGCGGTCCGAGAACTGAGCCTTGTGGTACGCCATACTGAACTTGTGATCGATAAGACATCTCTTCATTTACTGCTACAAACTGATAGCGGTCAGATAAATATGATTTAAACCATGCTAATGCAATTCCACTAATGCCAACATAGTTTTCTAGTCTATTTAAGAGAATGTTGTGGTCAATGGTGTCAAATGCAGCACTAAGATCAAGTAACACTAATAGAGAGATACAACCACGATCGGATGATAAGAGCAAATCATTTGTGACTCTAATAAGAGCAGTCTCAGTGCTATGGTGCGGTCTAAATCCTGACTGGAAATCCTCGCAGATATAATTTCTTTCAAGAAAGGAACATAGCTGTGAGGATACTGCTTTTTCTAATATCTTTGATAGAAAAGGTAGATTTGAGATCGGCCTGTAACTGACTAATTCTGTAGGATCAAGTTGCGTTTTTTTAACAAGCGGTTTAATTATAGCCAGCTTAAAGGTTTTTGGTACGTATCCTAGAGACAAAGACGAATTAATGATGTTAAGAAGAGGATCTATGACTTCTGGAAGCATCTCTTTCAATAGTTTAGTCGGTATAGGGTCTAACATACATGTTGTCGATTTAGATGATTTAACGAGTTTGCAAAATTCTTCCTCTCCTATAGCAACAAATGAATCAAATTTTTCCTCAGGGAGACTACACTGCACTGTCTGATGCTATACTGTGGTAGACGGTTGCATAGTTATAATTGTGTCCCTAATATTATCAATCTTATAAGTGAAGTAGTTCATAAAGTCATTATTGCTGTGTTTCTTGGAAACTTCTGGGCTTGAAGCTTTCTTTTTCGTTAGTGTAGCCACTTTTTCAAATAAATACCTAGGATTATGTTTATTTTCTTCTAATAGGGTTGAAAAATAAGCAGATCTAGCAGCTTTCAAAGCCTCTCTGTAAGCAATCGAGCTCTCCTTCCATGCAATCCGAAATACCTCTGGTTTTGTTTTCTTCCAGTTGCGCTCCATTTTTCTGACTGCTCTCTTAAGGGCCCGGGTGTGCTCGTTGTACCACGGCGTTGGACTATTTTCTTTAATCTTCTTTAAGCGCAACGGAGCAACTGTGTCTAAAGTGCTGGAAAGGAGAGAGTTAAAAGTTTCTATTGCAATATCTAGTTCTGCTAAGCTATCTGGGATGCTGAGATGATGAAACTGATTAGGAAGATTATTGATAAAGCAATCTTTAGTGGCAGAAGTGATAGGTCTAACATATTTGTAACACGGAGTCGGCTTTGCAGCCTTGGCTAAATGTAATTTACATGAGACTAGATAATGATCTGAGATGTCGTCGCTCTGCTGCAGAATTTCAACAGCATCAACATCTATTCCATGTGATAATATTAGATCTAGAGTATGATTACGACAATGAGTAGGTCCTGACACGTGTTGTCTAACTCCAATAGAGTAAAAGAATGTCTTTAAATGCCAATCCCAATGCATCTTTTTCATTATCTACATGTATATTAAAATCACCAACGATTAGAACTTTATTTGCAGTCAATACTAATTCTGATAGAAAGTCAGCAAATTCTTTGATAAAGTCTTTATGATGCCCTGGTGGCCTGTATACAGTTGCCAGCAGAATTCTCAAACTTGATTTATCGTTTACATTATATATTTTTACATTAAGCACCAACACTTCAAAAGAAGTATATTTAAAACTAGATTTTTTAGTGGTTTTGAAAATATTACTATAAATTACAGCAACACCTCCCCCTTTGCCTTTCAGGCGAGGTTCATGTTTATAACAGTAATCATGGGGGGTGGACTCATTTAAAGTAATGTAATCGTTTGGTTTTAGCCAGGTTTCTGTCATACACAGCACATCTAGGTTATAATCTGAAATCATATCATTAACTATGAGCGCTTTTGAAGTAAGGGATCGAATATTCAGCAACCCAAGCTTTATCGTTTGCTCATCTGTATTATATCTATTTTTTATTTGTTGAATATCAATTACAGTTTTAACCTTAGATCGGTTTGGACGTTTTTTGGATTTCCAAATTCGGGGAACAGACACAGTCTCTATATGATGATATCTAGGTGAAAGAGGCTCTATGTGATGGGATTTATCTGACCTTGGTGACGCGAGGCCGCTAGCAGACGGTCGGTTTAGCCAGTTTGTCTGCTTCCTGACCTGAGCCCCAGATTGTCATGTTTTGTCTCTAAGACTATGAGCCAAATTACTAGAGAGAAGAGCAGCACCATCCCAGGAGGGATGAATACCATCTCTTTTCAACAAGTCAGGTTTGCCCCAAAAACTTTTCCAATTGTCTATGAATTCTATATTATTTTGCGGACACCACTTAGACAGCCAGCCATTGAGTGATGACAATCTGCTAACAATCTCATCACTCCTTCGAACAGGAAGGGGGCCAGAGCAGATTACAGTGCCTGACATCGTACTTGCGAGTTCAAACACCTCTTTAATATTAATTTTGGTGATCTCCGACTGGCGGAGTCGAACATCATTAGTGCCGACGTGAATAACAATCTTAGAGAATTTACGATTAGCATTAGCCAGCACATTATCAAAGAGCACACCCAGGTTCCTAACCGACGACGAGGAATTAACAGAGCAGCCATCAAGTGTTAGACGGTATTCTAGGTTATTACGTGTGGAAGCTTTTTGTCCAATAATTAGAATCTCTGTTTTTTCAGAATTTAGTAGTAGGAAATTACTAGTCATCCAATTTTTCAAGCCAAAAGCCAATGGCGACAAAGGCTAAGAAAGGCGAAAAAAGGCAACGGTGAAGGAACCAAAACTCCATCAGTGACAGAATGGAGAAAAAAAACCTTGGGAGAACCCGGACTCAGTCAGGGGGTCCATTCATTCTCTGGCCAACGAACGATTTATATGATTTAGGCAGCATTATAGGTCAGAAGTCAGATCGGATCAGAACTTTCACAAGTGTGATGAAAATTGACAGAAATGAAGATTTTGCTTGCTGGAAGAGAGCTTCATGCATTTTGCATTAATGAGTCTAATGGTCTCTTCAGGAGAACTAATGGTCAGTTCAGTTGAGTGTGTGTGTGTGTGTGTGTGTGTGTGTTTGTGAGAGAGAGAGAGTGTGTGTGTGTGTGCGTGTGTGCGTGCGTGTGTGTGTGTGCGCGTGTGTGAGTGTGTGAGTGCATGCCTGCGAGTGTGTGTGTGAATTAGCACTTTGTGGTGCTTGGCGCCCTTTACTATTTGCATCTTTGTAATTTGCTATTAAATCACTGTTAATGGAAAAAGGAAGCTTTGTCTTTCACTGTGTCTGTTTAATGTGACACTTCTTCCTGCATAAATTCTAACTGATTTTAATTTGCTAATTGAACTGAAGCTGCTGACAAACTTGCACTTTAAGCTTGTGGTTAAACTAACTTTTTGTGTTAAACTATCTCTGTTGTCACTGAACATTTCAGCATATACCAGGCTGTTTACTGAATGACACTCATCAGAAAACATTTATTCTGCAGCTAATTTTTTATAATTTTCTGCAACCAATCTCTTTACATCACATGTAAAGAACTGAATTACTATTCAAGCTGTTAAAAAAAAAAGTCTTTGTCGACTGTCCACAGTTTAGTTATTTTGCTTTGTTCTGTATGTGGCCAGATACTATTGTTTGGTTTGTCTTTCTTTTCGTCAAACATTGTGCATCATGCCACTATGAACAGAAACAAACGAGGAGCTTTTTGATAGAACTGTGAATTCTGCTCCGTATAAGATAACTCTTATGAACAATGTTACACCGTCTGTCCATTATCTGAAGCGCAGTTGGTACGTTATATTTTAAAATCATTATCTTGCTGTAATTCTAACTCAGAATAGTTGAAAACAAGGTTTTGAAATTGTACAGTCAAAGTCCAGACTTAAACTCCATTCACTGAAGCACAACTAAACACTGATCAGACAGGGCAAACACTTGATTTCTTACATAATAATGTGGTGATTCATTTATTTACCTCTCCATTTTCAATCACTTCGTGTATAGGGTCACTGTTCACACATTCTATTTGACAGTTATTTTACAGATGTTTAGAAAGCTAACATTTAAGAATTAAATGTGTAATACTGTCCAGTTACTCAAACTGAACAGAGAATACAGAATTAGGGATCCACCGAAATTTTGGGCACCAAAAATATTCTGCCAAAAATGCAATTAAACATTATTTACATTATATTAATTAATAGAATACTGATGGTTATATGTAGCTGGAAAAAAAATGTGTACAGTCTATTAAACCTAATGACAAAGAAATTCAACAACATTCCGACAACAAGTGTGGTGTAACAAAAATCTCATTCTAGAATATTGCAGTCAAATTTCAGATGCAATTGCGAAATTACGTGGTCATGTATTCTGCCTATCATGTATACATCCATCCATCTTCTTCCACTTATCCAGGACCGGGTCGTGGGGGCAGCAGTCTAAACAGAGATGCCCAGACTGCCCTCTTCCTTGACACATCCTCCAGCTCTTCCGGGGGAATACCGAGGCGTTCCCCGGCCAGCCGAGAAACATAATCCCTCCAACGTGCCCTAGGTCTTCCTCGGGGTCTCCTCCCGGTGGGACGTGGCCAGAACACCTCCCCGGGAAGGCGTCTGGGAGGCATCTGGAACAGATGCCCGAGCCAGCTCAGCTGGCTCCTCTCGATGTGGAGGAGCAGCGGCTCTACTCTGAGCTCCTTCCGAGTGGCCGAGCTCCTCACCCTATCTCTAAGGGAGCGCTCAGCCACCCTGCGGAGAAAGCTCATTTTGGCCACCTGTATCCGGATTCTTAAACTTTCGTTCCACTATTGGCCGAATTCTCCTCTCCAGTACCCTGGCATAGACTTTCCCGGGGAGGCTGAGGAGTGTGATCCCCCTGTAGTTGGAACACACCCTCAGGTCCCCCTTCTTGAAAAGAGGGACCACCACCCCGCTCTGCCAGCCCAAAGGTACTGTCCCCGACCGCCACCCGATGCTGCAGAGGCGTGTCAGCCAAGACAGCCCCACAACATCCAGAGACTTGAGGTACTCAGGGCGGATCTCATTCACCCCCAGAGCCTTGCAGCCGAGGAGCTTTTTAACTACCTCTGTGATTTCAGCTTGGGTGATGGACAAGTCCACCTCCGAGCCCTCGGCCTCTGCTTCCTCAATGGAAGACGTGTCGGCGGGATTGAGGAGATCCTCGAAGTATTCCTTCCACCGTCTGATGACATCCCCAGTTGAGGTCAACAACTGCCCACCTCCACTGTAAACAGTGTTGGTAGGGCACTGCTTCCCTCTCCTAAGGCGCCGGATGGTTTGCCAGAATCTTTTCGAAGCCAACCGATAGTCCTTCTACATGGCCTCACCGAATTCCTCCCAGGCCCGATTTTTTGCCTCCACAACTGCAGTCCGCTTGGCCTGCCGGTACCCGTCAGCTGCCTCAGGAGTCCCATAAGCCAGCCAGGCCCGATAGGACTCCTTCTTCAGCTTGACGGCATCCCTTACTTCCAGTGTCCACCACCGGGTTCGGTTGCTGCCTCGACAGACCCCGGAGACCTTACGGCCACAGCTCCGAGTGGCCGCGTCAACAATGGAGGTGGAGAACATGATCCACTCGGACTCAATATCTCCAGACTCCCTTGGGATCCGGTCAAAGCTCTGCCGGAGGTTGGAGTTAAAGATCTCTCTGACAGGGGACTCAGCCAAAAGTTCCCAACAGACCCTCACAGTACGTTTGGGTCTGCCGAGTCTGTCTATCCCTGACCCGAAGGCGCAAGGAAGCAACCCTCTCGTTCACCGGGGTGAACTCCAATACATGGCGGCTCTCTCAAGGAGAGTGGTTCCAGAGCCCAAGCTGTGGGTGGAGGTGAGCCCGACTATCTCTAGTTGGTATCTCTCTACCTACCGCACAAGCTCAAGCTCCTTCCCCACCAGCGAGGTGACATTCCACGTCCCTAAAGCCAGTTTCCTTGTCCAGAGATCGGGTCGTCGGGGCCCTCGCCTTCGACTGGCGCACGATCCACTAAGTACCGGTACCTTACGATCCCTTCTGCAGGTGGTGAGTCCACGGGAGGGCGGCCCCACGTCACTCTTTCGGGCTGAGGGGGTTTGCCATGGGGGGGGGGGGCCTGGCCACCAGGCGCTCGCATGCAAGCCCCAACCCCTGGCCTGGCTCTAGGGTGGGGCCCCGGCTGCGCCATGCCGGGCGACGTCTCGGTGCTTGATTTCTCTTTCTTCATAAGGGGTTTTGAACCGCTCTTAGTCTGACCCGTCACCTAGGACCTGTTTGCCTTGGGAGACCTTACCAAGAGCATATAGTCCTGGACAACATAGCTCCTAGGATCATTCGTGTACTCAAACCTCTCCACCACGATAAGGTGACAGTTCAAGGAGGAAAATTCATAATGGGTCATTTTTGCCCAGATTTTGTCCCCAATTTACAGTCTGGGCAAGTCAACGCTAGTTGCCTAAAGTCAGAGGCAGTCTGCAGGTTTTGAGCAGTCAGAGTTGATTGATTTCACAGAAAAGTGTGTGAGGAATGATGGACATAAAAATCTGGTAGTGTTGTTTATTATGTGAAGCCCAGTTTTTCTCAGTTTTGCCAAGTGTATAATGCCTAGGATCGGTTTCACAGACAGGGTTTAGATTAAGCCAGGATTAGGCCTTGGTTTAATTAGGACATTTAAGTCACTTTTATAAACATGCCTTAGAAAAACTTAAGACAAAATGGCACTGACATATTTTAAGATATGTCAGTGTATGCTCTTTTATTTTAGTGAACATTTTATTGCCCATGATATGAAGCCCTTTAAAGACATTACTTCAGAATACTGCAGCATCAACAAGCATATAAAATCTAAAAACTGTGAAAGCATTGATCTGCAGTGATAATGGTCTGTCTCAGGCAAGTTCTCTTATGCTAAGTGTTCTCAGCTCCATTCACAGATTAGAAGAGAGACAAGCCATCAACACTAATGTGCAGATTCTCTAAATGCATTTAATCTCAGTAAATAATAACTTATTTATAGCAAGGAATAGAGGATTTGTATATGTTTGATATTTTGTTTAATTACTAGTTTATGTTACATTAGTATTGGACTGTATGAGAAATTTCAGCCTAAATTAGATATATCTCTGTACAAAATTGCATATCATGTAATGGGTAAGGAAATGATATCATTAAGAGACATACAGACCATTATCATAATTATTGTTGTTGTTGGTAATGCTTTTTATTGGGTGCTTTTAATGTCAAGGGGATGGTGAGCGAACCCAAACGCAGACAATTTGCAGACACTAAATGTTTATTCTGACACAACAGAAAACAAAAACCCACGAGGGGGCAAAACAGGACAGGAGCAGAGTACAACTAAACTAAGACACGATGATAAACAAATATTCTGACTTGACAAGAAGCAAACTCACAATTCTAATTGATCAGGTCTTCAGATAATATACTCACAGGGATGTACACGCACAGATAGACAATGCACCGACACAGGACAGCAAACACAAGGGGATTAAATAGGGAGACACTAATGACAAAGACAGGTGAAGCTGACTAGACAAGGACAGGTGAAACTGACTAGACAATAATGACGAGACGAGGGTAACAAGGGGGCGGGGTAACGTAACGAGACAACACAAGCACATGGCTCAAAACAAGACCATGTGCTTGCACACAAAACATGATTCTGTCATGATCCTGCCTCAAGACAAGAGAAAATCAAGGACACGAGGGCAGAATCATGACAGAACCCCCACCTTAAGGAGCGGCTACCAGACGCTCCTCAAGGGGACATCAAACACGGGACATGACAGACTGAGACATTGACACAAACCAACAAAACATGACAAATAACAGTAACGGCAAACACGAAAACACAACAACAGGATTAGGATGCAACAATAAAAATAACAAACAAGGAAGAGGTGGCGGAGGAAACACAGAGTTCATGGGGGGTGGTCCAGGGTGGATGGGTGTGCTGGGGGTCTTCGGAAAACGGGCTGAGGGCTTAGGGCGAGGAATCCGGGCAGGTTTGGATCGGGACACATGAGGAGTCTTGGAGGAAACAGTCCGGGGTTGATTAGGGACAGGAGGAACAGTGGACGACGGAAAGGGAATCACGACAGGGGAAGCTGAGGGTGGCGAGACAAGACTTCTGACTGGGGAAACAGCGGGAGAAGGAACAGGACACATAACAGGGGACGTAGCAGACGGCTGTGGAGCGGGAACAGAACTCACTGAATCAGACTCGGCACACATGAAAACAGACTCGGATGAAGTGCTCAAATCGGACTCGGAAGAAGCGCTGTCTGCAGCGGGCTCTGTGACAGCAGCGGGCTCTGTGACTGCAGCGGGCTCTGTGACTGCAGCGGGCTCTGTGACTGCAGCGGGGGCTCTGTGACTGCAGCGGGGGCTCTGTGACTGCAGCGGGGGCTCTGTGACTGCAGCGGGGGCTCTGTGACTGCAGCGGGGGCTCTGTGACTGCAGCGGGGGCTCTGTGACTGCAGCGGGGGCTCTGTGACTGCAGCGGGGGCTCTGTGACTGCAGCGGGGGCTCTGTGACTGCAGCGGGGGCTCTGTGACTGCAGCGGGGGCTCTGTGACTGCAGCGGGGGCTCTGTGACTGCAGCGGGGGCTCTGTGACTGCAGCGGGGGCTCTGTGACTGCAGCGGGGGCTCTGTGACTGCAGCGGGGGCTCTGTGACTGCAGCGGGGGCTCTGTGACTGCAGCGGGGGCTCTGTGACTGCAGCGGGGGCTCTGTGACTGCAGCGGGCTCTGTGACTGCAGCGGGCGAAGAACGGGAGGCTCCCCTCTTCCTCCTCTTTCTCCTAGGTCGCAAAGCAGAGACCATCGCCGGAGCTGAGACGGGTTGGGGAAGCTCAGCGGAAACCACCGCAGGTACAGCCGACTCTGCGGAGGAGGACTCTGACGCCGACTCCCACGACAGCCGTCTTCCTCGTTTACCACGAAGACTGAAGGGGGTAGATGAAGTGCCAGGAGTCTTGAGGGAGCCAGCCTGGTCCCCAAGCGTCGCGACGCCTATAACACGACCCTCCGGGATCACCGGCAGACTAGCAGAGGGTGGAGAGCCTGTGGAAGAGGCCTGCAGATCCTCCCGGGAAAAGAGATCCCATAGACGGGCATAATCCCTCATGATCTGCTCACCCTGGGACGGGATAGGGCAAATGACCCGTTCGCCGTTTGTTGGTGCGGACGACCAGCATCGCTCCCGGAACTCCGATTGGAAGGACATACTGTCTGCTGGGTTCTTTGATGGTCGGTACATTCTGTCAAGGGGATGGTGAGCGAACCCAAACGCAGACAATTTGCAGACACTAAATGTTTATTCTGACACAACAGAAAACAAAAACCCACAAGGGGGCAAAACAGGACAGGAGCAGAGTACAACTAAACTAAGACACGATGATAAACAAATATTCTGACTTGACAAGAAGCAAACTCACAATTCTAATTGAACAGGTCTTCAGATAATATACTCACAGGGATGTACACGCACAGATAGACAATGCACCAACACAGGACAGCAAACACAAGGGGATTAAATAGGGAGACACTAATGACAAAGACAGGTGAAGCTGACTAGACAAGGACAGGTGAAACTGACTAGACAATAATGACGAGACGAGGGTAACAAGGGGGCGGGGTAACGTAACGAGACAACACAAGCACATGGCTCAAAACAAGACCATGTGCTTGCACACAAAACATGATTCTGTCATGATCCTGCCTCAAGACAAGAGAAAATCAAGGACACGAGGGCAGAATCATGACATTTAATGCCATAAGTAAAGGAAGTGTACCTTATATGTGGGCCTTAGGCTCTATATACAATTAATAAAGCTTTACTGTTTCAAGTATTGCTATTCAATTTAAACTTTTAAAACCACAATACTTGCACATAATTGTTTGTAGATACATGTCATCTACCTCTTTTTTCTTTTTTTTCTTTTGTTGGCGATTGAGTCTTTCCTGCATTCCAAATCCCCAGTCCTGCAATGACTTGTGTGCTATAATTTGTTCAGCATTATCTCGATCAGTGCCAAGTTGGCTGAATCATGCATCCTCTTTGTGAAAGAACAATGTCCTCATAAGTTAGTTACAGTATTGATTCTTGTCTCAGACATAAAGATTTAGATCTTCTCAAAAAGATTCTCCTTCTGAGATCAGCCTCAAACTTCCTGCCAAATAACCACTTTGAATGATAAATGATGTCCCAAAACCTAAATACCTGAAACTGTCCAGCCTTAACAAGCAACATGGGTCATAACTAGTGGTGGGCCGTTATCGGCGTTAACGTGCTGCGCTAACGTGAGACTCTTATCGGGCGATAAAAAAAACATCGCCGTTAATCTATTCTCAAAGTTGGGTTGGGATCATAAAATAGCTTTTCGAATATCGTTATATTTTCGCGGAATTCCAATGTGTAGCCTAGTATATTTAACATAATTGACGCCGCGCCTACTGTCACAGATCGCGCAGCAGGGTATTTTCCTGTCAGGGACACAAGGCGTATACTTTTACATGTTACGTTGGGCGACGTTCCTCTCGTTACTTTATTTTAATGCAATTACATGTTGTTAAATGAGTTTATTCCAAGCGCGCTGTATCTTTTTATGGGCATGAGCGATGCTCAATTTACAAATGAATCACTCTTTTGAGTCGATTCTGTTCAAAGACTTCATCAAACAAGTTGGCAGATCTGTCTAAATCGGTTCGCGTATCAGTCTGAATGATCTTTTCAGTTCCTCACGCACTGAATCCTCTGAAGCGTGTTCAATCACACTCGACTCGGAGTCGTAACAGGAAGATTTAAGAACATCAAGAGCGTTGGATGAAGTGGCCGTGGATCTACAGTTTAGTGTAGTGAAAACAAATCTGCAAATGCATCATATTTTTGCCAGCGACGAAGACCTTTATTAGTTGAACATCTTCGTAAGCTGTCTGTGGAATGAATGATTCCACAGGACGATACATTCGATTTCATTTTATTCAGGTAATACATTTTACAACCGAACAGATTATTACGCCACGATAGCACTACTAAAAACTATGACATTATCCGTTTTTTGGACATATACATTAATTTATAGGCTACAAAAAAACACTTCAGAGCGTCGGCGCACTGGCAAAGGTTAACAGGTTAAGCTACCATTGTGATTGTGTACAGTTTATGAAATGAACACCCGCCATCCCGCGGTAATGTGTGTGTATTGCGCAGGGGCATAGTCACACGAATAGTTTACATTGATTGAAACTAATTGTTTTAAAAAGGAGGAGGCTATTGCCGGTAAAGGCAGGTTCACATAAAATCATGACATATGACATTATTTTTTGATCAAACGAGCATCTGGTTTGGCGATGCAAAAACGGACTGTAGCTATGTCGTGCTTATTGTTTTTTTCTTCTTCCAATTAGCCTACTATGTTAAAAAAAAAAACGACGAAAACATGTTACTTGTTCAATTGATAAACAGTTAGTTTGATGACAAATCGCTAAAGATGAAATTGGCCTCCCTTTCTGTCATTGTGGGTGTGCGGTTTTTTTTTTTCTAACGATATTCGACTTTTGCTCCTCTATTGTCGAATGGCATTTTTGGCAGAAATTCACATCCCTACGCGAGGCGAACTATTCTCAAAGACTTACTTTTAGTCATTATTTGGGTAGCACACATTTTCTGAATGCCTTCGGCAGAATTCAAATGAGCCATTTTAATCTAGATTAATCTAGATTAATTCCAAGATTACAGTGAGATTAATCTAGATTAAAAAAATTAATCTATGCCCACCTCTAGTCATAACATATATTAAATAGCACTTTCCACAAAAATGACACATTCAGCTCTTAAAACTTTAACTTTTTTTTAAGCAAATGGTTAGTGAAAACAGATCCAGACATCATGGATTCCAGTTCAGAATTGGTTGAGTCCAAGAATCGTTTCAAAGACAAGCTGTTTTAAAAAATGGATGGATGCATGGTTAATTTTCATGAAGGCATATTTCACACAGAATTTAGTACAAAAAGCAGAAAAAAAATTTAATTGATTGTGTCAGATATAATAATAAATAACATCAGTCAGATAAAGAATATCATTTTTAGACTTTGCAAAGCTATTTAATTAAGTCCAGTTACTACAGTTGACACCATACAGTGTGTGTGTGTGTATCAGGCAGACAGAAGATGAATATAATTCCAACACGAAGTTTAATAAATCCAAACAGGCAAGATAGTCCAATTAGTGCAGAAAAACACACCTAATGTGAACATGACTGAACAGAGAATGAATGTGTGGGTTCAACTATTATAGCATTCCACTTATATAGCATATATAGCACTGGGGACAGGCGGACGGCGACGAGATCCTAGCGGCAAAGAATGAAAAGTGTCCGCTGATGCAGATGCTGACCCAGAACCAAACCGTGCTGGAATCTGGGGGAGGACCTAGAGAGCCAATGCAGGAGACCCCGCAGGCGCAGACCGAGGTTTGGTAGAGGCGGTGCAGGAGAACCCGCAAGCGCAGACCGAGTTTTGGTGGAGCTGGAGCAGGAGATCCCGCAGGCGCAGACCGAGGGTTGATGGAGCCGATGCAGGAGAACCCGCAGGCGCAGACCGAGGTTTGGTAGAGGCGGTGCAGGAGAACCCGCAAGCGCAGACCGAGTTTTGGTGGAGCTGGAGCAGGAGATCCCGCAGGCGCAGACCGAGGGTTGATGGAGCCGATGCAGGAGAACCCGCAGGCGCAGACCGAGGGTTGGTGGAGCTGGCGCAGGAGATCCCGCAGGCGCAGACCGAGGGTTGGTGGAGCTGGAGCAGGAGAACCCGCAGGCGCAGACCGAGGGTTGGTGGAGCTGGAGCAGGAGATCCCGCAGGCGCAGACCGAGGGTTGGTGGAGCTGGAGCAGGAGATCCCGTAGCGCAGACCGAGGGTTGGTGAAGCTGGAGCAGGAGAACCCGCAGACGCAGACCGAGGGTTGGTGGAGCTGGAGCAGGAGAACCAGGCAATGTCGAAGCATCCAGTACCGATGGTGGTAACACGGGACGTGCCAAGGCCACAGTCAGAATGACACTGGTCAGACTGGCGGAGCTTTGCATACTATGTCAGTATCACAAGTTTACCAGGCCAACCTGTTTAAGGACCTGGATCGGGGGGGGGGGGGGGGGGGGGGGATTATCCCTGAGGCGGTCTCCTGCGCATGGCCACGGGTTTAGCTCTCCGCACTACCAGGCGGCTCGTTCCCTTGGACGATATATGGCTGCTCTGGTGACAGTGGAGAGGCATCTGTGGCTTAATTTGTGGGGCATCAAGGAGTACAACAAAGCGATCCTCCTAGATTCTGTCTCGCCCGCTGGACTGTTCAGCACTACTGTTGAGATGGTAGTGAACAGAATTAGAGAGGAGCATTCGGCTTTATTCCAAGTTCATTCCTCGCCAAGTGCAAGTTCCTCCTAGACCGTCTGAGCCCTGGAACGAGTTCTGGAGAGAGGAGCGGACGGCAAGTGTAGACGCCTGTGCACCGCCTCCGAGGAGAGTAACCCACACTCAGATTAAAAGCTTCTTTATACATCAGAAATAGAGGAGAATGTTTATGTGAGGCTGCTATTCAAGCTTTTTTCATTACTCACTGCCATCTCTTTTTATTCAAACTATTTTCCTAAAATATCCTCCCTCCCCCTCTGAGGAGTGAGCTGGGGTGCAGAGAATTGTTATTAGAGGAGAATAATAATAATAATAATTATTATTATTATTACATAATTAATAAACATAAAAAAGGAGTCTAGAAGTATGTGCTTGGCGTACTTCCAAAAATATTCGGAAGTAGAGCAGACAGATATTTGAGATGATTGACCATGATAATTATATTCTCTTCTCTGTCACCTTCTCCAGTATATCTGGGTATTAAGTGAGGATCGAGTGGTGGATCTGATAGATCAAGGCTCGAAATTGCGACCAAAATTTCATCTGTGCAGTGTTAAGTTTAGGGACTATATTAGTAAACTAATGTAGGGAATAGTGAATGAGGGTGTAGGATGTGATTTTGGACACAGCCTCTGAGAGTCGACTTTGAGCGCAGTTAATTCACAGTATATTTCTGTAGGCTATTTTCTCAAAAACTACAAATATTATTACCCATAATGGATTGTTTTATATGGTATATTACTGTTTTAATGTAACATTGTATGTTTGTAACGACTGAGACAAATCAGACACAATTATTTGTTTTAGGTAACAAATAATATTTAAAACTCACTCTGGGATCTGTGGTCCCATCCCCCAACAAGGGCAAGAAGGATCTTTGGTTACCATGACTACGATCAGATAAGTTGGTTTTATTGCTGTCAAGTCAAGTCAAGTCAAGTCAAGTCAAATATATTTATATAGCGCTTTTCACAATACAGATTGTATCAAAGCTGCTTCACAGTATCAATCAAAACAACTTAACAATGTTTGTTTATTACTGGAAAAAAGACATCCAAGTTTGGTAGAGCTGATCAATGGTATGATTGGTTAATTAATTTGAATATCCCCAACTGAGCAAGCCAAAGGCAACAGTGGCAAGGAACCGGAAAACCCCATCCAGTGACCTAATGGTGTCCTAACACCCCATCAGATGACCCAATGGAGAAAAAAAAACCTTGGGAGAACCCAGGCTCAGTCGGGGGCCAGTTCTCCTCTGGCGTTTATGAACTAGAGGCCGAATTTACAGTAACTGTAAGATAAAAAAATTATATGAATGCCTGGCTAAATAGATGCGTCTTCAGTCTAGTTTTAAATTGGGAGAGCGAGTCTGAGCTACGAACAATATCAGGAAGGCTATTCCAGAGCTTCGGAGCTAAATGTGAAAATGCTCTGCCTCCTTTGGTGGATCTGGATATCCTAGGAATGACCAGAAGCCTCGAATTTAGTGATCTTAAAGAGCGCGATGGATTGTAAGGCGATAGAAGATCCGTTAAATAGACTGGAGCTAAACCATTTAGAGCTTTATAAGTCAAAAGCAATACCTTGTATTTAATACGGAACTTTATAGGTAACCAATGAAGTGATGATAAAATCGGTGTTATATGATCATATTTTCTTGATCTAGTAAGAACTCTAGCGGCTGCATTTTGGACTAAATGTAGCTTGTTTATTGAAGATGCAGGTCAACCAGCTAATAAAGCATTACAGTAATCTAGTCTCGAGGTCATGAATGCATGAACTAACTTTTCTGCATCAGAGACTGATAGCATATTACGTAGCTTAGCAATGTTTCTAAGGTGGAAAAAGGCAGTTTTTGTAACATATGAAATATGCTTTTCAAAAGACAGGTCACAGTCTAATGTAACACCCAGGTCTTTTACTGTAGCGGATAAAGTAACAGTGCTATGATGTGGCCTGAATCCAGACTGAAACTTTTCATAGATGTCGTTTTCTTGCAAGAAAGAGCCGAGTTGAGCGGACACAACTTTTTCTAATATTTTTGACATAAATGGAAGATTCGAAATGGGTCTGTAATATCCTAGGTTATTTGGATCTAATTGTGGTTTCTTAATAAGAGGTTTTATAACTGCCAGCTTGAACGTTCTTGGAACATGACCTAAAGATAAAGATGAGTTAATAATATTGAGAAGAGGCTCTTCCACTATAGGTAACACTTCTTTCAGTAGTTCAGTTGGTATAGGATCTAATAAACATGTTGTTGTTTTAGATGAAATGATAAGTTTAAATTTAACTCTTTTTGTTCTATGGTTGTAAAGCATTGTAATTGTTCTTGCGGGGTGATAATTGCGGCCGAATTATAAGGCGCGAGCAAAGATCGAACGTTTACGATTTTGATTCTGATGCTTTCAATTTTCTCGGTGAAGAAGTTCATGAAATCATTCCTAGTAAACTGTAACGAGGTATTTTGTTCAGACGATGTCTGTTTATTTGTTAGTCTAGCCACGGTATTAAATAAAAACCTTGGATTATTTCGGTTGTTTTCTATTAATTTGCTGAGGTGCTCAGCCCTGGCCGTTTTAAGTGCCTTTTTATAAAGTGACATACTGTCTTTCCATGCGATTCTAAAGACCTCTAAATTAGTTTTTTTTTTCCATTTACGCTCTAAATTACGGGTTTCTCTCTTTAAAACATACGTAGTATTATTGTACCATGGTGCTATACTTTTTTATGTGCTATACTGTGAAGAATGTGAAGACAGAAACAGACATTGAAACAAACTTTGCTGCATTAATCATAGACAAACGGATCCATAAATGAACATGCACCCCAGAAAATTGTGTGAATGAGTTACTGTTTTGTGTAGTGTCTTTTAATTCTATTAATTTTTATTTTTGATACTGTAGACTATTTCGATAGAACCAACGGTCAATGTAACCTCACCTATACAATGTTTGGGCTCTATAACTTGGTACTTTGAAGAACGAAATGACTGTGTACATGATATGTCGATAACAACAACATATTAGTATTACAAGAATCTTTCATAGTTTCTTCATCAGGTACCACCCATTCAGCGTGCACATGCAAATGAGCACCCTTGAAACAAAGAGCCATAAACCAAATTCTCCCGCCTGGAACTTCCACCTTTCTTATTGGCTGAGCCAACCCTGAGAGGTGGGACCTTTCTCAGGCTTTAAATTGCATCTACACCAGCCATTCACTCTCTTTGGTCTTCTCGGAACGTTCGAGGTACTGTGCTGTCCTGTGTGGCCTCAGCCGGCCCCAGGGTAGCAAGCCTTGACTCACAACCAGCCATGTGCTCATTCAGGAGAGAGAGGACTCTCTCAACCAAAACAGAATCCAGGACAACCTCAGGAGTTTGGCACAACGTCTTCATTCAACGCAGAAGAAGTCCATCGCAACTCCTACCATTTGTTCTCTTAGTCCTCTCTTCCTCTGGCCTTCACTGCTGCTTCTTCGGGTTGATGCCTGCGTAGACACCCCTGGCAGGCAACCAACAAATGTCAATTTTCAACAACTTCAAGAATTGTGTCCACTGCAAGGCCATGCAAGTATGCTTTTAAGAAGGAGCTTTGAAAATGACAATATTGATGGTTCTTTTCATAGTTCCATTTCCTGCCTCCGGTTTCGTTCTGTCACTTTCACCATCTACCTATGAATGCATGAATGAATGTGTAATTGTTTGTATGTTAGTTACGTTTTCATGTTTTTGTAAATAAAACTATTAACACAATATGCACAATATGTATTTGTATTCTGATTCTCTGCTTGCAAACGAAGTTTACGATTTAGATTGTGACTACATGCTCTTAAAAGTACTGTACAGTAAGAAAGACATTTCCCTTCCCCGGAAATGAATATTTCTTAGAATTAATAAACAATTAACACTGATTTCCACGGGACAAACAGGTGGGTTGAAGTAAAAATTTATTTTACTACATTAAGTTAATTATATTAACTGATTCAAATATTCATTATCAATTATAACCAGTTATTATTGATTATTAATATTTCATAGAGCTAATTTGCTACAGTTACTGTCAGAATTTGGGCGTTTTTTACAGCAAGATTTTACAGTGTACATTATTGCAGTGAGTAGTCATCAAACACTAAATATGCTAATAAAAATGGCTACATAGAATTATTGTGATTAAATTGATATACATGAAGATTGCATTATAATTAGATTTTCAGAAACCTGAAAACAACATGAAATTTCTTAGTTGTTTCTTTAACAATCAATGTTGTCATTTAAACTCTCAAACTTGCTGTAGATTTTAACTAGCTCTTTTTGTCTTCTTGTCGCCAATGATAGGTTATTCAGACGATCAGTGCTGTGGATAAAGACGAGCCTCCCAGTGGCCATCGTTTCTATTTCTCTTTCGCTTTCTCTGCCGTCAATAATAACAACTTCACCCTCAGAGATAATAAAGGTAAACTCTGCAAACCATGAGAGAGAATTACAGGTACTGTTTGTATGATGTAGCACTGTAGCATTTATGACCATAAAATGAGATATTTCAAATGTTGACATTTTCATAACTGCTACAGGTGAATTGTGTAATTCCTGTGACACCAAACAGAATTGCAGGGTGTTTCTTTTTCTTTTGAGAGGCCAGGCTGTTTGTTTGACAAAAGGGACCTATTTGCAATTCTGTTTGCTGTAAAGAAAATAAACAATTAATCTTTAATACAGTTTTAAATTAACTGTATTTAAGTTCATACCTTAAATATGAACTAACCAGATCAGGAACCAAAGGAAACTGAACAGAATATCAAAATAAGAGTCCACAAAGCTGAACATATCCGTTACATTAATCTCTCATTCTCGCGCCGGAGTTAATAGTTCAACAAAGACGGGAGAGGGTTGTAGTGGAGGACGTAAGCAGGTGGAGTGGAGTCTTATGTTTGCTTATATTTTCTATATACATATTTTCCTCTCTTTTTCATGAAGCAAAGACAGTTTTCATGAAGTGATCGTGTTTTTTCCATCTTCCAACTCTTCATCCATCCATCCCTTCATTCAGAGATTCATTCATCTCTCAATCCTCGGTTTGGTGTCAGGTGACCAGTCTTGATCCAGTCTAACACTTCTGACATGTTAATGAGTCTAGCATTTAATTTCACATTCTTACCCTTGACCCTTGACCTTTGCCCGTCCCTCTCAGATAACACTGCATCAGTGCTGACCAAGCGAGCTGGTTTCCAGAGGCAAGAGCAGTCTCTGTACTGGTTACCAGTGCTGATCGTGGACAGTGGCAGCCCGGCCTTGAGCAGCACCAACACTCTCTCAGTGCGCGTGTGTCAGTGTGATGTGGATGGGGTTCCTGAGGCATGTGGATCCGTGGCCTTCTCTCTCCCAGCGGGTCTGAGCACTGGAGCTCTGCTCGCTGTACTGGCCTGCATCATCACACTGCTGGGTAAGACTGCCAGAGCACAACAGTGTAGAAACTGATCTCCAGAAATATTATACATCTATTTACCCTCATGCTGTTAGAAAAAGATTGCTCACACTTCATCTAGTGACGTGTGTGTGCTGTTACTCTCAGCTCTGTTGTCTTCTCCCGTACTGTAAATTTGGTTTCCCTCTGTATACACAAACGTTTTCACACACGTGTTTTATAGAGCTAGGATGGAAGGAAAACAGTATTACTTTTTTTTTAGAAGACTTAAAGTATACTACCAGTCAAAAGTTTCCAAAGTCCTACTACTACAGCAGAGTTCCCACGCCAAGCACTTGTTGGCTGCAGTTCCTTTTTCATTTACTAAATAAATAAATAAAAGTTCAGTTTTGTAAAGAAACCCATACTTAAAAACATACTTAAAAAGCCTATAGATCATCTCTCTATCACCTATAGATCAAAAGTTTTTTAAGATCATAAGAAACAGATTCAGTCGAGTGTGTCCTAACATTTGTCTGCTAGTGCGAATCGCTCAGCCGTTTGTCCTGTTTACAGTTTGGTCGTTTCTTGTGTTGTATCTAAAAGTACATCCTTCTGCAAAAGGGGTTTTTTTTTGGGGGGGGGGGGGGGGTTGGATTTTTGTAATGTCTGCAGTCTTCCCTCAGTAACTGCCCATTGCTTTAAGAATTTGTAAAAGTAAAATTTTTTTTTAATTAGGGGTGTCCCCGACTAAGGATTTTCATAGTCGAATCAGAATCGTCAAGTCTTCCCTATAGTCGACTAATAGTCGAATCATGTGTGGGGTTGGGGAGGGGGCGGGGCTTTAACATTTTAAAGCCGCCATGTACAGAACATCACACAACGATAGAAGAAAATGTATAAAAACATTTCGGATCAATAAAACTAAGAAATAACATAAATAACTGCAGAAAGGCCACACTGCAGACAGGATTTGCATTTCACATGCAAATCAAATTAAATCAGCTAATGCTCTAAGTAGCCTACAGAGCGCAACATCGATGCACCGAAAAATAATCAACAACTAATTTACAGAATTAAATTAGAACAGAATACACCTTTCTAATAAATAAAAATACAAAACGAAATAAGTCAGAATCAAGTCACAAGTTGCAGAACAAATGTGTGCAAAGTGCCTAAAGTGCAGGGGAACATATATTCAAAACACAAGCCACAAATAGTTAAATTAGATAACCCTGAGTGATCAATAAATTAAATAAAAATAAATAAATTATTAAAATATCGAAAATATAGCCAGAATTGCCAACTTTGTCTTTTTAACTACAGAAACAACAATAAATGCTAAACTCGAGTGACAGTTTCTAAACATGTTCACATGTACTATACATTAAGCCATGTAAAAGTGCCCTTTAAGCGTTTTAAAAGCTTTTTTCACGTTAAGCGTTTTAGAATGTCCAGAGAAAAAACCAACTTGTTAATGTTGGCCTGCAGAAGTGCGATCATGGTTTTCCTGATGCTAAATCCAGCCTTGGAGAATATCCTTTCTGATGGTGTGCATCCAAACTTTAGATTTTCTTATCCCAAACATTTTTAAAGATTTAAATCCCTGCCGCCAAAACGTTCCTCTTTCGGTCACGGATCGAAAGTGAAACTTAAATCTGTCACGGGGTGTTTGGATTTATTCAGGCACGTTAGAAATATTTATTAAAAGCTTCTTCCTTTGCACATTTGTATTTACAGCATTATCATAATAGGCTCCTATATTAACGTATTGACAGAAAACGTCTCAGGTTACGACTGTAACCTATGATCCCTGAGAACAGGGAACGAGACAATACGTCAACGACGTTATGGGGAACGCCTCAGGCGTGACAGGTGTCTGAAATCACTATCAAATCACGTCAATCATATTGACCGGCGACAGCCCGTGAATCATTAGCGTGAATGATTAACGTGCGACCTGGAAGTATAAAGGGGCGCCTTGCACACATGACAAATCACCTTATCGTCTGAAGGGACTGTACGGTAGGCAAGCCCCGAGGCATGGCAGGGAGACGTATTGTCTCGTTCCCTGTTCTCAGGGAACATAGGTTACAGTCGTAACCTGAGACGTTCCCTTTCGAAGGGAACTCAACAATACGTCAACGACGTTATGGGGAACGATATACCAACTCCGCCATGCTAAGGGGAGTCCATGCCAAGTGGCAGTGACAACTGTCAGAACCAGCAACTTCAAATGAAACGCTAGAACCACTCACCCTCAGGTCACACTGGGCTGTTAGTGACAGCATTCCCTACGGTCATAGCCCAAGCTACAGCCTCACAGAAAAACCTTCATAAACATGGTTAAATAAAAGGTCTACCTGGGCCGGCTCCGGGCCTGGAACCACAGCTTCCGATTAGAAGGGGTCCCTTCTAGGGAATGTGGCTAGGGAACCCGAAGGAGCCCCAGCCAGTCACTATTCAGGGGAACGTACTCACCCCGAATGCCACCAGGACGGCCTGACCTGGCGTCAGTACATAGACACTAGTCTGGCCAAATCCTGTCTGTCTGAAGACAGAGCCTCTGGACAACAAAGCCTTCAGAAAGGCATCCAACCCGAGGGACTGCGAAGCTGGCAGTGAACCACTCGGCCCGGATCTCAGAGACGGGATATCCCGGAGAGTATGACTCAGCATAGTGCTTTCCAACCCTTGCTAGCGAGGGGAGTTTCTCTACTCGATCCACGGATCAACCCAGTGTCTGTGTTTCAAAACACTGAGGAGGCCTGTGAAGGCCTAAGGGCTGATCTAACTGGGAGGCCTCACGAGAGGCCTACGACCGTCTGACCAGACTCAGGAAGCCGCATGCTCTTAGAGACCCTCGGTGAGGGGAGCACAGGTCTGCCTGGTAGGCAAACCAGGCTGTAGGCAGAAAAAGTTCCGGGAGGGAACCAATAGCAGAGAATGAACACTTTAGCGAGCCAGGGCGCAAGCTCGCCTTCAGCAGCTGCCTATTAAGGCTAGCTGAAACTGATAGCAAGAGACCACTAGCTTCATAAACCCAGCACCACTAGGGAACGTTACAGGGAGGCCCGGAGAGGCCTACTACCTGATAGCCAACGTAAGTGGGAATTCACCTTCAGAGAGGCCCGTGAGGCCTACTACCTGATAACCACAGTAAGTGGGGTGCTCACCTTCAGGGAGGCCCAGAGAGGCCTACTACCTGATAACCACAGTATGTGGGGTGCTCACCTTCAGAGAGGCCAAGAGAGGCCTACTACCTGATAACCACAGTACGTGGGAACTCACCTTCAGGGAGGCCCGGTGAGGCCTGCTACCTTACAACCACAGTATGTGGGGAGCTCACCTTCAGGGAGGCCTGGTGAGGCCTACTACCTGACCGTACTCATTCAAGGAGGCCTGGAGGAGCCTACTACCTGATAATCACAGCATGTGGGAACTCACCTTCAGGGAGGCCTGGTGAGGCCTACTACCTGACACCCAAAATATTTGGGCGCTCACATTCAGGGAGGCCCAGAGAGGCCTACTACCTGATAGCCAACTTAAGTGGGAATTCGCCTTCAGGGCGGCCGGCTGAGGCCTACTACCTGATAACCATCTTAAGTGGGAATTCACCTTCAGGGAGGCCTGAGTGGCCTACTACCTGATAACCACTGTTAGCTTTGAGCCCTGAGTCCGGGTGATAGTATAAGGTGGCCTGCTAAGGCCAGCCAGCTGGGGACTCGCCTATCAGGGAGGCCTGGTCGGGCCTACTAGCTAATAGCAAGTCATATTCTGCTATAAAGTACACTGTTGGGAACCATACTACACAAGCATAAATTTACTAATGGGCTTCCAGTAGCGCTATAAGGTATGTCCCACAATGTTGGGACTCACCTCCGAGGAGGCCTGTTTAAGGCCTACTACCCATCAGTGAGTCAACTGCCCGAACCACCAAGGCCAACCACGTAAAGTGAGCTGGCCTACAGTGCCCTCTAGGGGGCTGTCCAATCAAGGAGGCCTGCTGAGGCCTACTACCTAATGGCGCAGCCTTCGTTGGCAGCAAAGCTGTTTACGCAGCGCCTACAGCATCCTGGTGCCTAATCACATTGCCCATGGCAGTGTACTCCGCAAAAAAGCTAGCACCTTTAAAACAAGGGGAGTACAACATACGCCACTCTGCCTCAACGGAGGCCCCATTAGTCAGGGGCCTACCATCTATGCATGGGCGTCAGCTCAGGGCAATGCTCTGGCCTCAGGGGAGCGTACTTCGACCAAAGAAGAAGTGAAGCTTACTTCATACTCGACCCGAGCCATAGTGGTGCGAGGTAGGATAAACAGAACTGGGAGTGAAGTGCTCAGACCTACCCTGTATCACAGGGGGATACTCACACCTCACCCTGAGGTTACCAGGGTCCGGGCCTGCCAGCGGCTCTAGGGGTGACAGAAATTTATCTGTGCCCAACCTAGGGGAGTGGGGCTTGAATGAAAGCCATCCACCTACAACCTAGCGCTCGAGCAGTCGCTCAGCGAGGTGAGTGAAGCCTAAACTGGCGGCCTAAATCCGTAGGCCAGTTCTGCATGGCAGGGTCGGGCAGGAAACCCAGTCTTCTTCGTGAAGCGAAAGACGGCCTAACCCTGCTCAATAAAGACATATATACCACGGAGGCCTGTTTGAGGCCTACCATGTCCTTACAAACCATCCTCTGCACCATGCTGCATTACACTAGTCACCCCAGAATGCAGAGAAGGGGGCGGGCCTTGGCCTAACGACTCCCATGGGAGGAGGCTGTTTATACAGGGATGCTAGAAACCTACATTCACAAAGTGAAGGTTCAGAGGAAGCAATGCTAAATTTTAGCAGAGCACTTCTATTATCCCTGGCACAGCCTAGGCCAGCTACAGAGGCGGCCCTGGTGAGGGCCAGCCTGCAGGCATAGATCTATCTGAGGGCTCGGAGGAGCCACAGCCTTACTAAAGAATATAGTCTGTATTATTCCATACAAAGGGCTGCATGATCGCTCAGCCTAATGAAAACCCAAACAGAGCTCAAGGGGCGAAATACTCAGGAAGAAGTCAAACGGACCCGTGGGCCGGACATAAGATCTATCTGAAGCTCTAGCGTCAGTCAACACTCTAAGTAAAAAATTCTAAGAGAGAGACCAACTACTCTACCCTGAGGTGGCTAACAGCCCGAAGGCTAACATAGTTATCGTTCTGGCCACCTAATGGGGAACTTCAGGGCCCTAATAATCCAGGAAACTTCTCTTACCTTATTACCTGATGACATAGCAAATGACATGACCCCATAGCTCTATACAGGGAACGAGGTCTGTAGAGAGATACATTTCGGAATTTTAATTCACAAAAATTGACTCTTGAAAAGACCAGACAGCTCACCTGCGGCGTGCGGAGTGAAGACTCGCCAGATAGTTCTTTATGAACCTGGGGTCTACCACTTTACATGCCTGAAAGAGGCGTTTCTACTAACCAAGCCTAGGCGGGCCATCGGAACATCGTTCTTATCATAGGCCCAGCGCCAGGCCTGATGTAATGCACGTCTGGGGAGTCAGAAGAGAGGAGAGGGCTGGATTTCTCTTTTTAATGAAGCCCTCCGGGGAGATTATCCATCAGCGACGCTGTATGCGCTTGTGCTGGATAACCTCCCTCAGATCCCTCTTCTAGCGGGAGTCACGCCTTTCCTGCGCCCTGTTCCTCCACAGAGGGGGCGCACGAGAGGCGACACTGGCTCTCTGGCCCTGTCTACGGTCCTCAGACCGTGAAGGGCCAGGCCCTCCCGCCTGCCTGGGCGTGGAACCGGATCTCAGCGGTATGCAGGTTTTTTCCTAAAAGCAGCTGAGCGCGCCTTCGCCTCCCTGAACTTCCCAAGCCCCGCCTCCACGGAGGGGCCAAAGAGTTCAGAGGGCGAAACCGACGAATCGAGGAGAAAGGCCTTCTCTTTCTCCTCAACGTCGGCCAGGTTTAACCAAAGCTGTCTCTCCGTGGCCACCATCGCCGCCATCGACCGACTGATCGTGGCAGCAGTCTGTTTGGTGGCCCGGAGCGCAAGAACCGTGGTTCGGCGCGGCTCAGTAACCGCCTCAGGGGACATCCCTGCCCCCTGGTCGAGATCCTGCAGCAGGTCGGCCTGGTATGCCTGCAGCACCGCCATGGTGTGCAGGGAAGCACCAGCCTGAACTGCTGCCGTGTATGCTCTGCCATTCAAACGCGCTGTTGTCTCTAGCGGTTTGGATGGCAGAAATGGAGCTCTCAGTGTCAACGCCTGCCCAGACATGAGATAGTTCGCAAACGACTCGTCAAATGGGCGGCATCGACACATACCCATGCTCTGCGATCCCCTCAACATCAGCGAAATTAACCCGCTGATGTCAGTGAATACTGGCAGAGAATGGGCTCTTCCATGCCCTCTAGATCTCTGTGTGAAGATCAGGAAGGAATGGATTAGGCTCACCTGAGCTGGTGGTGTATGGCCGGGGAGAAACCGATCGCCGAGCCTACCGCGAGCGGTCTCTCCTCTAGTGCGTTGCCATGGCAGCTACAGCCTGTTGGCGGCGCGCTCCACAACATCCACCAGACCTGCATACACGGGGCAGGGTGGCTGAGAGGGTTCAGGATCTACCTGATTATAAACCTCCTCAGCCATCTCCTGCTCGTCCTGAAGAGCAGCAAGAGCACCTGCTTCGCCCTCGTCAGCCGTCGAATCATCTGAGAGGTTTACAGCACTCTCAAGATGATCGACGAGCTCTATCTGGAAGCCCATGATGCAAGTCGCCGCTCTGCCTCGCAAGAGCGGGACCACGAGAACCAGACGTTGAACCCCCTTCACTCGAGAAGAGGGCCAGACGAGAGCGAGCGTTTTAAAAGAAAAACGCTCACAGTTCACACAGAGGATTCCCTCGAGAATCTCCCGTGCGCGCTCTTCTCCCAGGCAGGAAAAGCACACTCGTGTGCTGTACATTTAATTTTCTTACCGTTTCATTGAGTAGCGTTTTCAAACAGACAGTCCCTGAAGACGATGAGATGATTTGTCATGTGTGCAAGGCGCCCCTTTATACTTCCAGGTCGCACATTAATCATTCACGCTAATGATTCACGGGCTGTCGCCGGTCAATATGATTGACGTGATTTGATAGTGATTTCAGACACCTGTCACGCCTGAGGCGTTCCCCATAACGTCGTTGACGTATTGTTGAGTTCCCTTCGAAAGGGAACCGGTAGTTCTATGTGAAATCAGACATTGAGATTGGTAGTCGAATCAGGCTCCTCCTATCGATGCATCGAATCTTCGACTATTCGGGGTCACCCCTAGTTTGAATACTGTACTTAATACTGTGAGTCTGCATGACAAACCCAAATTTGAAACTAAACACTGTAAGCGCTGTGAGGTTGAGTTGTGAAGTACTCATGTCTTTTGGCAAGTATATCCCTACTTTGTGTAATGCCCTGTGGCATCAGACTCATCTTTGATAATGAAATTCATCCCCTGTTGCAGCGCTTCGGGTCATGGATGAGTTCATGTACCAGCCTCATTATAAGTTCTGACTCTTTCATTGCCTCTCTACCTAACAATTATTTCCAGCACCTATTCTCCTTATGTAAATCTCCTTATGTGAATTATTTACTACCTTGAATGAATTCTTGTTACTGTGCCATCTTCTCTATTTACACGATACGGTAAAATCTCCAATAACAAGGGCACTTTCGACAGTACTATCTGTTCTATCTGCATCCACATTCCTTCGGTTTACTTTTCTTTCTCATTTACCCTCAACTAGCATCAGGATGTATGTTATGATTGGAAAAGAGTCACACAGGATTATTTTATAAAACATCTTCATCTTTTTCTACAGCTTAAAGAAGGTCACCATTCACTGCCATAGAACCGTAAGCAGGTCATTAAAAAAACAAAACATTTTTTGTGTTCCAAAAAAGAAATGTCATATGAATTTAGAGCAACACAAGGATGAGTAAATAAATATTCTGAAGGGTGAAGGGTGAGGAACATTAGCAACAGCTAATTAATGAAAGGGTTGTAGTTCAACAAGAAACTGATTTTAGTTTCAAAACTAGTTCCACTAATGTGTGGAAAAAAAGGCCCTGAGCCTCAGTACATTTTAATTGTATACACTCGAGGTAGAGAGACGTGAGGCCTGAAAATTCACCCATTTCATATTGATTGCATGTGATGGATCGTTTGTACAATTTAATTACATCAATTCCTCATTAAAAATGGACCATGGATGCAAATAAAGGCGACAGGGAAAGATTCTTCAAGTTCAATGGAGAGTTTTTACACAATTTTAACTTTAATGAACAAGGTAATAAATAATGACTGTACAAAGAGAACTGATGCATACAGTTAAAGTTAGACCATAGTTTTTATCTCCATAGTCTCCATACTCATCTCATATATGACATTCTGAATCTCAAACCCTCAATCTTCTCGAGCCTGTATGAATGCACCACATTCCTTACTATCTAGAAGCTTCACAGGTTCCACTAAAAATCACAGTCAAATAATTCTTTCACTAAACAATATTTCCCTCTCCCTGCTGGTTGACATTTTGTTGTAGATTATTTTAGTTTTGTATTCAAAGAGAGGGGATGTGGCAAAATGAGTGAGATGGCAATGTCGCCTAAGGATGGGAATGGAATGTTTCTATAAAAAATCCACAAGTATTTTTTTTAGCACTGTTTGAATTTCCTTTACATGTCAATCAAACAGTCTCTTCCAGTATAGATGGGTGGTTCTTGATCAGAATAAGCTGTTGAACAAACTTAAAATCACACAATCAAAACTCTTTACTTGTTCCTGATGCTGGGGTCTTCTGAAGACTGTACAGAGACACAAATTAACTTTTTAAATGGAATTCATCAAATTGAACATTCTTCCATTTGTCCTGTTGTCAGAAGACACAAATAAGTAGAGTAAATCAGAAACTGAATGGACAGCCATATACTGTATCGAGTGTAGACAGCATCATTGATTATAATGCCTTCTATTTGCTTTTGATAATCATGTCTGGTGTTGACAGGTAACAGCCGTTATACAACTGATCGCCAATGGGTGATTATACATTTTTAGATAAAGGTACTCTGCTTTGTAAAGTTTGCCATTTGAACTGAAAATACAAACAGAGTTGAGCATTTTTGAGAGAAACCTAAAAAAAAATGGTTCAAACAAAAGCATGTTTGTGAACATCTCAAAATGTTGTTGTTTTTGCAAATTTGCCATTATACAATCTACTCCACTTTCTTTCAACGAAGCAAACCTGAAGTTTTAAAGTATGCGCTCTATTAATTCAGCTAAGAAATCATCACTTGAAACAATTGACAATTGACATTTTTTTCCAGTCATTTTAATCCAGTAATGTAATTTTGCATAGATCAGTTAATTTTTAACACCCCCCAAGATTACGGTTATAAACATGAACCTCGTCTGAAAGGCAAAGGGGGAGGTGTTGCTGTAATTTATAGTAGTATTTTCAGAATGACTAAGAAGTCTAGTTTCAAATATAATTCTTTTGAAGTGTCGGTGCTTAATGTAACAATATCTAGTGTAAATGATAAATCAGCTACTGTATACAGGCCACCAGGACACCATACAGACTTTATCAAAGAATTTGCTGACTTTCTATCAGAGTTAGTACTGGCTGAAGATAAAGCTCTAATTGTTGGTGATTTTAATATACATGTAGATAACAAAAAATATGCATTGGGATTGGCATTTAAAGACAGTCTTAACTCTATTGGAGTTAGACAACACGTGTCAGGACCTACTCATTGTCGTAATCATACTCTAGATCTAATATTATCACATGGAATCAATGTTGATGCCATTGAAATTCTGCAGCAGAGCGATGACATGTCAGATCATTATCTAGTCTCGTGTAAACTTCATTTAGCCAAGGCTGCAAAGCCGACTCCATGTTACAAATATGTTAGACCTATCACTTCTGCTACTAAATATTGCTTTATTAATAATCTTCCTGATCAGTTTCATCATCTCAGCATCCCAGATAGCTTAGAAGAACTCGATATTGCGACAGAAACTTTTAACTCTCTCTTTTCCAGCATTTTAGACACTGTTGCTCCTTTGCGCTTAAAGAAGATTCAAGAAAATAGTCCAACGCCACGGTACAACGAGCACACTCAGGCCCTTAAGAGAGCGGACAGAAAAATGGAGCGCAACTGGAAGAAAACAAAATTAGAGGCATTTCGCATTTCATGGAAAGAGAGCACGATTGCATACAGAGAGGCCTAGATCTGCTTATTTTTCAACCCTATTAGAAGAAAATAAACAAAACCCTAGGTATTTATTTGAAACAGTGGCTAAACTAATGAAGAATAAAGCTTTAACCCCATACGTTTCCAAGCAGCACAGCAGTAATGACTTTATGAACTTCTTTACTTACAAGATTGATAATATCAGGAAGAAAATTATAACTATGCAACCGTCTACTACAGTATCGCATCAGACAGTGCAGTGTAGTCTCACTGACGAAAAATTGATTCATTCATTGCTATAGGAGAGGAAGAATTTTCTAAACTTGTTAAATCATCTAAATCGACAACATGTATGTTAGATCCTATACCGACTAAGCTACTGAAAGAGATGCTTCCAGAGGTCATAGATCCTCTTCTTAATATCATTAATTCATCTTTGTTATTAGGATACGTACCAAAAACTTTTAAGCTGGCTATGATTAAACCGCTTGTTAAAAAAACGCAACTTGGTCCTACAGAATTAGTCAATTACAGGCCGATCTCGAATCTACCTTTTCTGTCAAAGATACTAGAAAAGGCAGTATCTTCACAACTATGTTCTTTTTTTGGAAAGAAATGGTATCTGCAAGGATTTTCAATCAGGATTTAGACCGTATCATAGTACTGAGACAGCTCTCATTAGAGTCACAAATGATTTGCTCTTATCATCCGATTGTGGTTGTATCTCTCTATTAGTGCTACTCGATCTTAGTGCTGCATTTGACACTATCGACCACAACATTCTTTTAAATAGACTCAATATTATGTTGGCATTAGTGGAATTGCACTAGCATGGTTTAAATCATATTTATCTAACCGTTATCAGTTTGTAGCAGTAAACGAAGAGATGTCTTATCGATCAAAAGTTCAGTATGGTGTACCACAAGGCTAAGTACTAGGACCGTTGCTGTTCAATCTGTACATGCTACCCTTAGGAGATATCATTAGGAAGCATGGCATTAGTTTTCACTGTTATGCTGATGATACTCAGCTCTATATTACTTCACGCCCTGACGAAACTTACCAATACACAAAATTAACAGAATGCATAGCTGATATAAAAAACAGGATGACTAGCAATTTCCTACTACTCAATTCTGAAAAAACAGAGATTCTAATTATTGGACAAAAAACTTCCTCACATAATAACCTAGAATACTGTCTAACACTTGATGGCTGCTCTGTCAAGTCCTCGTCGTCGGTTAGAAACCTGGGTGTTCTTTGATACCAATCTTTTATTTGAAAGTCACGTGTCTAGAATCTGTAAAACCGCATTTTTTCATCTTAAAAATGTATCTAAATTACTTCATATGCTCTCAATGAAAAATGCAGAACAATTAGTTCATGCGTTTATGACATCAAGGCTAGATTATTGTAATGCTCTACTGGGTGCTTGCCCTGCACGCTTAATAAATAACCTACAGCTGGTCCAAAACGCAGCCGCTAGAGTTCTTACCAGAACCAGGAAGTATGACCATATTAGCCGTGTTCTGTCAACACTACATTGGCTCCCTATTAAACATTGTATACATTTTTAAATATTGCTGATTACTTACAAAGCACTAAATATTCTAGCTCCACAGTACTTGAGCAAGCTCTTAATGCATTACAGTCCTTCACGTCTATTGCGATCTCAACATTCCGGCCAGTTGATAATCAGAATATTATCTAGAATATCAAAATCGACTGCTGGCTTTAGATCCTTTCCTATTTAGCACCAAAACTTTGGAATAATCTTCCTAACATTGTCCAGGAAGCAGACGCACTCTGTCAGTTCAAATCTAGACTAAAAACACATCTCTTTGGCCTAGCATACACATAACATATTATAGACTTCTATAATTCAATGTTAGGCTGTATAGTTTAGATCAGCCAGAACCGGGAACACTTCCCATAAATCCTAATGTACTTGGTACATCATAAGAAGGATGGCATCTACGCTAATATTAGTCTCTCTGTTTATCCTGAGGTTTACCGCAGTCCGCCGTATCCAGAACTGAGGAAGGACCAGCGCCTGGACACGATGACAACACAGTCCTGAAATGTCAACTGGTCTCTCCCCTGTGAAGACCTCCTTCCCTTTACCTCAGATAAAACGTTGTCGGGATAATTCCGGTTCCTGTGGCTACGCAGACGCTACAAAAATTTATGTATTATACATTTTTAAGGCCAGACAAGTAGTTTGTTGAGCGTTGATTTGTGAACAAGAACTACACGCCTGCGCACATATATATTTATATATATATATATATATATATTCAAACACGCATACCTATCGACTGAACATGTAATGTGCATGTGCGCGCCGTCTGCATTTTCGCGGGTTTGTGTTTTTGAGGTTTGCACAGAGAAAACAGATAATCATTTTCACCTTCGAACCTATTTCAGGGAGTGGCTTCTCGAGACACCAGGCACTGTTTTGTGCGGATGGTCGGCCGCAGCGTGTTAGGTTTTTTTTCTGTTAGAACGATGTCATATTAGCGGCTCCTACGTTAATAACTAATGATCTTCACAACGGAAGTGAATCAATAAAGCCTATCTTTAGCTGGACAATAACTTTGTCCTAGAGCTGTGTTAAAGCCTAAACAATCTGTTATGGTAATTTCTATTATAACTGTAAAGCTGCTTTGAAACAATCCATACTGTTGAAAGCGCTTTATAAATTAAGATGACTTGACTTGACTAGATCAAGTCCATCAACACCCCCAAAGCTTTACAGTCCTATAGCTCGCCCTAGGTCGACATTTCATTTAGTTAAAAAAAAATCCAGTAAAGATAAGTGTATCAGAGTTTTGTTCCATTGTATTGGTGTAACCACTGAACCTTCATGTCTGTCTCTCCTCTAGTTCTGATGCTGCTGATCGTGACGATGAAACGCAGACGAAAAGTGCCTCTTTTCCTGGAGGATGAGCGTGATGTGCGGGAGAACATTGTTCAGTATGATGATGAAGGAGGAGGTGAAGAAGATACAGAAGCTTTCGATATGGCTGCACTGCGTAATCTCAATGTCATACGTGATTCAAAGGTCCAAAATGTAACTCCAGTTAACTCAGTTAACCCATACTCAGCTTCAGCTAGGACATCTTACAAAACACTTCCTGACAACACTGTCTTTCAAGAGTTTATCTGGGACAGACTGAGAGTGACTGATGTGGATCCGTCAGCTCCACCGTATGATTCTCTTCAGACCTATGCGTTTGAGGGAAACGGCTCGGTGGCGGGGTCTCTGAGCTCGCTGGGTTCTCCCAGTTCAGATTCGGAGCAGAGTTACGACTACCTCAGCAACTGTGGACCACAATTCAAGAAGCTGGCAGACCTGTATGGAAATCTTGAGGGAAGCAGGGTTTTCTCCTAGCCTTAATGATTATGGCCTACAAACATTCAACAACACAACAATTGTTATTGTTCTGCAGGTGTAAAGCCAATGTGTAAGGTCTGAATTTCTTTAGTTGGCTTTAACAGGTTTGTCGACTCACTCAAATGAAACGAAAGTGTGGTGCCAGGGTTTGATTTGGTAGGTGTACTGTAGTGTCCCTCCAATCTGACCACTGCCCTGCATAGTTTAGTTTCAACCTTAATCAAAGAAACTTGAGCAAACTAATCAAGAGTGCATTTGACTCAATGCAGTTCTGCTCAGACCGATCGCTGTCTGGCTTGAAGCAGTGCAATATTTGTCTGATTTAAACACAGCACCTGATTTAAACACAAGTGTCACTATGGGAAGCAGAAAAACTCAGACTTCACGTCTTCACGGGACTGTAGTCTACACCATGATAAATGCTATGAAAGTGCTCATTAGAATGGTATTCTCAATTGAAACAGAATGGAGGCTTGGACCAGTAAACTGTTTTCGATATGTAACGACTTAAGCTGGTTTCTGGAAAACGTCTAGGTTACGACTGTAACCTCTGTTCCCTGAGAACAGGGAATGAGACACTGCGTCGATGACGCTTTGGGGAATGCCTCAGGCATGACAGGTATCTGAAATCACTATCAAATCACGGCAATCATATTGACCAGCGACAGCTGCTGACTTCATTAACGTACAACCCGGAAGTATATGGGGGCGCCTTGCAAATATGACAATCACCTTTCGTCTGAAGGGACTGTTTGGCAGACAGGCCCAGAGGCATGGCGAAAATACGCAGTGTCTCGTTCCCTGTTCTCAGGGAACAGAGGTTACAGTCGTAACCTAGACCAGAACTCGCACTACGTCGATGACGCTTTGGGGAACGATATACCAACGCCACCATGCTAAGGGGAGTGCATGCCCATTGGCAGTGACAACTGTCAGAACCAGCAAAATTCAAATGAAATGCCAGAATCACTCACACTCAGGTCACACTGGGCTGTCAGTGACATCATTCCCTACAGTCATAGCCCAAGCTATACGCTTCACAGGAAAACCTCCATTGTTTAATGTAAGACCACAGCTTCAAAATAGAAGGGGTCCCTTCTAGGGAATGTGGCTAGGAAATCACTATTCAGTGGAACATACTCCCCCGAAATGCCACCAGGAAGGCCTGACCTGGTGTCACTTACATTGGACATTTCAGTCTGGCCAATTTCCTGTCTGTCCGAAGACAGAGCCTCTGCATACTTGCCTATAGATAAGGCATTCAACCCGAGGGACTGCGAAGCTGACAGTGAACCACTCGGCCCGGATCTCAGAGATGGGGTATCCAGGAGAGCATGGTTCAGCATAGCTCTTACAACCCTTGCCAGCGAGGGGAGTCTCTCTGCTCGATCCACAGATCTACCCAGCGCTTGTGTTTCAAAGCACAAAAGGCCTAAGGACTGATCTAACTGGGAGGCCTCACGAGAGAAGGGGGCGGGCCTTGGCCAAACGACTCCGTATTGGGAGGAGGCTGTCATTTAAGGGATGCTAAACAGCCTAAACTCACATAGTGAAAGGCCAGAGGCAGAAATTCTTCAGCAGACCGCCTCCACTATCCCTAGTATAGCCTAGGCCAGCTATTGAGGCTGCCCTGGTGAAGGCCAGCCTAGAAGCATAGATCTGCCTGAGGCTCGGAGGAGCAACAACCTCAAGAGAAAGATTTCTCCTATGAGAGGCTGCAAAAACCGCTAAGCCTGTATGAAAAACCCAAACAGAGCTCAAGGGACCGATGTACTCAGGAAAATGTCAGACGGCCCCATGGGCCGGACATAAGATCTCTCTGTAGCTCCAGCGTCAGTCTCTAGAAAGAAATCTATATACTCTCTAATAATTTTTTAAAATTATTATTTAAGAGAGGAGACAAACTACTCTACTCTGCGGTGGCTAATAGCCTGAGGGCTTAAACAGATGTGTAAATATACACCAAGCGGCAGCATTCAACATTTCCTTTTTCTTTTAAATGACATTCTGCCACTTAATGCTCCGCTAACATTCCAGTAGAAATGAGTGACGGCCTCAAAATGCTCTCATAATGAGAGGAAGCCTGGCTGTTAACATAGTTTACATCTAGAATGAGCGGTGGCACACCCCGTGAATTCACAAAAATGGAAGGCCATCACATATTCACACATGAAGCCCATATAACTGGTGCTTCTCTCTATCGTTCTAGCCAACAAACAGGGGGACTTCAGGGCCCTGATAATACCATACCATACCTTATACCAGTGACATGACCCCATAACTCTACACAGGGAACGATGGTCTGTAGAAAAATACATTTTAGTGTCAGGTGCACACAAAACTGAAATTAAGACCCATCAGGCCTGATGTAAGAAGCGCCTGGGGAGTTGTGGAAGAGAGGAGAGGGCTAAGAAATAATTACGCCCTCAGAGGAGGTGATCCATCACAGACGCTGTGTGCGTTTGTGCTGCATCCCCTCCCTCAGATCCCTCTTCTTGCGGGAGTCCCGTCTCTTCTGTGACCTACTCCTCCATGGAGGGGGCGCACGAGAGGTGACGCTGGCTCTCTGGCCCTGTCTACGGTCCTCTGACCGTGATGGCCCAGGCCCTCCCGCTTGTCTGGGTGTGGAAGCGGATCTCAGCGGTATACAGGTCCTAAATTCAGCTGAGCGTGCCTTCGCCTCTCTGAACTTTCCAACCACTGCCTCTACGGAGGTGCCGAAAAGTTGGGAGGGCGAAACCGGCGAATCAAGAAGAAAGGCCTTCTCTTTTTCCCCGATGTCGGCCAGATTCAACCACAGATGTCTCTCCATGGCCACCATGGCCACCATCGACCGGCCGATCGCAGCAGCAGTTTGTTTGGTGGCCCGGAGCACTAGATCTGTGGTGTGGCGCAGCTCAGCAACCGCTTCAGGGGACATCCCTGCCCCCTAGTCGAGATCCCCCAGCAGATCGGCCTGGTATGCCTGCAACACCGCCATGGTGTGCAGGGCAGGACCGGCCTCACCTGCTGCCATGTATGCTCTGCCATTCAAACGCGATATTGCTTTCAAAGGTTTGGATAGCAGGGTTGGAGCTCTTAGTGTCGATGCCCGCCCAAACGTCTGGTCGATGGGCGGCATTGACACATACCTATGTTCTCCTATCCCCTCAACATCAGCAAAACTAGCCTGCTGAACTCAGTGAATACGGGCAGAAAATGGGTTCTTCCATGTCCTCTCGATATCAGTATGAAGATCGTGAAGGAATGGAAGGCTCACCTGAGCTGGTGGTTTATGGCCGGGGAGAAACCGATCGTCAAGCCTACCGCGAGCGGACCGTGACCATCACCCTCATCAGCCATCTCCTGCTCATCCTTAAGACCACTCGCTGCTGGGCTAAGTGGAGGAGAAAAAACCTCCACCTGCAGCTCACCCTCGTCAGCAGCCGAATCGTCTGAGAGGGTAATCCCCCTCTCAAGACGATCGACAAGCTCCATCTGGGAACCCCATGTTGCGCATCGCCACTCTGCCTCACCATGAGCAGGACCCGAACCACGAGGTCCAGACGCTGAACTCGAGAAGAGGGCCTGACGAGAGTGGAGAGGCAGCTCCCTCTAGAACTGCCCGTGTGTGCTCTTCACCCAGACAAAAAACGCACAGTTTGCGTGTGTCACCCGGCGTCAAGTATTTTGGGCACAGGTTTGCACACTTCTGGAAGTATTCCTAAACTTTCTCAGTGCATTTCATTTTTCTTACTGTAATCTCAAGGGTGTACAGGCAGAACAGTCCCTGAAGACGAAAAGGTGATTGTCATGTTTGCAAGGCGCCCTTATATACTTCCGGGTTGCACGCCTGAGGCTTTCCCCAAAGCGTCATCGCCACAGTGCGAGTTCCCTTTCAAAAGAGAACTACATATAGGTGAGTTTGATCAGGGTTTGAGTTAAACTCTGCAGGGGAGTGGTTGTCCAGGGATGGATCTGAGGAACCCTGTGAACTGTATATAAGACTACAGATAGAATACATTTTACACTTAAAAGAGTTTGTCCATGTTCAGCGGCTTCCAAAAGAGCAGCTAGAGTAAAAAACTGATAGGAAAAATGAGGATATATTCATAATAAAGTAATCAACAAGAACTGTAATTTTCAGAACAGTCCAGAAACATCTACTTTTTATCATTCAACCTGGTTAAAGGATAAATATTTTTCAACTTGTTTTTTTTTTTTTTACATTTGATATCATGAACTAGGGTAGAATTCCAAATAATTGTGTTGGTGATCTAGATTGTTTGCTTGAATCTCTCCACGAAAGTCTCAAAAATAATTCTTAAATGTTTTTTTGCAAACCTCAGATTGTCTATGTGACCTAGAGTTTCAGTCTGAAATGTAAAAATTGGTTCAGCAGTCTTTTTTTAACAAATAACATTGCTTTAAACTTAATCAATATAATAACCTTGCACAAATATATGTGATTGCACAAGGCTGAGGATTTTATACATTTGTTGAAAAACAGGTTTACAAAGCAATGCCGTTAATATGTTTTTCACTGGAGATAAATATCACAGTCAAAGCTGAGCAAACAAATGTGTGAACTCTTTTTAGTTCTACATTTTGAAGACATAAGGAAGGAAAATATTTAATGGATTTAAAAAAAAATCTTCTTCTTGTTTCTTGTATAATAGCATTAAACATAATGCAGTTGTAGATTTATACAAGAAAACTGCACAGCTAGGACACTGAAACCCCTGTTTATTTTAACACTTTTCCTCTTTTGAGATATTTTATGTTTATGTTAAATAAAAGTCTCCCTGAGGCCTGATGCCGCACCCACTGTTTCTGTCTTTACTTGTCCCACCACACCTGGATAGCTTTCCCCATACAGTCATTCTTCCGTGTTTGGATCATCCTCAGAAAAAGTCCAGTGCTGATGTGCTGTGGCTTCTTTATTGCATTGCTGCCCTGTTTGGCAGGGTTAATATTACAGTCAGCTTTCTCCTTAACTGTATGCCATATGCACCACTAGCTTATAGTGATGCAATACCAGGTGGAGGATTTGATTGTATGAGCATCATGTCATTGAAATCAGCATGGTGTTCTTTAATTTACCGTGATGCAACCAAATGCAATGAGGATGTAACCCATCTCCACTTGCTGGTAAACAGAATCTATCCTTGAGGTTATTGACACCACGCACTTTGAAGATAGGCGTACTGTACATAGAGAAAAGAAGAAAGTTTGGAAACATCAGATGAGTCTGGGAGAAAAAGCCTTTTCTGTAAAATTAGGGTTACATAAAGATTTATGAAATGCATCTGGAATTCTAGAAACCTGGTTTGTGAGTTTTTGGGTCTGATTTGATCAATACTTTTGTAAGGCTCCAGCTTGTAATGATTCTCCCAGCCACTTGGTGGCCCCAGCTTCTGTAGAATTCATTGTGTTTCTACTCATTAGTATTTGATTTCACCCAACTGTGGTTCATTAGCTTGTTTGTGTTGGCCTATTTAAATTCAATAATGCCCTGTTTGTCCTGATGGAGTGCACAATGTGGTTTAGCTTCATACATGAAATTGTGGATATAAGATAAAGAAGATGAAATCCATGGCTTCAACTCATTGTGCCCATTAACACATTATACTTTGTTAATACTAGATGTTGATAGTAAAGGAATCCATGATGACACATTTAATTAATAGCAATTCATATATTACTTAATCTATTAATCAGACCTCTTTATTATATACTTTATTATCATTAATAACTGTCTTAGTTCTTCATTAACTCATGATTATCTGTGCATTAGTTAAACATGAATGAATATTAGTGCACCTCTATTGTAAAATGTGACCAGATCTCAAGGTGTAATTTGAGATATAATGTAATTTTGACTTGTCTGTGAGTAAGTAGGTCAAGTGCAGGTCATTTAAACTATTACTGATTGTTTATCTTCTGCTTCGCTCTCCTGTTGCTGACTGCGCTGAACAAACACCCCCCTCACCACATACGACATCAATTATAGTTACCTTTATTTACAATTCCTACCAATCAAAACTCATTTGTAAATTTCATAAAATACTTTCTGAAGAATGTCAATGGAACTATGACTAGTCAAAATAGCATTCTCGATATCTTCAATGCCAATTACGAGGAGTCAAAATTGCATGATATCTAGAATTGTAAGGGGAATTATATGTTAAAACAACTTACCATTCATCTGTATATTGTTGTAACATTCATAACATGAGTATTTCTGTTCCTTAATTGCTCTTCATGTTTCAGTGCTTCAGGTCTTTGGGGAGATTCAATTTTCTGAATGATCAATTGCCAAAAGAGATATGTTAATGTCAACCAAGACCTGAGGGAGAGTGTCTTCTCAGTGGACAGAAATACAGACTCCGAGGGATTCACCACATAAATAGATTCTGACACATCAGTCCTCATTTCTGTATGTGTGTGTGCTTCTCAGCTGTAGCATTTATAACATGTAAGAGAGAAACAAAAATGAGGCAGAAAATGCAGCTAAACTGAGACTTAAGTATAAAACCCTTATTTTATCAAGCACAGGGTTTAAAAGATCTTGCCTAACATTCAATCTGCAAAATAAATTATTATTATTATTATTTTTTTTTTTAACCATTATACTACACATAATATTCTATTCTATTTTCATTGGGACAGTTTAATCTCTTGCCATACTAACAAATACATGTTTACACTTGTAGTAACTCTATAAGATATTAACCATAGTTTGATGAGAACCAAATTTATAGTGTCCAAGTTGACAACAGTGAAAGTAATCCAGAAACTAACTACACATGTGAAGGATTTATGAATCTTCATCCAGATATTTTTATACGGAACCATAACATCTACAGTCAATTTACATTACATTTCTTAATTAAGCAGAAGCTTTTATCCAAAGTTACTTACAAATTAGAGAATAACATATTCTGCACCATCTTTAATTTCGCATCACTTTATTCTTACAATGATAAAATAATCTGTATGTGTTAGGTACAGTAATACTTCAGTGATAGACTGTAGTTACACTCAAAAACAGGAAACCTGCTACTCCAGCCAGTGATGTTAAAATATGGAAGTAAATTAATGACAAATGTCTTTGGGAAAAAAAGCATGTTGAACTGCATTAATTAAACAAAATGCATTGCATTAACAGTGCTTGCATTTCAGTGGGCTGAAATTCAACACGGTTGTAGGGGAAAAAACATGGCGGGAGGTCGGTCAGGTGTGGTAGTCGCTCCATTGTGTTTTACACTACTTCTGAAGTTTGTACAGCCGACAAACATCAATCCACTTAAACAATCTTTCAACAACAAATATGTGACAACGCAACGATGAACTACTTGCTCATGGGATTTATCGGTATAAACAAACAAACAAGATCCATGGCGTTTTCGGGTACGGGGAGTACACCTTGGCCTTCCTTTTTATAACCCCAAATCGATACAACCGCAGGGTGAAAAGGATAAAAACAACATGTAAATGACAAACCAGTCAGGCTGTGATAATAGCCATTTGTTTGCTTTTGTCGGGGGACATTCATCAGTGTCCTGGTCCATCCACAAATGGAGCAAGTATCTCTGACGTTTCTGACTGCAACTCTACCTCAGCTCAGGTATGTAGTATTGTTAGAGACTACTCATGCCCCAAATTCACACAGCAAACTTACCTTTTCCAATGTGCACTCTCCCCGAGCTCCATGGAGGATCCTGAGGGTATTCAACGGCGTCCTATTAACAGCTCGACGCACCGTGGGGAGGCCGGTCCTGGCGGGCGTTTGCAGTTGACCACGGGGAAAGCCTGGGGAAAGCCACCCACACCACAGGAGGCCTCTTCTGGTGTGATCGGGGTTGAACTCAGCGCTACCAGCACTCCAATTCTGGCCATCTGAACACTTCGGAGGACATGACAGCCGTCTGGATCCCGATGGAGGATCATCCACCGTTTAACTCACCGGCGGAAGAGCCATCACCACCAGGGAGACTTGCTGCAACGAGTACATCTCTAGCCCTTCCCAGGAGCAACACCGGCGGTGACCATACCCTCGTGAGTACATTTAGTGTCCATCCGAGTCACAAACACCGCAGGAATTCATCAGACAAACACGTGTACAAGAAAAACAAGCGTGGTGAAGTAAATAGAGCCATCCGTTAGAACCGGAAGTGGAAAGTCTTTCCAACTGTAAACAACTGGAGGATTATCTGGGATCCGAAAGCTTAGCCAAAGGGCATATTAGGCGGCCACCAAAATATACGGAGCTTAAAATCCAAAAGTGATCAAATAAATCATATATTACTAGTAGTGATGCACCGACATGAAAATTCTGGGCCGAAAACAAAACCGAAAATTTAGGATGCACTTGGCCGAAAAACGAAACTGAAGCCGAAAATGGCTTCTTTTAAAAACTTATACTAATATATATATATATATATATATATATATATATATATATATAGGCCTAGTACAAAACCTAAAATATTTTTAACAATAAATATAAATAATAATACCAAATAATATTATTCTTCAAGTTTTAAGTCCCATCAAATAAAATTGTTTTTTAACAGTTGTGCAAAAATATCCACAATTATCTGAATAACTGCACACAAAATCACAGAATGGCAGTGTTCCTCAGGGAACAAGGGTTATAGTCATAACCCGAGATGTTCCCTTTCGAGGGAACTCAACACTGCGTCGAGGATCGACACTTTGGGGATCGAATGCCCACTAGGCCATGCACCGAAAACAGCCCTGCCCTGGACTGGAACTGATCTCAGGCACTAGCTAGGACGAGAGCACATGTGCGCCATGCGTACTATGGAGGTGCAGATTAAAAACCTGATAAAAGTGTGTGGGGTAGCCCAACCGGCTGCCTCACAGATCTCCTGGAAGGGGCACTCCCGAGAGGAGGGCCCTAGAGGACGCCATGCCTCTAGTAGAATGAGCCCTTGCGGCCAAAGGTGAAGGCAAATTGAGCACCTTGCAGGCCTACTTATGGTTTGTATAGCCGGGAGCCCCTAATAGGTGATCCAAAACACATTACAGTAGGTCCGACCTCCTCCAAGAAGAGGACCTCTCAAGGTAAATACTCGGAACTCTGACTGGCAGAGCAAGGAACCTCTCCTTTTTTGCCGACACATGATGTGGAGGATGAAATACTTGCAGGACCATGGACCTAGCCATGAAAAATTGCACTTAAGGCACATAGCTGGGTCTCGGATGCAGGATGGCCTTAACTCCGCCGGGGGGACACCCCAAGCAAGCTGGCGATAATGCCAGGGCTTGGAGATCTCCCAGTCTCTTTAAAGAAATAGCTAAAATAAAGGCTATCTTGAACGTGAGGTCCTAGGCGAAGCCGACTGGAGGTATTCGAAGGGAGCCAGGGATAGCCCTTTGAGAACCACCGCCAGGACCCTGGAAGGAACCCTGGACCTGACTGTCGGTCTCATCCTCCAATACCATGGAGAAATAGTATGACCAGTTGGTGCCTCCCCAAATGCCCAACATTTAGTGGTGCATGGAACGCCGCAATGGCAGCCACGTACACCCTACGTGTGGATGGGGAAAGATTTGCAGAAAAACGATCTTGAAGAACTGAAGCCATTGGGCAGTTAACTGGGCCTAACTCAAGTTCTAGAAAAACGTTCCACTTGAGGCCATATAATCTCCTAGTAGACGGAGCCCCAGAGATAAGTATGGTTTCGACCACCCCAGATGATAGACCAGCATCTAGGTACTGAGCCCCCTCAGAAGCCAGACCCACAATTTCCACAGCTCTGAATGAGGATGGAATATAGTGCCCTCCGCCTGAGACAACAGATCCCTCCTCAGAGGAATCTGCCATGGCGGAGCTATCAGGAGTGAAACTAAGTCTGAAAACCATACTCGGGCTGGCCAAAACAGGGCTATCAGAAAAAGACTGATGCCGTCCTGACGGACCCTCTCCAGGACTCTTCAGGAAAAAGCGTACAGGCGAAGCCTCGGCCAGGCCTGTACCATGGCATCCAACCCCAAGCGGGGCTGGATGAGTGAGGGAGAACCAAAGTGGACAGTGGGACGGACGTCCCTCGAGACGCAAACAGATCCACTTCCACTGGTCCAAACCTCTGCCATATCAACTCCACCACCTCTGGATGGAGTCTCCATTCCCCGGGCCTCAGCCCCTGCCTCGACAGGATGTCTGCTCCCTGATTCAGAACCCCCAGGACATATATTGCTCTTATAGATAATATTTTCCCTTGGGACCATAAAATGATCTGATGCGCCAATCTGGATAGAGGGCGCGATCTGAGTGTCCTTTGTCGGTTTAGATAAGCTACCACTGGGACGTGGTAACCTTTGATGTCTGTGAGGAAGCTCCTCAGAGCCCTGAACACAGCCAACATCTCTAGGCAATTTATATGCCAAGAATGATGATGGTCCTGCCACAGACCCCTGGCAAAGCGGCCGTCCGAGACCGCGCCCCAGCCAGCGAGGGAAGCGTCTGTCGAAACAGTTTCCCGGCGACATGACGCCCCTAACACTAGCCCTTGAGACAAGAACCAAGGTTTCTTCCATATTAATAGGGAACAAAGGCATCTGCGTGTAACCTTTATTATACGGAACCCTTGGCTTTGAGCCACCACTGAAGGGGCCTCATGTGAAGCAGGCCCAAAGGAATTATGTTGGATGCCGCTGTTATGAGGCCCAGCAGTCTTTGAAATTGCTTTACAGTGATGGCCTGGCCCAGCTTTATCCCGGACACCATGGCCAGGATGGATTCGATACGAGCGGGAGACATACGTGCCCGTATCGTAACCGAATTCTATACCACGCCCAGAAGAGTAGTCTTCTGAGCTGGGTCCAACACATTTTTCTTAGTGTTGAGCCTCAACCCCCGGTTCTGAATGTGGCCAAGGACGACATCTCGATGCCGAACTGCCATTTCTCGAGACTGGGCCAATATGAGCCAGTCGTCGATGTAATTCAGTATACGGATGCCCTGAAGCCTCGGTGGAGCCAGAGCCGCATCCATACACTTTGTGAACGTACGGGGAGAGAGTGCTAGGCCGAACGGAAGAACCCGATATTGGTATGCTTCGCCCCCGAAAGCAACCTCAGGAACCTCCTGTGACATGGAAGGATGGAGACATGAAATAAGCGTCTTTTAGATCCATCGTGACAAACCAGTCCTCGGATCTGATTTGGTTCACGATAACGGGAATAGTAAGCATTTTGAACCTGAATCTCTTTTTTCTCAAAGAACGATTCAAAAGCCCTAGATCTAAAATTGGCCTCAGTCCGCCATCCTTCTTTGGAACTATAAAGTACCGGCTGTAAAACCCGGACTCCCTGTCTGGTAGGGGAACACATTCTATGGCCCCTTAATTCCAGTAGAGTCTGTACCTCTTGTTCCATAATCCGAGCCTGTTCTGGAACCACTGCAGTCGGTACCACCCCAGCAAACTAGGGAGGTCGGTGACTGAACTGCAATCTGTACCCATATTCTATAATATTTTATAATATACAGGACCCATATAGATATATTCGGAAGGCGTTGCCATTCTTCTACAAAATCTACTAAGGGAACCAGCCCCTCGAGTCTGGCCTCGGGTGTTTTTCGAGCACTATTCTCGACTTCCTGAAGCGGAGGACCGGCAGGAAAAAAGTCGATACAGATTTTGGGGGGGGCAGCCCTCAGAGGTCCTACACTACCATTAGGACCTCTTCGCCTGAAGGACGGCCCTCAGGTCACACTTCTGGCTGGAGGACTTCAGTTGAGAGTGCTTCCTCTGTTGCCAAACTCCCGCAGGAGGGGCTCTAGAGGCAATGCTCTCTTTTTTTCTTTTTTTTTTTCGCTTCCTGAAACCTGTCAACGACTGTAGTGACAGCGTTGGAAAACAGGCCAGAAGGAGATAGCGGAGCGGCCAACAAGAAATATTTGCCTCACTTAGATCTTTAAGAAGATCAGCCTGGTACGCCTGCAAAATCGTCATAGAGTGCAGGCACGCACCAGCCTGACCTTTTCTTTTCTAAATATTTTACCAAAGGAACCAGGCTCTCGAGCCTGGCTTCGGGTATTAATCGGGATTCGTTCTCAACCCCCTGAAGCGGGTTTCCGGCAGGGCTGGACCGCAAATGATTCTCGATTGACGAACGCGAATGCTGCCTGGCCGCAAAAATGTGGGGCGGACAATGCAGCCTGCGTTCGCTGGAAACCGATGTGTCCCGAAACGTTTTTAACGGCGGAAGAGCAACATCGATTTCCTGCACCATAAACATATAATGAACATATAATGAATGTGGTGAGATACGTAAAGAGTGGGGTTTTTCCCAGGATCTACACATATATTTATATATTTTTATAAAGATCTGGGAAAAACAGTAAGCCCCGGCTCTGAGGTTGTGAACGGTGCTGCAGGAATCTCTCGTCTAGTTCATTTTGACGGGGATCATCCTGCTTATTTTGTGGCCAGCTGATATATTTTATATATATATATATATATATATATATATATATATATATATATATATATATATATATATTTATTTATTTATTTAGTCTGGCCACAGCACGCATCACAACCTCCACGAGCTCTACATAAGCAGAAACATAAGCCGCCGAGTGTGACTCATGTTGCTCGTTCCCGATGCTGAGCACATCTACTTCCTTATAAACAGATAGCTCGAGCACTGGGCACAAGTCACGGGCAGAAGAAGCCGCATCGCGGGCTTCTGCGTCGTGAACGAGTATCATAGAATCTGCAGATGATGAGAGAAAAGGTGCCTCAGCAGTCTCGTTCTCATCCGAGAGATCCTTCTGCGATCTCCACAATCTAAGCCGTCGCGCCGCCTCAACAGACACGGGACCCGAATCGCGGGGATCGCGAGCCTGGCCATCATCAGGAAATAATATAGCTAAGCGGGAGCGCAGCACTCTAATAGGAAGTGCTTCACAGTGTGCACAGGCAGCTCTCTCAAGAGCTGACAGTGCGTGCTGCGCCCCTAAACAATACACACACACACAGCCGATGCGTGTCCCCACCCGTGGCATATAATCTTGGGCAGGGGTGCACACACTTAGTGTATTGTTCACTCGCCATAATATAGAGCTTAGCACAGACAAACAACATCAAATAAGACAGACAGTTTCACAGAGAGCGCTTGCTGAAGAGCGAAAAGCTAATGTGTGTCTGTGCCGGCGTCACTTTTATGTGCCGTCACATGTTACTTCATGACGCAACACCAATCAGGATTGGATTAGTTTCATTCTTACTTCAGAGGCGCACACTAAGGGAGCGTCCCCAAAGTGTCGATTCTCGACGCAGTGTTGAGTTCCCTCGAAAGGGAACAACAGTGCAAAAACAGCACTAGAACTTAATCCAAACTCAAACTGTAAACAACATGTAAGCCTATTAGCGGTGGGGAAAAAATCGATTGTTAGATGCATCGCGATGCAGACGTGGACGATTCTGAATCTGCACACGCGCTACACGGTTTGGAGCACGAGCTCTTGCTCGCTCGCTCTCGCTCTTCTGGGAGATTTGAACTAATTTGCGGGCATCAGGGAGCCGCTATCAATATGCGGGAGACATCCCTATCTTTGATAGGCAGACGTGTGATAACAGCTTGACCGTGAGTGAAACCTAAGCGCTTGCGCACGGATGGGAGGGGCGGGTGACCTTCATTTTCGGATTACGTTTTTTTATTTCGGCCCGAAACCGATAATGCCATTTTTGGCCGAACATTTTCGGCGGCCGAAATTTCGGTGCACCGCTAATTACCAGAGTCTAATTTAGACTTCCTCTGTTTAACGGAAACTTGGCTTCATGATAACTCTCCATCCGCTGCTCTAATAGTTCCGGGTTATGATATTTACCGGAGGGACCGAACTGATGCAAAAGGGGGTGAAGTTATGATATATGTAAGAAACACCATCCATTGCAATGAGATTCAATTGCAAAATCCAAGTGATCTAGAATGTGTAGCCTTGAATATGATTATTTCGCCCCAGATGTCCTACACCCTTGTAGTCATTTATCGACCACCTTCCTCAAACATTAGCTTCTATAAAAAACTCAAGACGGTATTATGTCAATTTGATTTTAAGAAAGAAATAATCATAATGGGTGACTTCAACTTAAACTGGGAAGATAAGTCCTCAAGAATGAAGCTCAAGCAAATTTCTGATGGTTTTAATCTGGTTCAATTGGTTAAAGGTCCAACACGAATAACAAACAGCACCAGTACCCAAATTTACCTTATATTTAGTAACGGACCGGAAAGGATCACAAAATCATTCAATATGATAACTGGGCTATCAGATCATAATATGGTGCTTATATCAAGAAAACGTCTCAGGTTACGTATGTAACCCTGGTTCCCTGATAGGGAACGAGACGCTGCGTTTGAGACACGGTGGGAACGCTCTGCGTGATTACGTCGTGAAGCGCGTGTAAAATCAGTCCAATGGAAGCCCACTACGACATAGGTGACGTCATAGACCAGGAAACTATAAAGCAGCCCTGAAATCAGACCGCGACAGCTTCTGAAAAACCTGAAGCAAGTCGATCAGGGCATGCAGGAAGTATGGCAGGCAAATGCAGCGTCTCGTTCCCTATCAGGGAACCAGGGTTACATATGTAACCTGAGACGTTCCCTTTCAAGGGAACTCGAGCTGCGTTTGAGACGCGGTCGGAACCCTATACCCACTACGCCATAGTGACAAATGCCCGTTCTGTGTGAAGTCCTTGCGCACACTAAGAAGCAAGCAACCTCGCCCCAGGAGTGGAGAGGTCAAGGTCATAAAACCTGACCAATGTATGCGGAGAGGACCATCCTGCCGCACTACACACATCAAGAAGGGAAACTCCCGAAATTAAGGCCATAGAGGCCGCCATACTCCGAGTAGAATGGGCCCGCACAGCCATAGGTGAAGGCTGTCCGGCCGCTTCATAAGCCAATGAAATAGCCTCGACTATCCATTTACTCATCACCTGTTTAGATGCAGGGCATCCTCTCTTGAGTGACCAAAAGCAAACAAATAATTGCTCAGATTTACGCCACAGAGCAGCTCTGTGAACGTAGGCATCTAAAGCCCGGACTGGACATAACAGGTTAAGCTGTTCCTGATCTGGGGTATTAAAGGCTGGAGGATACAAGGCCTGCCGCACTATTGGGCCCCCAACATTTAGTGGGATCTTAGGAATATAACCCGGTCTAGGGTAGAGGAATGCTTTCACCATACCAGGTGCAAATTCCAGACATGAAGGAGCAACCGACAGAGCATGTAAATCACCAATTCTCTTGATAGACGAAATAGCAAGGAGAAATATAGTCTTTAGAGTGAGGAATTTTTCTGAAACCTCCTCGATGGGCTCGAAGGGAGCCAAGGCCAGACCCTCAAGTACAATGGCCAAATCCCAAGCCGGTGCTCTAGATTGCAGTGCAGGCCTGAGCCTCAATGTACCACGGAGAAAACAAATAATAAGAGGATCTCTCCCAAGAGAAGAAGCCCCGAGAGGGGTGATAAGCAGATATAGCCGCTACATACACCTTTAAGGTGGAGGGAGATAATCCAGCAGAGAAACGGTCTTGTAGGAAATCGAGAACTGTACCAACCGGGCAGTTAACAAGATTTAAAAAACGTTCTCCACGCCATGTAGAGAACAGTTTCCATTTCAATGTACATAGTTTTCTCGTGGAAGGAGCTCTGGATTGAAGGACGGTCTCAACGACCTCAGTCGAGAGACCGGATTCTATGAGCTGGGCCCCCTCAGAGGCCAAGCCCACCGTTTCCAGAACTCCGTTTAACCCTTTTCTATTATGTGCAGGACCCATAGAGAAATATTTGGCAGAAGTTTCCACGCTGCCAGAAATTCCGATAAGGGAACCAGTCTCTCGAGACTGGCCTCTGGATTTGATTGAACAATCATTTCAGTGCCCTGAAGCGGCGAACCGGCAGGGAACAACCGAACTGACCGTTCTACAACCCTCCTCAGAGGATTGCACGGGGACGCTGACACCTCTCGAAAAGATCGACCTGAGCTTGACCAAAGATCTCCCATAGGAGCTCCACCACCTCGGGGTGAAGTCTCCATTCCCCGGCCTCAGCCCCTGCCTCAACAGGATATCTGCTCTGATATACGAGATCGTCAGTGTGTTGTCCAGACCCTCCGCCGAGCGACCACTCATGATCACTCCCGACTTGTGAGGGAAGCATCCGTCGATAGCATTATGCGTCGACAAGAAACCCCCAACACTGGGCCTGGGCGAGGAACCAAGGTTCTTCCACATGACCGAGGCACGAAGGCATAGCCGCGTGACCTTGATCATGCGAAAACGGATTTCCCCTCGGAGAAAACCCCTTGGTCCTGAGCCACCACTGCAGGGGTCTCATGTACAGAAGGCCAAAAGAAATTACGTTGGACGCAGCTGCCATGAGACCCACAGTCTGAAACTGTTTCACAGTGAGTGACTGGCCTAAATAAACCCATATTACACCTAGAAAAGTGGTCCTCCGAGCTGGGAGGATCACACACTTCTTGGCGTTGAGTGGCAACCCCAACATCTTTAAATGAGACAGAACGACATCTCGATGCCGAACTGCCATATGCTCAAATTGAGCTAGGATCAACCAATCGTCGATATAATATAATACGCGAATGCCCTGGAGACTCAAAGGAGCCAGAGCTGCATCCACGCATTTTGTAAAGGTGCGGGGTGATAAACCTAGGCCAAATGGAAGAACCCGATACTGGTATGCTTCGCCCCCATTTTTAAAGCGAACCTCAGGAACTTCCTGTGATGAGGATGGATAAATACTTGGAAGTACGCGTCCTTCAAGTCTATTGTGACAAACCAGTCCTCGGACTGAATCTGTGATACAATCTGTTTGAGTGTAAGCATTCTGAACTTGAGTTTCTGAACTCTGCTGTTTAAATGGCGCAGATCTAGAATGGGACGCAACCCTCCATCCTTCTTTGGAACAATGAAGTAACGGCTGTAAAACCCTGACTCTCTGCTGGGAGGAGAAACCCTTTCTATAGCTCCTTTTTGAAGAAGTGTCAGTACTTCCTGCTCCATAACCAGAGCCTGCTGTGAGTCCACTACCGTAGGGAGGACCCCTGAAATCTGGGCGGACAAGAACCGAGCTGAATTCTGTAACCCTTTTCTATTATGTGCAGGACCCATAGAGAAATATTTGGCAGAAGTTTCCACGCTTCCACGCTCTCGAGACTGGCCTCTGGATTTGATTGAACAATCATTTCGGTGCCCTGAAGCGGCGAACCGGCAGGGAACAACCGAAATGACCGTTCTACAACCCCCCTCAGAGGATTGCACGGGGACGCTGACACCTCGGCGCCCTGAAGCGGCGAACCGGCAGGGAACAACCGAACTGGCAGCGCTGCGACCCTCCTCAGAGAGTCGCACCCCAGAGGGCGCCGAGGAGAAACGATTTCTCAAAACCGTCCCTCTTTTTTTTTTTTTTTTCATTCGACAAGACTTCTTGTCTAAGCTTTATTAGAGATGACGACAGTCCTCAGATCTTGCCTACCTCTAACTAGATTAGTTCCTACGACCCTCCTCGGAGGATCGTAGGAAAAAGCAGGCACCTCGGCACCCTGAAACGGCGAACCGGCAGGGAGACCGAACTGACTGCTCTACGACCCTCCTCGGAGGATCGTATGGGGACGCTGACACCTCGGTGCCCTGAACGGCGAACCGGCAGGGAACAACCGAACTGGCAGCGCTGCGACCCTCCTCAGAGAGTCGCACCCCAGAGGGCGCCGAGGAGAAACGATTTCTCAAAACCGTCCCTACCCCGGAGGGAACCACCCTTAGAAGCCTGATAGCCTCGGCATCAGGTCTTCTTCTTTGCACTCTATGCCAGTTTCAGGAACATAGATTGGTGAGGAAGAAACCTCTGGAATGCCACTGAAAGATTTAGTTTTCTTGAAAGCGGAGCGTCCAGAAGAACAGACATTTTTATCTTTCTTTTTCTTTGTTTTTATATCAGAAAAACGTATACATATAAACATATATACATATATATATATATATTCTCAAATATATTCTCGAATAGAGTCAATGCTGACATCCTCACATTCATCTATGTCCTTAAATACTTTACCCATCAGTACTGCCTATAATTTTATTTATTATTAAAGATGGCTGGTGGGTAACGTCGGGGTTAAAAATTATGACGCCGACTCGGGAGAGAGAAAGCTCGCAAGCGTCTCTATAATCCAAGGCACTGTCATACCATGATACTTAATACCCATAACATTACTCTAGTTAGACGTTTGGGTATTAAGTTACACATAAAATAAAAACCGGTTTATTCCAAGATCTCGACACCTCTGTGTGGAGATAGGGAGAAACCAGTAGTCCCCGACGAGGAGGCTGAGATACAGAGTTTTCCTGTTTTTTTTAGATATATTTCATCTAATAAACTCTTTTTATTTTCACTCTCATAATGTTCAGCTGTCCAGTAAATATTTAACTAGCAACAGCATTAGAAAAACCTCCTTTTAAAAGCTCCTCTTTATTCAACAGAGTTATGAGCTGCCTATTTATTGAAAAATCAAACATCTGCCTTTTTCTTCATATTTTTATTTGTTTTGTTCACTTTTTCTTAACAAAACACTAACGATACCAATTCCTCGGAACTGGAAATCGCAGCACACTGGATCTGCAGGTGAAAGCTGAGATAGGCGGGGCCCGTCCCAACCCACGCTATCAGATCCGTTTTCGAACCCCAAAATGCGAGTCGCCGCCGTGTCTAGGCAACAGCGGGACCCGCGCGGGGAGCGCGAACCGAACCGTCCTCCTCAAAGAACGATCGGCGAGAGCGGAGCGTCTTTATAGATAGACTCATACAATGCTCACAATCAGCCCCCTCGAGTACTGACTGGGCATGCGCCACTCCCAAACAAGCAACACAAAGCTGATGTGTGTCCCCACCCGTAATTTAACGAGGGCAGGGAACGACACACCGTCTATAATCTTGCTTGCTCGCTATAATAATGATAGATATATTGGGCTTGACAGACAACAATAAATAGACAAGGACAGATATACAGAGAGCGCTTGCTGAAGGTACAGAAGCTGTCGCGGTCTGATTTCAGGGCTGCTTTATAGTTTCCTGGTCTATGACGTCACCTATGTCGTAGTGGGCTTCCATTGGACTGATTTTACACGCGCTTCATGACGTAATCACGCAGAGCGTTCCCACCGCGTCTCAAACGCAGCTCGAGTTCCCTTGAAAGGGAACTCACTTGCAGGTGGGTTACGAACGCTGGCAATAAGGAATTTTTTGGCATCCCGAAAAACAAACAAGAGGACTTTAAGGCAGCCATAAAAAACATAAAATGGGATGAGGATGAGTTACTTCCTGAAAATGATTTAGAAATGACCAAATCATCAAATCTTTACAGAAAAATTGCAATCTGCAATCCATGAATTTTTAATTAGAATTAAATGTAAAAACAAGAAACAGAGTCTTCCCTGGATGAACGAGAAAGAAAAACAATGCTTTAAAAATAGCCACAAAATCAAAGATGTCCCACAATAGGCATAAATTCGTTAGGCTAATAAACACAGTAACTAGAGAACTGAGAAAAGCAAAGGCGGACTTTTTCATCATAATTATTGAAAATTCAAATGGTAACTCAAAAGCCATATGAAGTCAGATTCAAAAATAACCTGTCAAAACATTAGTATAACTAAGCCAATTGTACTAAAAGCAAATTACACAATCTTGAAGAGTCCAACTGATGTGGCACAGGCCTTCAATCAATACTTTGTTTAGTCAGTAGATACTATTGCCCAATGTTTTGCAGTACAACAAAATAATGCATACACAGCTAATACTATAGAGCCAGCATTAACACTAAGACCAGTATCAGAGGATGAGGTTGTAAAAGTAGTCAAATCTCTCACATCCTCAAGGGCTAAGGATGTATATTGTATGGATACACTTATGCTAAAAGAGATTAATTCTTCAATAGTTACCCCATTAACACACATAATCAATACTTCACTGGCTCAAGGAAGGTTTCCTGATTCATGGAAGCCTGCTGTTGTGGCCCCTATATTCAAAGGTGGTGACCATCTACTAACTTCCAACTACAGGCCCATCAGTGTTGTACCTATAGTATCTAAAGTATCTGAAAAACTGATTCACAAACAAATCATTGACTATCTCAACAATAGCTCCTTTACACTCCACTCAATGCAATTTGGATTCAGGGCTAATTACTCGACAGAAACAGCTACATGTTACTTCATAGAAAAAGTTAAGGCATCACTGGATAAAGGCGGGGTTGTAGGGGCTGTGTTCCTTGACTTAAAGAAAGCATTTGACATGGTTAATCATAACATCCTATTGTATAAATTACTGAATTTCAATTTTTCTTCAGAGTTGGTCAATGTTATCAAATCTTATCTCTCATTCCGCTCTCAACATGTCAAAATTGGTAACTATAAATCTAACCCCATATGTCTTCCAACCGGGGTCCCGCAGGGCTCCATACTTGGTCCAACCCCTTTTAGCATATATATTAATTATCTACCTTCTGTTTGTGGAAACTGTGATATTTTAATGTATGCTGATGATACAGTTATTTTTACTCATGGTAAGACTGCTGAAGAGGTTGCAATCAAGCTAACAGATGCATTAGTAAAGGTCACTTCCTGGCTTAATGACTGTTGTTTGCAACTGAATGTTTCAAAAACAGTTTGTATGTTTCTTTCCAAAGGCTCCCGCATAGACGCAGAACAAGACATTTCCATTTCAGGACACAGACTAAATGTTGTCTCAGAATACAAGTATTTAGGACTACACTTAGACTCAAACCTTGCCTTCAAAACCCACATAAAGAGGGTCTGTAATAAAGTAAAGTTCAGTTTGGCTAATTTCAGGTATATCAGAAACCTCCTATCAACTGAGGCAGCTAAGTTATATTTTCACTCATTGGTTCTCTCCCACATCATCTACTGTCTGATAAGTTGGTCCAATGCACACTCTACAGCCACTGAAATCATTATACAAACAAGCACTTAAAACTCTAGACAAAAGGCCATTTCGTTACCATCATTGCCATATTCTAAAGAAGTATAAACTGCTTAGTTGGGAAAACCTCATAAAATACAGAAATGTCTGTTTAGTTTATTAGATCATGGACAGTGTAGGATTTGAGGGCGAACCAAACACAAATGAATCTTCCAGGTGATTCGTTCAAACATAATTCCACACAGAACTCAACACTCCAGACCCCCAAATCACCAGTCTAATCTAGGGCCATAAATGGAGTGGGCTCCAGCCAGTCCCAGCTAAGAACTTTATGACCATGAAAGCCTCAAAGAGATGTGCCCAACTAAAGGAGAACGTTGTCAACGTTAGATAGTTTGGAAAAGACTGATTGGTTCAGAGATGGCACGGCTCGGAACCCACCAAGATAACGGCAGAGGTTGTTTGAACCCATGACAAATTATTTAAAACAGACCTCCTCCTTTTTAAGGACCTTGGAACGACCCCAGGGTTGAAATCTCTTAAAACCACAGAGACTGAGACTTTACATATAAAATTACATAAAATCATCCCAAAACAATTCTTGACGGACTTATAATCAAACATTGTTCAACTACATAATCCTATATTGTATCTACAACCCCTGTATGTGTCTATTATGCTTAGATCACATACAAGTCATGTAATTGTTATAACTATTAGATGGTTGAATGAAAGTGTGTCTTGTTTCCTATCAAGGAACCTATCTTGTTTTCATATCTTTTTTCCGGTGGCGCTGCACTGCTTGCAACCTGGGCACGCTGTCTACTTCGATCGTCGTTTTGTTTTGTTTGTTGTTTGCGTTGGTTTGTATGTTTGTGAATGTGTTGCTGCGCTGTGGGAACGTGAAGCCAACATGTCAAGATTTATCCATTACACATATCTTGTGTTGATCATTGTCGGACTATGTGTACCATGCCAAACTCATTCAGCGGGCATCCAGGCCCAGCATCTTACTACCTACACCCGAGATGCGCTGCTGGCACTCCGATCGTCCAATCTTCCACCTGGATTTACCAGGCTGCGTGAGCACTCGGCCAGCGCGGTCGAGGAAAAGGGGTCGGCGCGGTGGAGCGCGCCAGCGTCTACGACGGAGAGGCAGCAGGCCTCCTCTACCTTCAATGATACTAGGCAACGCAAGATCACTTCGAGTTAAAATAGACGAACTTCGGATTAATACCAGGACATGCTTTGAGTATCGCACCTCAAGTTTAATGGTGATCACGGAAACGTGGTTACACCGGGATATCCAAAACTCCCTGGTTGACATCGATGGATTTTCACTTGTCAGGGCAGACAGGGCTGAACAATCCAGAAAAACAAGAGGTGGCGGTATGGCTGTGTATGTAAGAAACAACTGGTGCAAACAGTACACAGTTAGGGAAACACTTTGCTGTCCGGATGTCGAGATTTTGCATTTGACTATGAGACCGTTTTACCTCCCAAGGGAGTTCGGAAGTGTGGCCGTGTGCGTTGTGTACATTCCCCCAAGCGGGAATGCAGCTAGGGCCGCAGCTCGCATTGCTGACTGTGTACACCAAGAACTGCAGCGCTCTCCGGGCGCCCCCGTGTTTGTAATGGGCGACTTCAACCACTGTAAACTTGAATTAGCACTCCCTGGGTTCGAACAATATATCAAGTGCAGCACACGTGAAAACAAGACTCTTGACAAATGTTATGGCAACGTCAAAAATTACTGTGTAGCCAAACCAAAAGCACCATTGGCCAATTCAGACCACAACGCGATTCACTTAATTAGCTTATTGTAGCTTATTGTATCGAGACCAAGATACAGTCTCCTACCATTCAGAAATAAAACAGTTTTGGACTGGTGTGATGTTCACCATCTGATGGTTAACGTCACTAAAACAGAGGAGATGATATTTGACCCAAGATCAATCTGTGAACTTAATCCTGTATTCATTCACAACACACCAATACGTCAGGTTACGTCATATAAGTATCTGGGTGTTTTTATTGATTGTTCCCTTATCTGGCACATTCATGTTGAAAATCTTTGCACCAGGTTGCAACAAAGGATGTACTTTTTAAGAAGGTTAAAATTGTATGGTGTCAATATCAAACTCCTGTTTCTGTTTTTTAAAATGATTTTAGAGAGTGTGATACGGTATAGCATGCAGACCTGGATCTTTCAGTTCAGTTTAAATCCAAGTTGGGGCGTCTGATTAGTACAGCTTTTAGAATTGTAGGTTACCAAGAACAGTGCTACCTACAGTCATTGTACGAAAAATCTGTGCTCAGGGAGGCACATAAGATTTTGGATGACCCAACCCACATTCTCAATAAGGATCTAGAGTTGTTACCCTCAGGTAAACGATTTAGAATGCCAAACTGCAGGTTAAAGAGGTATAAGAACTCATTCATGCCAGCTGCCATTAAGATGCTAAATAGTAACAAATGACTGTTACCTACTTGTACACTTTTTTTCTCACTGTGTTGTGCACTGTTTTCACGGTACAGTGCAATGAGGCATGTTTGTATTGTCTATACTCGGTGTATATTTTATGTGGTTTGTTGTAAGTGTGTGTCGCAGTGACTGCAGCCCAAGACAAATTTCCCCCCTGGGGGACATTAAAGTATATTTTATCTTATCTTTATCTTTTATCAGTACGGTCATATGTTCTTAATTCAGAAGATGGCTTGATTGAAATCTGTGTAAAATGTTTCGTGTTCTTATAATAGGAATCATGTCTAAACTGTACACTTTTGTACTCTGCTAGAGCCGGAGAGTAAAGAGATCACAGATAACGCATGATTTACAATGAGAGGTGAAGAGAATGCCACCTCTCAAATAAAGACAGTCCCTAATTGGTCAGAACTCATCCAAGAGGCTGGACAAACAGCTGAGATTAAAATCTTAGGACCCAAACAAAGCCGGAGTTCAGTTGGGTTGAAAGAGTTGGTGGAGTTGAATCGTTTGGTTGAGTTGAATTTGTTCGCTAAAGCAGATTTACAGAAGTCATGGAGAAGCCATGACTCGTAACCGGACAGACGAGTAACCATGTAGACGAGCAGACAAAAGAACCCAGATCAAGATCAGAAGAGATGGGGTTAAACAGCTTCATTCAAGCCATCTAACTACTCTCGTCTCACTTTTCTTTCTATTTCTTAGTTTTCTTTTCTTTTCCATTATGGGTCTCGGTTCTAATTTAAGTTTTGCTGCAAAGTTTCGCCTAAACGATTCAACTGCCCGCTTTCCAACTTCAAAGACTTTCCATCCATCCGCCAACACAACACGTGATTGGCTGCCCAAGACATCTATCCAGCCACGAGGAGACCACCAGCCAATCAATGAACCCAGGAAACCCCCTTTTACGCCAACAAAAAGGAATCCCCAAAGGAACGCAAAGACAAGCAAGTAGCCTCCAGACTCTTAACTGAACTGGTGCTTTGACATAACATTTAATAACTCCGTCTAAGAAACGATCGAAGGGTTAAATTAATGATTGATGGTTCATTCAGGTCATGTCTTACAAGTGCATATAGAAACTTGGGATTTCATCATCTCACTCTTAAAACTCATTCTGTCCTCACTCTCTTTCTTTCTGCAACTCGTATGAATGTGTGTGTGCTTCTGATTGTATTAGATATTAGTTTTATATGTTAGAATAATCAATAAAGTCTTGTTTGTATTTTAAAGATAATTATTCTTGTGTTATGTGCTTACGAATTTAATGTCTTAAACTGCTGATCTAAGTTACCTTGCTTATATACACTCACCTAAAGGATTATTAGGAACACCATACTAATACTGTGTTTGACCCCCTTTCGGCTTCAGAACTGCCTTAATTCTACGTGGCATTGATTCAACAAGGTGCTGAAAGCATTCTTTAGAAATGTTGGCCCATATTGATAGGATAGCATCTTGCAGTTGATGGAGATTTGTGGGATGCACATCCAGGGCACGAAGCTCCAGTTCCACTACATCCCAAAGATGCTCTATTGGGTTGAGATCTGGTGACTGTGGGGGCCATTTTAGTACAGTGAACTCATTGTCATGTTCAAGAAACCAATTTGAAATGATTCGAGCTTTGTGACATGGTGCATTATCCTGCTGGAAGTAGCCATCAGAGGATGGGTACATGGTGGCCATAAAGGGATGGACATGGTCAGAAACAATGCTCAGGTAGGCCATGGCATTTTAACGATGCCCAGTTGGCACTAAGGGGCCTAAAGTGTGCCAAGAGAACATCCCCCACACCATTACACCACCACCACCAGCCTGCACAGTGGTAACAAGGCATGATGGATCCATGTTCTCATTCTGTTTACGCCAAATTCTGACTCTACCATCTGAATGTCTCAACAGAAATCGAGATTCATCAGACCAGGCAACATTTTTCCAGTCTTCAACTGTCCAACTTTGGTGAGCTCTTGCAAATTGTAGCCTCTTTTCCCTATTTGTAGTGGAGATGAGTGGTACCCGGTGGGGTCTTCTGCTGTTGTAGCCCATCCGCCTCAAGGTTGTGCGTGTTGTGGCTTCACAAATGCTTTGCTGCATACCTCGGTTGTAACGAGTGGCTATTTCAGTCAAAGTTGCTCTTCTATCAGCTTGAATCAGTCAGCCCATTCTTCTCTGACCTCTAGCATCAACAAGGCATTTTCGCCCACAGGACTGCCGCATACTGGATGTTTTTCCCTTTTCACACCATTCTTTGTAAACCCTAGAAATGGTTGTGCGTGAAAATCCCAGTAACTGAGCAGATTGTGAAATACTCAGACCGCCCCGTCTGGCACCAGCAACCATGCCACACTCAAAATTGCTTAAATCAATTTTCTTTCCCATTCTGACATTCAGTTTGGAGTTCAGGAGATTGTCTTGACCAGGACCACACCCCTAAATGCATTGAAGCAACTGCCATGTGATTGGTTGATTCGATAATTGCATTAATGAGAAATTGAACAGGTGTTCCTAATAATCCTTTAGGTGAGTGTATAGTGTTTCACTATAGTTTGGATATTTATATCCGTTTTAGAGCTGATAGTTACCGCCCGTTCAAATGAACGCTGGACGAGTCATTTGCTCGGCCGTTTAAGTGATTCTTTTAAGATTCCCTATAAATCAATTAATAATTCCTTTTGAGCTAAATTGACCTGTCTGACCCTACACATTACTACAAAAGTTTAGCTCCTCCTCCTTTGTCTGGCCTTATCAACTTTAAATCAAATACAAACAGAGTTACCAGAGGTGCAGCTAGGAAGGACTGCACAATCCCAGTCAAAAAAACTGCATTCAGCCAGGCCGTCTTTTCATTCACAGCATCACATCAATGGAACTCAGTACCACCATCAATTAGAGAGTCCCCATCATATTATTCATTTAAGATTAATGTTAAGAAATAGCTTATTGAAAATCAACACTGTCAACACTGTCAACACTGACGCTGGTCTCATCCACTAACAATAACTGTATCATCTATTATCATCTATTTTTAGATTTTATCTGCTAATCTTATTTAATCGATTGTTTGTGATTTTAACACAGTGTAATTTTTTACCTTTTGTCTATTGTATAAAGAATATTATTTTATTATAAAAGTTTATTATTTTAGGATGCCTAATAACATCTGGCAAGGGGACTGCCGGTGAAAACTAGCCTGTGGCTAACTCGGGTACGCCTACATTTGTTTTGAATGTTGATCAGTGTACATTGTCCCTTTTCAAATGAACAAATAAATAAAATAAAATGTTTTAATTCAATTCAAATTCAATTCAGTTTATTTATAAAGCACATTTAAAATCAACCTTGGTTGCCAAAGTGCTGTACATTAAAACGACAAATAAAAATAAAAACGAGACAGGTAAACGTTAAAAATTATTAAAAAGCATGAGAGAAAAGATACGTTTTTAACATAGATTGGAATTTGGCTAACGTAGGAGCTGTTCTAACAGACAGTGGCAGATTATTCCACAGCTTATGCTGATAATGCGAAAGCTTGATCAAAAGCTCGATCTCCACTGTGTCGCAGGCGAGATTGTGGAACAAACAGGATGTGACAGTTCTGTTATTGTAGTGATCTGGATGGGTTATGAGAAACAAGTAGATTGGTGAGGTATTTAGGGGCTTAATTATTAAGAGGTTTACAAACGTAAAAAATCATTTTGAAATCAATTTCGTAACGGACTGGCAGCCAATTCAAGGAGTGTAAAATACTGTATGTGTGATCGCAGTGGCGTAACATTGCTTTAAAAAGTGTGTGGGACAGGTGTGTGTGTGTGTGTGTTTGGGTGGGTGGGGTACATTTAAATAGTACATTGGGTTTAATTTGTCATTTAATGAGATCTAATATGTTGTTAGTACCAATAATTTTCACGTGAATAAATATATAGACTACAATACATACGTTAATGGTCCAGAGGCAGAACTTTTGCCCAGCGTGTCAGAGGTTCTGGGTTCTAATCCGCACTCGTGTTGTTGTTTTTTTTCCTCATTAAAACCGATTATGTTTATCAGTGGTTGTATATCAAGCAGGGACACATTTGAGTGCATTTTATTTTGTGATTTCATCGGAACGAATAGAGAGTCTACGAAACAGATTAAAGCGCGCGTCCGTGTAAAGACTGCAGAATCTGCACCACTGATCATAGAGTCAACGAGCACTTTGATCACTTGATTTCAAAAACAAATTTCATCGTGCTAGATCACCTCTTATTTAACAAACGAATGAAATGCATGCTCTGCAAGTTAACTGGAGATATTTCATTTATTTGTATTGGTACATCCGTGCCGCCAGATGTGGTGGGGACAATATCGACCCTAGTAAAAAGTGGTAGGGACATGTCCCACCCGTCCCACCCATAAATTACGCCCCTGTGTGATCGCGTTTGTGGGTTCCTGTGAGTGCGCATGAGTGCAGCGAACCCTGGATCTGCGACGTGTTGTTGTTCCCTTTTGAGGGAACTCGCACTGTGTCGATGACGACATTTTGGGGAACGCTCTTGGCGTTACGCATCTGAAGTATGAATGAAACTAATCCAATCCTGATTGGGGCAGTCCCATTTACGCCCACTGAATTTCAACAGGTTGGTTTGGACTGCAGTCAACCCACAGCAGGGTCAGGTATTAGAACAAGATGTAAACTCCCTGTGGGCAAAGGAGGCTATAGAACGTGTTCCTTCGCCGGACAGGGAGTCCGGGTTTTACAGCCGCTACTTCGTAGTTACCAAGAAGGATGGGGGTTGCATCCACTTCTAGATCTAAGGCATTTGAATCTGTCTCTGAGGAGATTCAGGCATGGAGTCTCCACTCTCCCTGCCCATAGCTGTCGTGAGGCTCGTTGCGGCACGATTGAGTAGGCCGGGAAAATAGTGGAATGAAGCGTTCTCAGAAGCTTCTGACTCGAAGGAGGAGGTGATGGGTGAGTTGCGACATGTGAGGGAAGCTTACGCAATGGTCGCAATGTCTGCCTTTTTAGACCAGTACCAGCTTGCTGAGCATAGGTGGCTCAAAGCGAGGAGAACTGCCACAACTCGAGGCACAAATGCCTGTGCATTCGGAGGTTGCCCAGGCCTCCGTTAAAGCACTCCCTTTGTACATGGCCCCTCAGTCTGTGAGGGTTTAGCAGCAGGCCGGGGTGAATTGTTGTCACACAGGGTATGCTGCTCTGCCACGGTCACCTCGGGACTCGATCATGAAGCTAACGCTGAAGTGGTCTTCATATGGAGGAAGCCAAGCGGCTGCCTCTAAAAGTTCTTTCAGTGGGACCCTTCTCACTTCTACACACACCAGCTGAACACACTCTCGTTGGAGAGACGTGTTGGACAGTGTCCACCTCCAAAACTGAAAGAGAGATACTCAACTCGTGGGCGAGATTGCTCTCTCCCAGTTGACCTGAAGACTCAACTGGCTATGGAGCACTCGAAGGGAAAGACTCTGTAACCTCACACGCAACACACAGGATGGCCTGTGGTGCGGAAGGTAGAGATCTGAAGCACATGTCATTCAGGTCAGATGCTGCAGACCATCTTGGGCCAAGATGGTCACGACCCACCACCTAGTAGCATGAAGAATGAGTTTACAACAACTGGCCTTCATAACTGCTGGAGGTAGCGGCTGTATCAAGTCCTTTGCCAGCAGGACAAGATATGCGCGCACAAGTCAAGAGCACTGCTCAACACTAGGTTTTCAGGAGTGAGAGTTTCAGGAGAGTTTTCAGGAGCACGTCTGCTCAACACGTAGTGTGATGATCATCACTGACTTGAGCGGGATAGCTGAGCCTGAGGTGGGGCAGCAAAGTGGAGAGTGTGGGGTTAGTGTGCAGTGCAACACTTACCTGTCTCCACTAGCGGCAGGGGGCGCGTAAGAAGGCGGATGACCGGGTCCTCGAACGCACCAAGCTGCCGGCTGGCGACCAAGGGGGGCTGAGGGGTGTAAGGCTATACAGGGTCACACACCGCCAGACTGGCCCTCTTGGGACCCAGGAACAGATGAATTTGCTCTTTCTTTGAAGTGTGGGTACAGCTTGCTCCGCTTTTTTTGGGAGCCAGCGGCGTAACAGACATACACACAAACGAAGACTCCACTTGGCCCTCACCCGGGGGCTCAACATCATCAACCAACTCCCTCTGCAATCCCCATGAATGCAAGCACCGCGCTGCCTCGACAGACGCGGGACCTGATCCACGGGGAGCACGTGACATCATGACGCAACACCAATCAAGATTGGACTAGTTCCATACAGGCTTCAGACGCATCACGCTGAAGGTGTTCCCCAATGTGTCGTATCTCGACGCAGCGCGAGTTCCCTCAAAAGGGAACTGGCGCTCAAGGTCGAGCACACAGCGGCACTCAGCTCAAAGCGCAGCCGGGCCCAGGACTCTGATAGTGGGTGACTCCATAATCAGAAACATTAGCAGCAAGGATACAACTATGTGCTGCCTTCCACAAGCAACAACTTCTGATGTAAACAGAGAACTTCAGAACATTCTGATGAAACATAAGACTGCAAATTGACTTATCATTCATGTGGGGAAGAATGATATTCATAAAGAGCAGTCAGAACTCCTGAAGAAGGATTTCAATGAACTTTTCACACCCACACCCTCCTCCAGCGGCTCGAGGTGAACCAAAAACAACTGATACCAGCTCTCAGTGATATGTGTCGGGTCCCTGCTATGATAACAGTAACTTTCTCAAATGTTTACAGAACAAGCGGGAACCCAGTGTGCCTGTAACTTTCTCTATTGCTGTTCTATTACATGATAGAAAGTCTAAGGCCTTCAAAAGCCGTACAGCAAACCCATCTAATCTGGTGCCTATTACACGTCAAACTAAGATTGCTGTGGGGACAAAAAGTAAGACTGTTAAGTTAGCACTTTTAAACATCTGATCACTTAAAAATAAATCCCTTCTAGTCAACGACTTAATAACCACAAACAACCTGGATTTTATGTTTCTAAATGAAACTTGCTAGAAGACAGCTACAATGCAACAGTCCAGTGTCTGCAGAGCTGTTTGGAGAGGTGGGGGTGTAACTGCTCTTTTTAAAGATGTCTATCAATGTAAGCAAATATCATTTGAGAATTACCCGTCTTTCGAATATCTGGGTATTGTGTTAAAAGGTGCTGCACTCATTTTACTTATCATTATTTACAGGCTTCCAAAATACTCTCCAGCCTTTGCAGAGGACTTTACAGAACTGTTATCAACAATTTCTTCAGAGTTTGACTGTTTTGCCATTGCTGGAGATTTTAACATTCACAAAGATAATGCAGAAACTAATATGGCAAAAGAAATCAAAACTGTTTTAAAAACTTTTAATCTGACTCAGTATGTACATGGTCCCACACACAATTGTGGACACACTCTAGATTTACTTATCAGTAAAGGTCTAAACATTTCATCAATTGTTATTAAGGATGTAGCACTGTCTGATCATTTCTGTATTCTCTTTGATATATTGATCTCTCCTGCCATTGAAGCTAGATCTGTGTCTGTCAAGAAGAGATGCTTAAAGGAGAACACTAGTGAACACTTATGAAGTCTATATCTTATAACACCAAGCATATCTGCTGACTCTGTTGATTATCTCCTTGATTCTTTTAACTCAAAAGTTAGAAGTATAATTGATGATATTGCTCCTGTGAAAGTCAGGAAGAAGAATGGCAGACAAAAAGCACCTTGGAGAAACTCAACAGCAGTGCAAAATATGAAGAGACAATGCAGAAAAGCAGCACGCACATGTGGCGAAAGACAAAACTTGTCGTCCATTATAACATCTACAAATACAGCATCCATGCTTTCAATATGGATCTAGGCAAAGCTAGACAGACTTTCTTCTCGAATATTATGAACAGCAACTTAAACAACATACACTCTCTTTTTGCTACTGTAGAGAGACTGACAAACCCCCCAAGCCAGATTACCAGTGAAATACTTTCAGACAGCAAGTGCAGTGAGTTTGTTCCCTTCTTCTCTTAGAAAATCAATAATATCAGAAAGGTGATCAGCTCATCCTTGAGTTGCGCTGGGGTCAGACAGATCAGACCACAACCTGAGAAAATAGTTACTATGTCTGATTTTGAAGAAATTGATGGCAAAAGTTTGGAAGAAACAGTACAGCACCTTAAAACATCAACCTGCGCCCTTGACACACTTCCCACATCTTTTTTCAAAAGTGTGTTAAACTGTTTAGAAGCAGATCTCCTAGAAGTGGTAAATGCCTCACTTCTCTCTGGGAGTTTCCCAAACTCCCTGAAAACTGCAGTTGTCAAGCCCCTCCTGAAAAAGAGCAATCTGGATAAGACAATTTTAAGCAAATATAGACCGACCTCAAATCTTCCTTTCATAGGCAAGATCATCAAAAAAGTTGTCTTCAATCAGCTGAACAAATTCTTAAGCTCGAATGGATACTTTGACAATTTTCAATCTGGTTTCCGACCGCATCACAGCACAGCTCATAAAGATAATAAACGATATTCGCCTAAATACTGATACAGGCACATTATCAGTGCTGGTACTACTCGACCTCAGTGCTGCATTTGACACTGTCGATCATAACGTACTTCTTGACAGGCTAGAAAACTGGGTCGGGGTTTCTGGGATAGTCCTAAAATGGTTCAGGTCATACTTAGTAGGGAGAGGTTATTTTGTGAGTATAGGAGATCATAAGTCTGACTGGACACCCATGACATGCGGAGTCCCTCAAGGCTCAATTCTTGCACCACTCCTATTCAACCTGTACATGCTCCCAATGAGCCAAATAATGAAGAACCGAATCTCTTCCCACAGCTATGCAGACGACACACAGCTCTACTTAGCCCTATCGCCTAACGACTACAGACCCATTGACTCCCTGTGCCAATGCATTGATGAAGTAAACAGTTGGATTGACAAAACTAAAGTCATTGCATTTGGAAACAAAGATGAAGTTCTCAAGGTGAATGCATATCTTCACTCTAGGGGTCAAACAACTAAAAATCAAGTCAGGAATCTCGGTGTGATTCTGGAGTCAGACCTTAGTTTCAGTAGTCATGTCAAAGCAATAACTAAATCAGCATACTATCACCTGAAAAATATTGCAAGAATTAGATGCTTTGTTTCAAGTCAAGACTTAGAGAAACTTGTGCATGCTTTCATCACCAGCAGGGTGGATTATTGTAATGGACTCCTCACTGGCCTTCCCAAAAACACCATAAGACAGATGCAGCTCATACAGAACGCTGCTGCTAGGATTCTGAGCAGAACCAGAAAATATGAACACATCACACCAGTCCTCTGGTCTTTACACTGGCTCCCAGTTACATTTAGGATTGATTTTAAAGTATTATTACTGGTAAATAAATTATTTGATGGCCTAGTAACTCAATACATTGCAGATATGCTCACTGAATATAAACCCAACAGATCACTCAGATCATTAGGATCACATCAGCTAGAAATACCAAGGGTTCACTCTAAGCATGGCAAGTCCGCTTTTAGCTACTATGCCAGCCACAGCTGGAACCAGCTTCCAGAAGAGATCAGATGTGCTCCTACAGTAGTCACATTCAAATGCAAACTCAAAACACATCTCTTTAGCTGTGCATTTAATGAATGGGGCACTGTGCCACTGTTCGTCCGACTGTTTGTATTTTCTTTTCTTTTTTATTCTAAACTGTTTTAATTATTCTTATTTCTTTTATTTTAATTTCTTCTATGTAAAACACTTTGAATTACCATTGTGTATGAAATGTGCTATATAAATAAACTTGCCTTGCCCTGCCTTGCCTAATACATGAAATACATTTCTTTCCAAAACCAAATTTATCCAAAGTATAAAATAAATAGCTCCACTCCACTCTATCAAACGCTTTCTCAGCGTCCAACTAAATCAAAGCTTCTTCTGTAATTAGCCTGAGAAGGATTGTAAATTATATTAAAAAGCTGCCAGAGATTAGAGAATAAGTGACGATTCCGAATAAAACCTGTTTGGTCTTCTGAAATAATAGTCGGAGGAACGTGTTTCTCACAATAGTGTTCTGTCTTGTCTGCACCTGTTCTTGTTAGTTCCCCTGTTTACCCTGTGTATATATTCTCCCCGTTCAGTTCAGTCACTTGTCGGTTATTGTTCGTGTCTTCATGTTTATGTTTACACGCTGTTACATTTTGTTCATCTGCTTGTTACATTAAATCTTATTATCATTTGAAATCGACATTCATCTGTCTGCCTCATCTGCTTCAGTGTGACAGAATAACCGACCCTCAAATATAACATAAAGTTCTTTGATAGTAATTGGTTGATCTAATTAATTCGAAGATGATTGTTCAATGGAAGGCATAGCTAAATTACTGAAAAAAAAGTAATCAAAGCTGGAGGAATTATAAGAAAGCTCTGATGAATACAAGGACATATAAAAATCTTTGAATACTGAATTAATCTGTGAAGGATTTGTATTAATACCCAAGTCAGTTAGAATCTGGGGAGTTTGATTTGTAGGTACATCATTTCAAATATTCGATTAGAAAATTATTCGATTAATGCAACCTCTGATGTGATCTGAACATGAAACACATTGAGTGATTAAAGTACTCAATCCTGAGCACTGAAAAATGCTTCAACAACACTGTAATGATAAAGGGGGAACTTAAACTTGTGTGGCTTAAAAATATGTTTCATGATAATGTTGCTTTGTGTAAAAACCCACACCCGCAGTGCTGTCAGCATCATTAGGGCAGAAATTATTCTGGGAAACAGAGAGAGCAATAGAGCCGAACTGTTGCATGTAAGCGCTGTCTGTGTCAACATGATAAACAAATGCACGCATGCCACCCACACCCACACAGCAGCCCAGGCATGTCTAATGATGACAAACACAGAACAAACTGTAAACTGAACTTAATTATACGCATCAAGACTCATACCCCCCCCCCCCCCCACACACACACACAAACACACACACACCTTTAATTAATGGCTGGTCTTAATTTTGGCTTTTCATCTGAATACCAACATTTGTAAGATTTAGTCAGTTGAAATATTGTATTACGTTTAATATAAAAGTTTGTGTGTCTATTTGTGGCATGTTGTTACTAGTAATATTATTTTTGACTTAAATAATTCCATGAGTTAGATGTACATTTCAGACATCTTCGCTATAAATTAAATGTGTAAATATGCTTGTATGCGTTTTTTTTTTACCTTTATTTTAACTTTTATGGTTATTTCATTATTCACCGAAATTGTCAAAAAGAAATGAAATAGAATATAGTTGATTTTGTTTATATATACAGTTTATATAAATATATATAAATGTGTGTGTATATATATATATATATATATATATATATATATATATATATATATATATATTCCACAAACCGCTTATCCTCTGTAGATGCTGAAGTCTATCCCAGTGTCTTAGGGCCGAGGCGAGGAACACTGTTGACTGATGGCCAGTCCATCACAGGGTTCACACACACACACACACACACACACACACACACACACACACACACACACACACACACACACACACCGACGGGCATTTATTATGCCCTCGTCACCTAAACTGAATGTCTTTGGATTGTGGAGGAAACCGGATGACACACAGAAACCGGGACTCAACCTGCTGTGATTTGACCTTAGGAACATTTCTCAAATGTTCTCAAATGTTCAGAGAGATTATAAATTTCACATCTAACCCTCTTTTCCAGATGTGAAATGTATACAATCACAAATAATCTTGAAATTGTGAGCAAATGAATGGTTTCAGATGTCCTCCCCAAATGCAACATTATTAATGTCATTAACATATAAAAGAGCACCAATCAATGTCCAAATCCTTTACTTGAAAAAAAGGCAAGCAGCAAGAATTGCTTAGATTTCAAAATTCTAATCCTAAAGTTCCTCAAGCAATGTCTCTCGAAGTAGGCTGTCAAATCTCCTTTGTTCAATCTTTGTTCAGTCTGTTAAAATTGAGTTTTGGTTTTCCCCAACATAACATTTGCTGGATTTTTCTTTTTTTTAATATAGTTCTTGTTTGATAGTGAAATATTACCAGATAGATTATATACTGCTTGATTTTTGTTCTTTGTATGCATTTATTACAAGTGTTAGGATAGTTGTGATGTTAGTTTTCTATAAGGGCATGAAATATTGTTGTCACATGGACCTGATGATGGTAACATGTAGCTCCTTATGAGTTAGCTAACACAACAGTTAATGACATTTGCACCGAAATACAACTCACGTTATTACCACAACAAGATCTCTCTGCAAGGAGCTTGTAGTTTTAAATTTCAACTACTACAGATCCAATAGTTAAATTTAAGAGGGCCAATAATGTAGCTTTAGTTTTTAAACTACTTATCCCAGTAAAAATTGCAGGTTTTTGAGATGTAAAGAAAATCCAAGATAAATAGTATTATATCCTTTTCCACCTTTAATGCAATAATAATGCTCTGGAGTCAGTGGAGGCACCAGTACGATCACTTGCATTTATTCTTCTGGAAAAAAACTTTATGTATTTTGTCAAGACCCCGATATAGTCACATCTCATTCCTCGCTTACGGGTAAAAACGCTTGTAAAACATAGTCGGTTATATCTCAAGTGAACGTAGACCGTATATTCAAATGAGATCCATGTTTTTGGTCTTAAAGGGACAGCAGTCTAATAAACCTGCTGCTGTGTTTTAATGTTAATCAAACAAATGTCAAAGAAATCACTCATGGCTCTTGACTGAATAACTTTTGTAACTTTATAAAGATCCATCTATATTTAATTTATACAGTGAAGAATACACAGTGTTATTTCACATTCGATTACTTTATTCAAATGTATACCTGAAAAATACTGTTAGACCTAGGCCTACCTGAGAAACCCAAAACACTGTTTATTTAATTTGTAGCATTTATATATTGATATTGGCAGGATATTGGCAGGACCTGGAACATGCTGTCGTATACACCGATCCAGAGCATCCCAAACATGCTCAATGGGTGACATGTCCGGTGAGTATGCTGGCCATGAAGAACTGGGATGTTTTCAGCTTCCAGGAGTTGTGTACAGATCCTCCAACATGGGGCCGTGCATTATCATGCTGCAACATGAGGTGATGGTCGTGGATGAATGGCACAACAATGGGCCTCAGGATCTCATCATAGTATCTCTGTGCATTCAAAATGGCATCAATAAAAACTCTTTGGTTATGCAAACCGATTGTGTCAGCAGCTCCGGGTGGCTGGTCTCAGACGATCTTGGAGGTGAAGATGCTGGGTGTTGAGGTCCTGGGCTGGTGTGGTTACACGTGGTCTGCGGTTGTCAGGCCGGTTGGATGTACTGCTAAATACTCTGAAAAGCCTTTGGAGACGGCTTATGGTAGAGAAATGAACATTCAATTCATTCAACATCCAACCGCTCTAGTGGACATTCCTGCAGTCAGCATGCCAATTGCACGCTCCCTCAAAACTTGCAACATCTGTGGCATTGTGCTGTGTGATAAAACTGCACATTTTAGAGTGGCCTTTTATTGTGGCCAGCCTAAGGCACACCTGTGCAATAATCATGCTGTCTAAACAGACTCTTGATATGCCACACCTGTGAGGCAGATGGATTATCTTGGCAAAGGTGAAGTGCTCACTAACACAGATTTGTGAACAATATTTGAGAGGAATAGGCCTTTTGTGAACATAGAAAAAGTCTTAGATCTTTGAGTTCAGCTCATGAAAAATGGGGGCAAAAACAAGTGTTGCGTTTATAATTTTGTTCAGTATATATATATATATATATATATATATATATATATATATATATATATGTAAATAATATAATATTATATTCTTGAGATAAGGGACAAAACATGTCCTACACACAAAAGCCCTCTTTATGTAAAAAATAAAGAAATTCATCAAAATATAAATATTTAAAAAGATACATCTAAAGGAAATCTGGATACTCAGGACATTCATTGCTTTTATTTGAATATGATTTCATTAGTATTATTTTAAATACATCCTCTATATTTGGAAAATACATGTAGTTTAACCTGTCCTCAGTATGAGGTCATAATGTAAAACAATGAAATTGAAAGGCAGAGATCTGTAATATATCAAACAATATAAAAAGTAAATCTTGAACTATATGTTCCATTAAAAAATGCCTATCAAAGTTGTGTCTTCACTTTGCGTCAACTCCTTCAGGATTTTTTAAAATTCTGAATAAATCAGGCAATGGCATGTTCATCTTTAACTCTGAGGACCTCTTTTCTATTTCCTACTCATTGTGGATCTCACACTAAGACACATAGTCTTAAACATTTTATATATTTTTTGTATTTTATATAAACAATGTAGAAGTCTCTGCAATCATAGCTTTAACATGTCAACTTTATCATCCCAGTGTTATAGTTTCTGTAAATAGTTGTGGGATACATCTAGACATTTTTTGTGTTTATTAAGGCAGCTACAACTAAAAAAAACTTTAGGAAAAAAAAAACAAAATGACTCGACTGTACAACACTTGGTGAAGGTGGAAATATTCAGTTTTGTCAACTCTGTCAGGTTTTCAGTCTGATGGAGTTGACCTGTATGGTGATGGAGTTAACAAGTGCTCACAAAACTCATATAGTTATATTATTAGTCATATAGTTATATTATTATTTATTTATTTATTTATTTTAGCAAATGGGAAATTATTCTAATGTTGTTTCACGATTTTATTTACATATATATTTGGCCCAATTTACATGCCTTATGTACATAGCATCTTTACATCTACTGTCACCATGAAATCAAAATGAATAATTTTTTTTATATATTTTTTTTATATTGCAGTTCATATTATAAATAATTCATTTGTACACATCTTTTTTTCTTCTTTTTGTAACACCCTTTCATTCACATAAGATCACAGCAATAGCAAACCCTGCTGTAATGGACAGAGCATGTCCGACGGCATTTCCCACTGCTTAAGTCATGCAGGTCGGCACAAATAAAATGTATGTAATTGATGTGGTTTAAACACAGGCTTCAGATCCTCTGGATTCACATTAGGAAGATTTCTGTTGCTGCTTTACCTAAGAACATTGGTTATATATGTTTAATATTAAAATAGGAGGGTAGAGATCTAAGGAATTTAGGAACTTGATTGTTCATAATAGCCCCGACCCAATGTTTTTTTTTTTTTTTTTTTTTTAGAAAATGTATTTTTTCTCTTTGGTTCTTTACTGAATACCAGTATTACATAATTGAAGACTTTACACTGTTGTTGGATAAATCAAATTAAAATAGCTTGCTTTTTAATGTGTTTTTAAGTTATGAATTAGGTTATGAAGTGAATAAATCTACATTTTTAGAAAAAAAAACATTTTCAGAAAAACCTGTTCCCTCACATGGTTAATTAGCTGAGACTTTGTCTACAAATATATCATTTTATAATTAATAATTAATAATTAACTTCTAAACCATGTTTTGTCCCTTATCTGAAGAATCATTGATTATTATTATATTATTATTATATTGTAATAACACGGATGTAGAAGCACCTAACCCTGGATGCAATCCTAAACTTGTCTTGACATAAACTTTAAACTTGTCCCTCAAATATTATTGGTTGATTGGAATGTTGTTCCAGGAACATGTTGCACTTGGTGAAATCATGTTATGCGTGTAGGACAGTACAATTTTTTTTTTTTTTAGTGGCTGGTCCAACTTGCAACCGCTCAGAGCAGGATTCGAACCGGCATGGGAGGTGGGTGCGTTAACAAGGGTGCTAAAAGAACTGCAACGCTTTACCATCAGTCGCTAGTGCTCCTCTTGAGATATAAATATAAAGTAAATTATTATTATTATAATGTTATATAAAGATGGATGTGTGTATGTACACATGAGTATTTGTGCCATATAGGACCATCATACCAATTTTAGGGTCTCTGCAATATACATTCTCTGATACCCAAAGAGTTTTCAGTAGTAGTAGTAGAAGAAGAAGAACTCAAGGTTCACGATCCTTCTTTGTTTTGACCCCTAAAAGTTCAGTTCAGTCACTCCAAGATTTGTAGGTATGATCATACAAGCCACAGTGAGAATAGTTTTTTTATCGTCAGGTCAGAATAAGGTGTCATCATCTGCTGCTCCCAGCCATGGTGAGAGCCTCAAGAGTTGTGGCCCCGAATCACGAGTTTGACTCACGCAAGGGTCAGATGTGTCAGACTCCAGCGAGCTCAGTGACCCCGAGACCTCAGACTCCAGCGAGCTCAGTGACCCCGAGACCGACCCCGTCCCCTCAAACGCATATGTGTGCAGACAGTCAAAGGGTGGGATGTAGGGGTCTTCATCTGCCTCAGTCAGACGATCCATAATAAACTGTTGAAAGACCCCGTCTTCTGGTCCTATGAGGTGAGAGTGACGTAGAGACATGCGGATACTGGTGGTTACTTGTTCTCGACAGAGCTTGCGGTCTCGCCGGTGCGGATGCCGAAGAGAAACTGTTTGGTTGGATTGTGTCTCTGGGACTGTAAAACTCAAGATTTTCTCAGAGAACTCTTCTGTTTCCAGCTCTTGTGTTGCCATTTTCTCCTGTCGTAATGTCTTGTATTTTCGCACAGCTAGAATTAACGTGGATAGCACTGCAAGGCAAGCCAGAAAGAGAAGTGTTTTACAATACAATACAATATTTATTTATAAAGCACATTTAAAAACAACCAAAGCTGACCAAAGTGCTGTACAGAACAGAATAAAACTAAGAAAAATAAAAAAATTACTACATTTTTAAAATGACCACTTTTTAAACTGGATAAAATTAAGAAAATCTTACCAGGGTCAGGTCCAGGACTTCGGTCACCGTGATTTTGCCAAGTAAGACATGGTCCTGGATCAACATATTTTGTTGATCCTGGATCAACATTCCTGTCCCAAAATGTAGTCCTTACCCAATCCCTACCCCTAAACCTAACCCTACCCATAACTTTTCTCTAAAATCAGAGGGTAATGAAAGGTGAATGACACTGATGTTTAAGTACTTCACCTTGGTTCTAAGCCTAAACTTGACATAAACTGTAAACTTGTCCCTCAAATCTGATTGGTTAATTGGAAAGTTGATCCAGGATCAACAACGATGATGATCCAGGAACATGTGGTACTTGGTGAAATCACGTTCACCCCAGGACTTCATAAAAACATCAAATACATTAAAAACAGTATTAAAGGCACAATATGTAAAATTTTTGGATTACAATTAGGAATATCCCAAGCCGATCTCAAGGATTAGGATCAGGGTCGATTAAGCAGTTTTTTTAACTGATCGGTATCGGCTACCCTAAGCCCGATCCTTTATTTTACATCAGCTGTCACGCCGGTGTTGTGTAGTAGGATTGCCATCCAGTGAGCGCCATAAAATGGAAAAGAAGAAGCTCAAATGTGCTCGAGAACCAATGCAGTCTGTTCTAGCATGTCTCACTCACACGTTCAAGCTTCAATGTTTAGCATATTTGATGCACACTCGAATGTCATTTATTTACTATTAATTTTTAACTGCCATCAGACTATCTTAGACATCTTTCCCACAATGTGTTGCTGTCGGTGGCATCTTGGTTCAGACTTGACTGACAGACTGGCATTCTGACATCGTGAGCATCATGCTTTCTAACCATAAATCCACTTTTTTCCCTTTATGTTGCAATTATTCTGCTTATATAAATGCATAATAAAATACAAAATGCACATGCAAAATAGAAGTATATATCAGTAGTCTCATGTTCAAAATTGGGACCACACAGTCATGTTTACATCTACTAATGTCTTTATACAGTGTGTGTACATAGACATATATATCAGGGGTGATTCCTCTGAGGAGAAAAGGGAGGCAGTGTCTCCTAAAAAAAAAAAAAATCAATATTACAAAAATAAAACACTGCAAATATTAAATATTTTTTATAAAGTAACACTGTCCAACAGCGACACCCGCAGGTAAAGTTACAGCAGGAATCTGCATCTCTCTTGCCTCCTTTAAGACCACAGACTTATAACAAACACCCCAAAGCCTGCAGTGGGTTTGAGGGGGGGTGATTGAGAAAGAATGGGGGAAAGTCACGTGAGTGTCATGATTCTAGTCTGTGTTCCTGTCTTGTGCCATGTTTAGCAGCTCCCCGATATGTTTAATGTTTATTAGTCTCCCCAGGTGTTTCCTATTACCCACGCCCTCTTGTTATTTTGTTTAGCTTGTCTGCCTCTGTATTTAAGCCCTGTGTCTAGTTTCAGTTGTTGTCAGTTCTTAACGTTGTTTGTTCTGTTCCTGAGTCTTGTTCCTGAGTCTGAGTCTATATTTGTGTAGCTAAGAGTTTATTTAATAAAAGAATGCTGCACATGGATCCTGCTTCCTCCTCTGCTTCAACCAACCGGGACAGAAGAACTGAACATAACATGGATCCAGCAGACTGTCTCTTCCGACTCTGCCAGGGTAACCGTCCGATGGAGGAATATGTGAAGGAGTTTTGTGAGCTTTGCCATGGTGTAGACTTTAATGATGCTGTCTTAAAGGACATGTTTGGCCATGGACTTAATAAGTTTCTTCATTTCCTCATGCCTGACGATACCCCTCACTACACTCTAGTGAAATATATTGGCTTTGCCCTTTTATTGAGTGGTTCGTCATTTACTGTAGGCTTTGCGGATGAGGAACCCCGAAAGCTCACAGTATCCCCTAAGCCTGTTCATGTCATGCCCACTTTGATGTTGGCAACTCCAGTACTCACACCGCTCACCAGCAGAGTCACGCCAGAGCCTCATCGGATCCGCCCCGACACGCCAATCCCGCCGAGACCACCTTTCCAGAGTCTCATCCCGCCTAGACCACCCTTCCAGTCTCGTCCCGCCGAGACCACCTTTCCAGAGTCTCGTCCCGCCTAGACCACCCTTCCAGAGTCTCGTCCCGCCGAGACCACCCTTCCAGAGTCTCTTCACGTCATGCCCTCCACGCCTGTGTCTTCAGGCGAGATGGCCGACTTCACGCCTATGTCTTTGGACAAGATGGCCTCCTCTACAGCTGTGTCTATGCCTGTGTCTTCAGACAAGATGGCCGACTCTACATCTGTGTCTTCGGACAGAAGTATTGCCTCTACACCTGTGTCTACGCCTGTGTCTTCAGACAAGGTGGCGGACTTCAAGCCTGTATCTCTGGACAAGATGGCCGCATCTACCCCTGAACCGTCGGATCCGCCCAGGTCTCCTGAACTGTCTGGTCCACCTTGGCCCCATGAACTGTCTGGTCCGCCCTGGACGCCTGCTCCGCCCTGGATGCCTGCTCCGCCTGCTTAACATTGTTTGTTGCTTGTTCTGTTCCTGAGTCTTGTTCCTGAATCTGAGTCTATATTTGTGTAGTTTAGAGTTTATTTAATAAAAGAATGCTGCACGTGGATCCTGCTTCCTCCTCTGCTTCAAACAACCGTGACAGTGAGAGGAGGCAATGCCTCCATCGCGCTATGATTGGATGTGATCAGTTATGATTGGATATGATTGGTTTGTGCGATAAATTCTTCCTCTTCGTGCGCATTCTTAAATCAGCCCTAATGAAGACGATGGCGTTAATGGGAAAGCTAATTAAAAAGTAAGTAAACGACTCAGCCACTTATATATTTTTCTGGTTACTAGTGATTCTCCTCCTCATATACCATTTTCCTTGGTTGTTATTTGTCGCTGTGCCTTGTTTACAAAATATGCTATTGTTGATCTCTTAAACTTCATGAAATTGCACTGTCGATTGATGCTCTAATGTAATCTCGTTGCATCACTGCAATGACAATAAATTATTGTCATAGTAGGGTCAAGGCGTTTTTTTTTCAGATGTGGTCCTGTTCAGTATCGCAACTTGACATGTCTAAAATGTAAACAAGCTCTTAGAGTCTCTAAACAAGCTCTTTGCCATTGTACTGTACACTGAATTCTGAAAAATTGTTCTCTTTCAAGGGAACTCGCGTTGCGTCGAATCAGTTTTGGAACGCCTTTGCGTGATAGTGTTGTGAAGCAGGAATGAAATCAGTCCAATGGCATGACGAACATCATCGACCAGGAAACTATAAAGCACACCTGAATCAAACAGTGTTAGCTTCTGTGCCTTCAGCTAGCTCTCTGTGTGAAATGTCTCTGTCTATTTATCTATTTATTGTTTGTTTGTGACAAGCATATCAAGACACGCTTTTTGAATTGTGTGTCCCTCCTTGCCCTCTCTACATTAGAGAAATCAGTGTAACAGTGTCATTGTTTCGCCTGTAATTGACATTATATCCGCTTGTCTCGATTTGCGGTTTTACTTCCATAGAAACCATGGAAACACCAAAGACGCTCAAATAAATTATGTGTTTTATTAGACAGGCGAGAAACTGTTTGGATACCTTTATCGACAGAAAGCTAATCATTGTAATATAGCTCAAAAAAGATTTTGATTGTTTGAATCTCTTGTTTTCTGGATTTACCGCGAGTAATGTTTGTATCATGCCTCGGAGACAATATTATTCTGTCAAGTGGCTAACATAGCAAAATAAGATAGAGCTTTATGTGTAGGAACAGTAATACATAATTTTCTCCACCATACAATATATTTTAAATTTAATTGCATGCCATTTAGCTATCACGGAGTCACCAGATCAGCACGCTCCGCCCACTAGTTCACTCTCCCCGGAATTCTGATTCACTGCCCCTGCACATCATCATCAGCACACTCTATAAAGAGGCACTTCTCCTTCACTTCCTTGTCTGGTGTCGTCCTTACGTACACTTACAGACTCTACCCTGATACCTACCCGTGATTACTTACCTCAAGGATTCCTTAACCGAATTTCGTCATCTGTCATCTGTCTTCTACCTTCAGTCAGCCGTATCTTCTTTGACCACCTGCAATCAAGAAACCAAGATTAAGTATTAATTATTCAAGATTAATTATTCAACTCTGATTTTCTGTCTCTTACTCACCAGTCTCCATGGCTGTCCCACTCCGTGCTCTGCTGAATAAAGACCTTATTTATATTACTTACCTCTCTACTTCCCTCTGTTACGTGACAGAAGACCAGACCACAGGCAGAGCCCCACGGAGACTGCAGCGGATCGTCCCACCGATCCGTTTGCAGATCTGGTTTCTGCAGTTCGTCTTTCCCTTCTCCCTTCTACGTCTGACAATCCACCTGCCATTCCCGCTGATCTGATTCAAGCCGCACGTCAATCACTCCTGCACCCAGCACCTGCTGCCTCTGCTAGTCCCATGGCCCGCCCTGCAATATTCATCAGAGAGGCGGAGGATTGCGGCGGGTTCCTTCTACAGTGCTACCTGTATTTTGAGATGCAGTCTCACCAGTTCACCACCGATCGCGCCAGGGTAGTATTTGTCATCTCGCTGCTGTCTGGACGCGCCCTAAAGTGGGCTTAATCACTGTGGCAATCTTTCTTCAGTCACTTTAAAGAAGTGTTTGGACAAACCACCTCGGAACTATCTGTTCACGACCAATTATTCAACTTACGCCAAGCCAATAATTCTGTCAGTGCCAACACTCTCCAGTTCCGCACTCTAGCTGCCGCTAGTGGCTGAAATGAGACTGCATTGCTCACCGCCTTGTAGCGACTACGAGAATGAACCAATTGAAGCTTTTAGGTGACTGTTCATACATAATCCCACAAAGAGTCTTCACATTCCAGAATCAAATCACCAGACCCAGAGCCATAGGCTCCAGAGAATCCCCAACCGGAAGGACCTTTTATTGTTTAACTGAAGGAAGAACGTTGTCAATGTTTTATAATTTGGCAAAACAGATCTGTTCAGAAATGGTGAAACAAGAGGCCCTAACAAGAGGTCACCTGACCCCTGCGACTAACAGACTACGTCTTTCTTAAGGACCAAGGTCCCATGACAGAGATGTAAAACAGACTTCCCACTTCTTGAAGACCTTTGTGTAGTGAAGAGGCGGAGTCAGGAGAATCCATTTGCAGCATTTATTAGAATAGTCAAAACAGGCAAGGTCCAACAGTGGCAAACAGAACAGAGAAGGCAAGGCTGAGACAAACCAGGTAACCAGGCAAAGGGTCGAGGCAGGCAAAGAGAATCAGAGTCCAGTAAACAATCCGAGGTCAGGGCAGGCAGAGAGAATCAGAGTCCAGTAAACAGTCCGGGGTCAGGGCAGGCAGAGAAGGGTCAGCAACGATAAACAATCCAAGATCAAACACAGGAAACAAACTCAGGGAAATAACGCTCAGAAATGATGGCCGGGGCAGATCAAGACTTCGCACTGAATGAGTGTGTGAATGAGGCTTATATGAGTGTGTGTGAATGAGGTGCAGGTGTGAGTGCAATCAGTCCCAGGTATGAGGCATGATGGGAAATGGAGTTCGATGGGTAAAGTTAATATTCCGGAGACGGTTCCCTCCGGTGGTGAAGAGGAGGTGGTGCGGGAGCCTGCTTCGTTACACTTTGAATGACCTCATTGTTGAGACCTCTTAAAAACCACAGAGACAAGAGACTTTTCATATAAAAATGCATACAATCATCACAAAACAATTCTTGACGAACTTATAATCAAACATCGTTCAACTACATAATTCTATATTGTGTCTATGACCCCTGTATGCGTCTATTATGCTTAATCACATATAAGTTATCTAATTGTTGTAACTATTACCTGTGTGAATGAATGTGTATCGTGTCTCCCATCAATGCGACCACATATTCTTAATTCAGACGATGGCTTGATTTGAAATCTGTGTAAAAATGTTTATGTTCTTAAAATGGAAATTATGTCTAAACTGAATCCTCTGTTCGAGCTGATGAGTAAGCAGACCACAGATAACACATGATTCACGATGAGAGAAGGGGAGGGGATAGAAAAGACCCCCTTCTCAAATAACCATATAGTATCTTATTGTCCGAATTCCAAATTCCTCCAGGAGGCGGGACAAAACATTGGAGTTTAAAACCTTAGACCCGAACAGGACTTTAGTAGAATAATGCGCTAGAAGAATAGAACAAGTCAGGTGGACCTAACCAGCTTCCAACTTCAAAGACTTTCATTAATCCGCGCCAACACACCACGTGACTGGCTGTCCAAGATCTATCCAGGCACACGAGAAGACCAGCCACGCAACGGACCGAGAAACCCCTCTGACGCAGAGGAAAGGAATCCCCAAAAGCAACGCAAGGACAAGCAAATAGCCTCCAGACTCTTAGCTGAACTGGTGTATATTGATAAAATTGCATAACCCGCCTAAGAAACGATAGAAGGGTTAAATTAATGATTGATGGTTCGTTCAGGTCATGTCTTATAAGTGCATATAGAAACTTGGGATTTCACCATCTCACTCTTAAAACTCATTTCTTTCCTCACTCTCTTTCTTTCTGCAACTCGTATGAATGTATGTGTGCGTGTGTTTGCGTTAGATATTAGTTTTATGTTCTAGGATAATCAATAAAGTCTTGTTTATATTTTAAAGATAATTGTCTTGTGTTATGTGCTTACAGATTTATTGTCTTGAACTGCGATCTAAAGCTACCTATGCTTTTACCCTTGAATTATTTCTAAATTTAGCTGTTAGCTGGGAATTAGTCTTTCTTGGCCAGGATCCCAGGAAGATATTATATTTCCTAGAATTAATAATTGTTTATGCTTTCCGTTCATTGGATGAACTGATAAAATGATCATACTATTGATTCTGCTACATTAAATTCTGAAAATAATTAAACTATTAATTATTGATCATAATCTGTTATGAATAATAATTAGTTATATTTATACGGGCAGATAAACGCTACATATTATTGGTGGAGAATGCGGGCAGTTTAACCTAAATTGTAAGCATATACGAAGTAATTTATCTTTTCATTTTGTGCGGATGAGAGATCCGAACCTCCGAAAGTCTGTGTGTGACGTATGGAGAGCGCGCAGCGCGCGCCCTGTTTGAATGAATGCTGCTGCGTGAGTGGATGCACCCCAGAGAGAGCTGTTACACTAGTCTGTCTGCCTCCATATATGTTTTTATTTTCAACTGCAGTAAAATAACTCAAGTTATAAAATATCACACAACAATAAGGTAAGAATTGAGCGTGTTCCTCAATTTCTGAAATACCTTGATTATAGCTTACTGACGTCTGCGTGTTCCAGCGTCTTTCAAAGCTATACGTGTGTGTGTATCAGCCAGAGAGCTTAACGAAATTATACTGCAGTTATTAAAATAACCATATAAGAACGAATATTCTCCTCACAGAGCGATGAGCGTGTTCCTCATCTAACGTTATATTTATCTGATTCACAGTGCGTGTTCCACCGCGATCCGTGATAAACATCATAGAAGCCTTGGTTATATTTATCTGATTGTCAATGCGTGTTCCATTGCAGTCCCAGTAACAAACAGCTGTTTGTCTGTGTTTGCTTGTATGTTGGTGTCTGTTCAATGAATTCTCGTGTAAACACTGCGTGTGTCTGAGTGTAATTGAATAAGAGTTATTTTAAAGTTGTGTTCAAGTAAAGCTTGACATTGAAACTGAGCCAACAGTTAAGAACCCTGTTGTTCGTGTGCCCAGATAAACTTGGAGAGATACGATCCGCCGAGGTCGCCATCGTTCCATCTATTATAACGCAAAGCTGTCGCTTGCTTAAAGTTAATATCACTCTTATAGTGAAGCCCCACGTGAACAGCTACGAGTGGTGTCCCTTATTTGTACAGCTTGAAATGCGCCGACATTTCACGTGATATGATCGACTGTACGTGCATATTCTTTAAACATTGTTGAAATGCGCCCACATTTCATGTAACATGAATTTCGCCTAACGTTAACTGTTGACAAACTGTGCGCATTTCACGTGTTTGCCCACTAGAGTTTGTTTGGTCGCTATAGTTACGATCGTGACACGGAAGTCTTAACCAACGCTTCCGGGGGAACTGACCTCTCGCATGATCAGAGCCACAGGCTTTGGCCACAGTGTAAACAAACCCTTTTGGTGGCTTAGCCAGCTAGCCCTTTGCTAAGCTAACCAAAGCAGTTGTTACAGTGAGGCCTATATGCTAATGCCTTAAGCATTACTTACGGTTATCAGTAGTATTAACATCAATGGTTAAATACAGTGTCTGTTTGAACAACGCTAAAGTGATTTAACAATTTAAACACCTTGACTTTACACCTGTTGGTCTATTCTTCTTTCTTATTTACCTTTCCCATATCTTACTTAACCCATATTTTCCGTGAAAAGGTAGTCGTTTGCAATTATTAATTCCTTTACCTGCATTTTACTTGAAAAGGAAAATACTGGTTTATGATTATTAATTGTCAAATTCGAATTAGATTTTTTTTAAAGGGAATTATTAAATTAAAATTTAAATTCTATTTTTCTTAACAGGTAATTTCTAATGATTTCTCGATTTATTTTTAATAAATCTAATTTCATAATTTCTAAATTTCTCTTTTAGATCTAATCACTTCAGGCGAATAAGTCTTAAACTTTGAAAGTTAAGAACTTATTCCACCAACATTTTCCCTATTACAAAATATTGTTAGACTCATACTTGCTTCTTATTGTTATTGCGTTGTATCCTCCTTTTCTCATTTATTTCAGTTGTGGTTATAAACTTAACCATTCTATTTTACTTATTCATTTACCCCTTTATTTAATTTCCCTTTCTTATTTTGTCCACTATCATTATTACTTTCTGTCATCTTTATTACCTCTTCCTTATTTATTTATTTATTTTTTGCTTGGAAGTGACACACCTGAGCCTCAATAGGAGACATTGGTATCTCACTACGAGCTTCAAATAAATCCGAGATAACCCTCTCTTAAAAAGTTTTATTTGTGAATGTTTAGTTGTTTGGCAACTGTCAATTCTATACTCGTAGTTCGACAAAGGCTCCAGCCATTTGTGGATCCAATCTCCTTCCCTCCTTCCCTTCTCACATCTTTCCTGTGCTGTCCTGCTTTATTCCATCCCATTCTTCGCACTTGTAGGGAACATACCTGGGAGAACCATCAATCGATTCAAAAGAAAGAGAAAGATAATCTTTCCAAAGAAATCATTAGGTATTTGATTTTTAATCAAACCCTCTCTGTTCTCCATACTCTCCCTGCATCTGTTTACGCAATTTACAATTTGACATCTCATCCAAGATCAATTAACAGAGACAAGTTTTGAGCAACCGTCGCCTTCAAAGCATCCCTGCTGTAAGCGGTCCAACGGACAGTCTGTGGTGTCAATCCTGTCAAACTCAGAAAAGAGGTATCAGCATTATTGTTGTATTACTTTTCATTGTAAACATAAACAATAATATTGTTTACCTTTCTGGAAACAGATTATCTTTGATAGGAAGCATTTACGAGAAAAATAATATCTCTCCTAGTTATGAATTTTCTCTCTTGTTTTTTTTTTATTGGGTTTTAACCTCTCTCTCTCTATTTCCCTTACTCAGTTGAGTGACATAGTCCTCACATCACGAGTTGAAACCAGCTTTTCATTGATAGAAAATATTTATAAAAAATATTTCTCACATTGAAAAAAACAACAACAACCTGACAATTGAGATTTGTTTTAACCTTTTTCTCTCTCTTTCCCTCACTCAGTTGAGTGACGAAGTTTCCCCATCACTAGCCTACCTGTCTACACTGAGACCAACACGTAGACATTACAACATTTCACTATTGGTGTACCGTCACTGAAACGACACTTAGCTGTTCAACCACATATGGGCTTACATTCCACACAGGTCTGTGTCAGTCTCTTCACCCCAGCGTACCAACATGTCGTGGACGACGAACCCCACTGCCCAAAGGGACGACGTGGACGCCTGGCTCAGAGTCATTACAGACTGCCTCACACCAAAGACAATTGAACTGTTATTATTTTTAATAATAATCATAATTCTGAGAAGATTCCTGACACATGATTCAAGCCAGAACCACAACCATGTGGAACTAACCAAGATCACCTGTTCCTTAAGCAATGCCTTCACAGCCCAGCTGAAACTAAGCGACAAGCACATCACCCACCTTCAGGAGGAGCTGACATGTGCTCAGAGCCGCATAGACAATCTGGAAGTGAAAGTCCAGGACGACTTCAAGCGTCAAACCGCTGAGTTCCTGAGAGAGCTGATGCACACTCAACACTGCACAGACCAGCTCAAAGCAAAAGCTCAAGACAAACTCAAAGTGCCTGACGAAGTGGAGCAAGAAACAAAGAAACAACTTGATAAGCTCTAAGAAGCCCTTGCAGTCACTGAACGTGACAACTTAGAATTAAAGACTGTCCAAAAGCACCTGGTAAACCAACTCCAGTCTGCTGAACATCAGCTAGAGAAAGCCAAAGCTGACACTAAAGATAAGAACTCTGAAATTGATGCTCTGAAAGACCACCTGGAAATGTGCAGCGCTGAAATGGACCATCTGACCCAACAGCGAGATGATGCCAACGACGAGCTCTACGCGGTCAGAGATGAACTCCAGCACATTTTCCAACAGAAACCAGAGCCAAGAAGGGAGAGACCTCCCTCAGCATCACCCCTGCTAAGCAGAACAGAGTCCTCCCTCCAAGAACTGGCATACAGTGAAAGAAGTGAATGGCCACAACCCAAAACGTCACAGGCCTTCACCACAGAACTGTTCACTGCCAACAAGCAACGAGAGCTCACCCAGGCAGACTCCAAAGCTGCACAGGGGATGACCTTTAAGGATCTCAACCAGCTGGTTAAGAATATCATTCAGTTCAACCCGAACTCCACAGAGGGTCCCGACATCCAGACCTACATCCGAGATATCAACTTCCACCTAGAGGTGAGACCACATATGACTGACAGAGACAGGTTCTACCTCCTCAGATCCACATCCAGTCCAGAGGTACGAAGCGTCCTAGACCGACAACCTGCTCATGTCAAGTCAAACTACCAGCTGCTATGTGCGACACTGATTAAAGAATTCACAGGCCCAGAGTCGGAACACGGTGTGTTAATCGCCTTGGAAACCAAACAAGGTCGACAAGAGACTCCCCAAGCCTACTACCACCGCTTTCGACAAGCTTACTTTGGTGCACATAACAAACCTGAACATGAGGAGGATGTGAACTTCAAAACCCTCTTCCTGAGAAACCTGCACCCGGGATTGAGTTATCATCTTGGTGTCATGGCCAGCGCAGACACAATGACAATCCAACAGCTACGTGACCTGACACACAAGGCCTACATCAAACAAAAGATGTCCTCAAAGAAAGGTTTGAAAACATCCACAGTTTCAAACTCCTTCAGCCAAGACACAAGTCTTGCACTGGAAGACAACCAGTGGCATGACAACACAGTTCTTCGTAAGAAGCACAGAGAACGTGACTCCCATGCCGCTGACAGATACCACACCAACCGAGTGGAAAAGTCATGGGACCACCCACGCTTCTCAAGTAACCCACAAGAAGGAAACCACTGGAAACCTAACTGGAGATCCAAAGGCCATCGACCAACGCATCCAGAAGCACTCCATGTGGGTACTCAACAACGAAACCCACCTTGGCACCACTCAGTTAAACACAGCACAGAGTATGCCCAAGAACCAGGCAGTTTAACCTCAGAAGACATGGAGCAACTAATGAGGCAACTGAAAGTTCTCATCGGAAATGTGGTAAACATGCATGACGAACAGGATGACGATGGAACGGAAGACCACCGATTCATCTGATACACCTTCATAATGAAGATGACGACCACTTGTTCTACAACAACACAGAACAAAGTGGTCTCTCACAGTCAACCACTGACAAACACCCAGAGGTACCAGAAAACACCATCCTGGCTACCCATCACTCATAAAGAAACCACCAAACGAGCTCCAAACTCAAGAACCATGTGTGTGCTACAGCAACAACAGTAAGCACAGAAGGTCAGAAAGTCTGTCACAACCAGAAGGCATCATCGGAGGAATGCAACAACGGAGACCAAGTTTCGCACTACATCTTCACACATCCTAGCCAAACTACCTCCCAATGTCTGCCAGAGAACTTCCTGCCTTACTGGAGTGACCCCCAGCAGATCACAGAAGATCCCTTTTCCAAGGCAAAATGCAACAAGCTCATCAAAGCTAAGCCATCAAGCAAAGGGGGGAGCAAAACAGACTGAAACAGATCTGACCATACATATATACATACATACATGCACTACACAACACCCCTAACATACTCACTAACATACAGAAGTTAACCACCTCTACCCTGCAAAACATTCAACAAATATGTTTTCCCCCACAGGTAGAAACTAACTTCAGAAACTAGCTTAACAACTTAGCTACACTTACCATAGGAAACATGGTAACTACCCATCCAACAAGTACACCTGAGAACACCTCTCACTACATCATGATACCTGACACCTTAGCTGCGCAACCGTAGTTATAAGTCATATCAGGAACACTCAACTGCTTTGTTTTGTTTTCCTTCTTCCTTCCTTTCCTTCTTCTTTTATTAGGTAAAATGCCTGTCCACCCCATAAGGGTCAAGGTCACAATAATAGGATTGACACACCACTCCTATATTTGTAAGTCACCTTAAAACGAATGTGAGCCAGAGAACTCCCTGCATCATTCGTATCACAAATTGAAAGGTAAATTGGTCTAAACCTAGAACAATTTAGAAGAGAATAAAACAAACAAATCAAATTTAGTCACAAAGTTGATCAATCACCGTACCAGAACAAACTAGAATGACGGTCCTAAAATTTAACTAAACTTTATTCAACGTGATTGACTATATTGTGAGAGTGAACCTGTTTAGGCCTAGACAATCTAATGCCCTGCATCAGTAAAGTGACCAGTCATGGAGGTGTTGTCTTGTTGTTTGCTGTGTGTGTTTGCTTCCTCTACCCGTTTCTCCAGCGTTCACCGATGTCTTCTTCTCAACACATCGTCGAACGAAGGGGGGATATGTAGCGACTACGAGAATGAACCAAACACAATTGAAGCTTTTAGGTGACTGTTCATACATAATCCCACAAAGAGTCTTCACATTCCAGAATCAAATCACCAGACCCAGAGCCATAGGCTCCAGAGAATCTGCAACCGGAAGGACCTTTTATTGTTTAACTAAAGGAAGAACGTTGTCAATGTTTTATAATTTGGCAAAACATATCTGTTCAGAAATGGTGAAACAAGAGGCCCTAACAAGAGGTCACCTGACCCCTGCGACTAACAGACTACGTCTTTCTTAAGGACCAAGGTCCCATGACAGAGATGCAAAACAGACTTCCCCCTTCTTGAAGACCTTTGAATGACCTCATTGTTGAGACCTCTTAAAAACCACAGAGACAAGAGACTTTTCATCTAAAAATGCATACAATCATCACAAAACAATTCTTGACGAACTTATAATCAAAAATCGTTCAACTACATAATTCTATATTGTGTCTATGACCCCTGTATGTGTCTATTATGCTTAATCACATATAAGTCATCTAATTGTTGTAACTATTACCTGTGTGAATGAATGTGTATCGTGTCTCCTATCAATGCGACCACATATTCTTAATTCAGACGATGGCTTGATTTGAAATCTGTGTAAAAATGTTTATGTTCTTAAAATGGAAATTATGTCTAAACTGAATCCTCTGTTCGAGCTGATGAGTAAGCAGACCACAGATAACACATGATTCACGATGAGAGAAGGGGAGGGGATAGAAAAGACCCCCTTCTCAAATAACCATATAGTATTTTATTGTCCGAATTCCAAATTCCTCCAGGAGGCGGGACAAAACATTGGAGTTTAAAACCTTAGACCCGAACAGGACTTTAGTAGAATAATAGTAGAAGAATAGAACAACAAGTCGGGTGGAGCAGACGATGGTTATAGTAACCATGTAGACGCGTAGAGACAAAGAACCCAAATTAAGATCAGAAGAACGGGTTCAACAGCTTCATCCAAGCCATCCTCATCTACTCTCGTCTCAATTTTCTTTCTTTCCTAAGTTTTCCTTTATTTTCTCGTTAAAAGTCTCGGTTCTAAGTTAAGTTTTGCTGCAAAGTTTCGTTTTAACGTTTCAACTGCAAAACCAGCTTCCAACTTCAAAGACTTTCATTCATCCGCGCCAACAAACCACGTGACTGGCTGTCCAAGATCTATCCAGGCACACGAGAAGACCAGCCACGCAACGGACCGGGAAACCCTTCTGACGCCGAGGAAAGGGAATCCCCAACAGCAACGCAAGGACAAGCAAGTAGCCTCCAGACTCTTAGCTGAACTGGTGTATATTGATAAAATTGCATAACCCGCCTAAGAAACGATAGAAGGGTTAAATTAATGATTGATGGTTCGTTCAGGTCATGTCTTATAAGTGCATATAGAAACTTGGGATTTCACCATCTCACTCTTAAAACTAATTTCTTTCCTCACTCTCTTTATTTCTGCAACTCGTATGAATGTATGTGTGCGTGTGTTTGCATTAGATATTAGTTTTATGTTCTAGGATAATCAATAAAGTCTTGTTTATATTTTAAAGATAGTTGTCTTGTGTCATGTGCTAACATATTTATTGTCTTGAACTGCGATCTAAAGCTACCTATGCTTTTACCCTTGAATTATTTCTAGATTTAGCTGTTAGCTGGGAATTAGTCTTTCTTGGCCAGGATCCCAGGAAGATATTATATTTCCTAGAATTAATAATTGTTTATGCTTTCCGTTCATTGGATGAACTGATAAAATGATCATACTATTGATTCTGCTACAGTAAATTCTGAAAATAATTAAACTATTAATTATTGATCATAATCCGTTATGAATAATAATTAGTTATATTTATACGGGCGTATAAACGCTACAGCCTTTCAACAAGGACTCAATGCTGATATCCGTCAACTGATGGTTGTTTATGACGATGCAATGGGTATTGAGAACTTCATCCAAAAGACCATCAGAGTTTCTCAACGTCTCACCATTTGCTTTCTCCTGAACCCTGCTGTGTATCCTCCACCCTCTGCACCATTAGTCGTCCTTCCAGCCCCTGAACCTATGCAGGTAGACTCCTACCACCTAACACATGCGGAGCGTCAGAGGAGAATTCTCCATCAACTGTGAGTTTACTGTGGGAGAGAGGGACATGTCGTCACCGCCTGTCCAGTTCGACTATCACGCCCAGCGGTGAGTACTATTCAACTTCCACCTCAAATAAACTCTTAATCCCATACAACTGTACATGTCCTAACCCCCTGCATTTGTGTCTCAGCACAAGCTCTCATCAACTCGGGTTCCGTGGGGAACTTCATCTCCACCCAACTTCTCCAAAAACTAAATGTCCATAAGAAACGCTGCTCTCAGGATTTGAGGATTCACACCATCCAAGGGAAGCCGCTGGGTCGTGGTCGTATCTGGTACTTCTCTTCCACACTGACGCTCCGCATCGGATGCCTGCATACTGAAGAGATCACGTTCATGGTGCTGGAAGGATCGACCGCAGACCTCATCCTGGGACACCCGTGGATGTCACAACATCAACTACATATCAACTGGAGCCCCGAGGAAGTATTGCAATGGAGTGATGCCTGTTTCCAATCCTGTCTCTGCTCTGTTCAAAAATCTTCAAAGTCTCATTCACTTTCATTTACCACTCCAAAACCACCATCATTCTCACTCAATTCTACCACCGTTGAGAGCCTGGAGGTGGATCACAAGGTGGAGATTCCTCCGGAATAACGGGCGTTCCAGAATGTCTTCAGTAAGCGGTTGGCAACCCAACTTCCACCACATCGGCCATGGGACTGTGCAGTCGACCTACTGCCTGAGGTTACTCTGCCCAAAGGCAGAGTATATGCACTTTCCATCCCAGAGCACAAGGCCATGGAGGAATATAACCAGGAGAACCAGGAGACACTTCAACAACGATTAATCAGACCATCTACATCCCCAGCCGCTTCAAGCTTCTTCTTCGTTGCTAAAAAGGACGGAGGCTTCAGGCCGTGCATTGACCACCATCACCTCAACTCCCAGACTGTAAAGTACAGCTATCCACTTCCTCTGGTTCCGGCAGCTCTGGAACAGCTACGGGGAGCACGCATCTTCTCCAAGCTGAACCTGCGGAGCTCATACAACCTCATCCGTATACGCCGAGGTGAAGTGGAAAACTGCCTTCGTTACCCCATAAGTACACTACGAATATCGGGTCATGCCGTATGGCCTGTCCAACTCGCCTGTCTTCCATGGCTATATGAATGAGGTGTTCCGAGAATTCCTCCAACGATTCGATATGGTCTAAATAGACAACATCCTCAACTATTCCCGGGAACCTGGCTGAACATCGCCTCCACATGACGAAGGTCTTAGAGAAGCTCCACCATCACCATCTCTACCTTAAGCTGGAGAAGTGCGAGTTCCATACCACCTCCGTCCACTTCCTGGGGTATGTCATCGATCAACATGGCATCTAGATGGACCAGAGGAAGGTGGATACTATCCGGAACTGGCCTCAACCCACTACCATCAAGGAGCTCCAACGCTTTCTAGGATTTGCAAACTTCTACAGACGGTTTATTCACAATTATAGCCTTCTCAGTTCACCTCTGACCTCTTCACTCAAGGGCCAGCCCAAGTCTCTGTCCTTAACCCCGTCAGCATCTGAAGCATTTATACAACTCAAGGAGGCCTTCCAAACCACTCTGATCCTGGTCCACCCAAATCCAGATCTCCTGTTCGTCATCGAGGTTGACGCCTCATCTACCGGGGTCAGAGCGGTCCTCTCTCAGCGGCAGGGTGATCCTCCTAGACTCCATCCATTTGGCTTCTATTCCAAGAAGCTGTCCTCGGCGGAGCAGAACAACGACATTGGTAATCGTGAGCTGCTCGCCATCAAGCTAGCTCTGGAGGAGTAGAGACACTGGCTGGAGGGAGCACATCACCGATTCGAGGTTATCACAAATCATCGAAACCTCGAATATCTGCGTGAAGCTAAAAGATTGAACCCACGTCAAGCCTGGTGGGCTTTATTCTTCACCAGGTTTGATTTCACCATCTCATATCGACCTGGGAATAAGAACTGTAGGGCAGATGCCTTATCACATCTTCATCAGCCTGATCCTGAAGATTCCTCTCCCGAACCTATTCTCCCTCCAGCCATGATCGTCAGTCCTTTCAAATGGGCCATCAATGAGCAAATTACCTAGGCTACTCGCTCCAACTCAGCTCCGCCGGGAGGTCCAGAAGGGTTCCTCTACATTCCACCCACCTGTCGCCTGCCCCTTCTGGACTCAGCTCATACATCTCCGGGCTCTGGACACCCAGGTAGCTGACATCCCCTCTCGCTTCTACGTCAATGCTACTAGTGGCCCACCATGACTCAGGATATCTCCCGGTACATTAAAGGATGCTCAGTCTGTGCCATTACCAACACTACCCGGAAACTTCCTGAAGGAAAGCTGGTTCCCCTGCCAATTCCACATCATCTATGGTCACATCTGGGCATCGACTTTATGACTGACCTTCCGCCATCAACTAACCACACCTGTGTATTTGTCATTGTGGATCGTTTCTCAAAGGCATGTAAGTTGATTCCCCTCAAGGGATTGCCTACTGCCTTTGAAGCGGCCAAAGCATTATTCCAGAATGTTTTCCGTCACTTCGGCCTTCCCAAAGACATTGTATAGGACCGGGGTCCCCAATTTATCTCTCGGGTCTGGCGAGCCTTCTTCAAGCTCCTCGGAGTATCCGTAAGTCTGTCCTCCGGTTACCATCCTCAAACTAACGGCCAGACTGAGCGGAAGATCCAGGAAATCGGGAGATACCTGAGGTCCTACTGCCATCAGAACTAGGATAGCTGGAGCTAATTCCTCCCGTGGGCGGAAAACGGCCAGAACTCCTTACGACAATCCACCAAAGGGCTCACCCCTTTCCATTGTATCCTGGGATACCAACCTCCATTATTCCCCTGGTCAGGTGAGTCCTCAGAGGTTCCAGCTGTCAACCACTGGTTTGAGCAGAGCGAGAGGGTATGGGCATCTCCAACAGGCAGTGCGGAGACACAAGAGACAAGAGGACAAGTCAAGTCAAGTCACCTTTATTTATAAAGCGCTTTTAACAGTATGGATTGTTTCAAAGCAGCTTTACAGTGATAATAGAAATTACCATAACATATTGTTTAGGCTTTACCACAGCTCTAGGAAAAAAGTTATTGTCCAGCTAAAGTTAGTTTTGATTGATTCACTTCCGTTGCGAAGATCATTAGTTATTAACATAGGGGCTGCTAACACGACACCGTTCTAACAGAAAAACCCTTAACATGCTCCGGCAGCACATCCGCATAAAACAGTGCCTGGTGTCTCGAGAACGCACTCCCTGAAATAGGTTTGAAGGTGCAAACAATTATCCGTTATCTCTGCGCAAACCTCAAAAATGCGAACCCGTGAAAATGCAGACGGCGCACACATGCGCATCACGTGTTCAGTCGATAGGTATGTGTGTTTGAATATATATGTGCGCAGGCGTGTAGTCCTTCACAAATCAACCCTCAACAAACTACTTGCCTGGGTTAAAAATTTATAATACAGAATTTTTGTCGCATCTGCATAGCCACGCGAACCGGAATTTTCCCAACAAAGTTTTATCTGTACAAAGGTAAAGGGAAGGAGGCCTTCACAGTAGAGAGACTAGTTGACACTTCAGGAACTTCGTCGTGTCCAAGAGCAGTTCCTTCATCAGATCTGGATACGGCCTGGATCCGGCGGACTGTGGTAAACCTTGGGATAAACAGAGAGACTACTATTAGAGCAGACGCCATTATCTAAACTATGCAGCCTAACATTGAATTCTAGAAGTCTATAATGTGTTATGTGTATGCTAGGCCAAAGATATGTTTTTAGTCTAGATTTGAACTGACAGATTGTGTCTGCTTCCTGGACAATGTTAGGGAGATTGTTCCAAAGTTTTGGTGCTAAAGGATCTACCGCCAGCAGTCAATTTTGATATTCTAGGTATTATCAATTGGCCGGAATTCTGAGATCACAATAGACGTGAAGGACTATAATGTGTTAAGAGCTCGCTCAAGTACTGGGGAGCTAAACCATTTAGTGCTTTGTAAGTAATCAGCAGTATTTAAAAATGTATACAATGTTTAATAGGGAGCCAATGCAGTGTTGACAGAACCGGGCTAATATGGTCATACTTCCTGGTTCTGGTAAGAACTCGAGCTGCTGCGTTTTGGACCAGCTGTAGTTTGTATATTAAGCGTGCAGGGCAACCAATCATAATAGCATTACTATAATCTAGCCTTGATGTCATGAACGCATGAACTACTTGTTCTGCATTTTTCATTGAGAGCATATGATGTAATTTAGATATATTTTAAGATGAAAAAATGCGGTTTTACAGATAGTAGACACGTGACTTTCAAATGAAAGATTGGTATCAAAGAGCACACCCAGGTTCCTAACCGACGACGAGGACTTGACAGAGCAGCCATCAAGTGTTAGACAGTATTCTATGTTATTACTTGAAGTTTTTTGTCCAATAATTAGAATCTCTAATTTTTCAGAATTAAGTAGTACGAAATTGCAAGTCAACCAGTTTTTTATATCTTGTTAAAAGTTATTATTAAGTTATAAGTTATTGTTAATCCGTTAATTTTGTGAATTGGTAAGTTTCATCAGGGCGTGAAGAAATATAGAGCTGAGTATCATCAGTGAAAACTAATGCCATGCTTCCTAATGATATCTTCTAAGGGTAGCATGTACAGAGTGAACAGCAACGGTCCTAGTACTGAGCCAATACTGTAGTAGACAGTTGCATAGTTTTAATTTTCTCCCTGATATTATCATTCTTGTAAGTAAAGAAGTTCATAAAGTCATTACTGCTGTTCTGCTTGGAAACGTCTGGGTTAGAAGCTTTATTTTTCGTTAGTTTAGCTACTGTTTCAAATAAATACCTAGGGTTTTGTTTATTTTCTTCTAATAGGGTTGAAAAATAAGCAGATCTAGCAGTTTTTAAGGCCTCTCTGTAAGCAATCGAGCTCTCTTTCCATGAAAAGCTAAATACTTCTAGTTTTGTTTTCTTTCAGTTGCGCTCCATTTTTCTTGCCACTCTCTTAAGGGCCTGAGTGTGCTCGTTGTACCATGGCGTTGGACTATTTTCTTTAATCTTCTTTAAGCGCAAAGGAGCAACTGTGTCTAAAGTGCTGGAAAAGAGAGAGTTAAAAGTTTCTGTCTCAATATCGAGTTCTTCTGAGCTATCTGGGATGCTGAGATGATGAAACTGATCAGGAAGAACTGATCAGGAAGATCAGTTCTACCGACAACCGTAGAACATCTACCACTCGTTACCAACCAGGCCAGAAGGTGTGGCTCTCGACACGGGACATCCGTCTCCGCCTGCCTTGCCGTAAACTGAGTCCCCGGTAAATAGGTCCATTCACTGTGCAGAGGCAGCTCAACAAGTTCACCTACAGGCTAAACCTTCCACCTCACTACAGAATTTTACCATCTTTCCAAGTGTCACTCCTTAAACCTCACTCTGAACCCATGTTTTTTTCACCAACAGAATCTGGTGGTGATGAGGTACCTCCTCCTCCCAACATCGCAGAATAGGAAGCTATCTACCAGTCCTACGCTGGAGTAACTCATTGACTGGGAGGATTAAGGTCCTGAGGAGCCCTCCTGGGTAGCTCGTCAAGACATCCTCGATCCAGCGCTCCTCACACAATACCATACTGAACACCCAGATCGACCGTCTCCCAGGGGTCGAGGTAGGCCCCGTCGTCATCATCCCATCCAGCCGTCAGGAACCGCCTGTGGAGGAGGGGGTACTGTCATGGAGTCACCAGATCAGCACGCTCCGCCCACCCATTCACTCTCCCCGGAATTCTGATTCACTGCACCTGCACATCATCATCAGCACACTCTATAAAGAGGCACATCTCCTTCACTTCCTTGTCTGGTGTTGTCCTTACGTACACTTACAGACTCTACCCTGATACCTACCCATGATTACTTACCTCAAGGATTCCTTAACCGAACTTCGTCTTCTATCATCCGTCATCTGTCTTCCACCTTCAGCCAGCCGTATCCTCTTCGACCACCTGCAATCAAGAAACCAATATTAACACTCAGCTAAGTTCATCATTCAACTGTGATTCTCTGCCTCATACTCACCAGTCTCCATTTGCTGTCCCACTCCATGCCTCTGCTCAATAAAGACCTTGTTTATATTACTTACCTGTCTACAGTTTTTATTAATATGATATTCTAATATCAATCTAGCTAAAAGTGTCTCATACCAGCCACTGAGTGAGCACACATACCATAACTTTCAACACACTAATGTATTTTTAGTATGATTGCTTTGACCAGTAAAACAGCTGCTTTACCCCACAATTTTAATTAATCAGATAAAGTGACCTGTATGAGTAGTAATTCAGCCCTCACAGCTATTTCATTAGAATGAAATAAAATAATGTGAATTTAAGTGATCAAACATAATTGTAACAAAGTTCAAGTTCAGGGAAGAAGGAGGCGGACATTAAATGCAACTATATTCATAAAATAAACAAACAACAACAACAAAAATTAGCGGCAGCGTTCCACTGCGCCATATAGGCATATAATAAAAGCATCAATGTAAAATATCCCACTCTCGGCCTTGCCCTGCTTCATACCACAGTAACATTAATAAAACTTTAATACTTTCGCATGAGCCCCATCTGATTGCTTCCATTGGCTGTGGAGGTGAAGATGACACCTCCCATGACTCCACACTCATTTACAAAGTCATCAAGCTACACCCTTTTAATTGTTTTGAAGAAGCGACCTCTAGTGGAAAAACTTACATACTGTGCCTTTGATGTAATTGAAAAAAAATATTCCTACAAATATTTATAATAGGAATGCCAGCTAAAATAATTATTCAGTTTCTTTTTAGAAGAATGAGGCATGCACCCTATTTCTTATCACAAATGCCATTTAAGATTTAAGGTAAACTATTGGTGACAACTGAAAACTGACCAGGTTATATACCAAAACAAAATGCAACATTGTCACAGTGCTGTAGAAATGTATCCATGTATCTTGTAGAAATGTATGTGATGGTAAATACTTTCAAGATCAGATTGATATACTGTATGTTAAGACAACATTAATGGATCAATGCCTACTTAATCATTGCATCTTTTGTCTGTCATTAGTCAAGATCTCACCTTTATTTTACTTTATGCAATACAGATAGTTTCAAAGCAGGACATTTTTTGAAAGTCCATTTTGAGCTGAGAACAAAGTTTAAAATGTATTAAATTTTAATGTTAGCAGGTGGCCTGATATGACAAGATAGCAAATGAGCTTTAGTGGTTAGGGTAACCCTAACCCTCTCCTGACTCAGATAAACTCTGTCTATGACCACACCTCAAGGTAATCAGCGGGCCAAAAACTCCTGGTCGTTGGCGCAAGAAGTGACAGTGGAAACTAGGGTTGGGTACCGAAACGCGGTGCCAATAGGGAACCGGTTCTGACGTAAACAGTAGTAACCAGACCGAATAAGAACGAAAATTTCGGTGCCTGATTTCGGTGCCTGACTCTCTGTGTCATAAGGCGCACACACGCAAGGTCTCTCGCTCTCTCCCTCTCCTTCTCCACCGTGCGCGGACTATCCACCTTATTCCTGACGAGCTTACTGCGTTTTTAATTATGGGTGGCACTTCCGGTTTAGGGAACTTCCATTCAAAATGACTGAAACGAATCATTTCAAATCATAAGGTTGCCCTACAAATAAAGCTGATCCGTCAGTTTGACTTAATGAGCTATCGATTTTCTTTCATGTTTTATCTAAGAATAACATGAGAATAACGTTACACTTGGTATTTTAATGTGACATGTTATAACAAGAATATCTATAGTAAGAGCTCTGCATTCTTTTCCTCATGATTATTTTCTTTTTTCCTTTTGAATTCCGCTGTAATAGTATGACAAAGGTCAACATATACTGCACATTTGTGGTCTGTTCTCAACGATTTAATTTACGATATATGCCATTAATAATTCACTGGAATCCTCCCCAAATCCTCACGTCTCTTTCCAGGTTTGGTTTCACAGGTAAATACAATTTATTATCTGTCAAAATGACTGAAATCACTTTAAAATAGTATCACACAATTCTGAAGTAACACATTTTTTTTATTATTAGTACGTATGTTACATAATACAGATTACCACAGTGATATTTAACCGACCGATTTTGCTGTGGAAAGATGCTTTTGGGGTTATTCATGGTCTGTTGAAAATACCTTGTTGATGCTTTTACACTTTTAAATGTCCTTTTAATGTTCAATGGTTGAAGGGTGAGTATAATAATGTAATGTCATCGTACACGGTTTAAAAATATATATATTATTGCGTCCATAGAGCTAGTCTTTCACTGATTGTTTACAGCTTAACGGAAGTTACACCCATAATTCGCGCAAAGCGTCATGGGGCGCAGGAATACTGTGGATACGGTTTGGAGCACAGTCTGTTCTGTCACGCATGCGCGCTCTTGCTCGCTCGCCCTAGATACCGGGAGATTCCTGGAGACTCCCGGAACGTCTGCTGATAGCGAGGGGATTAATGAAGATGCCGAAGACAAAACGCTCCAAGGTTTGGCTGCATTTCAGGTGTAAAATTACGCGTCAGAGCGCCCTCCGGGTGTGCCAATTGTCTGAAGCCCATATAGAATCACGCCAATATATTGGCTGATGGCGCGGGCGCCGCCTCGACGCTCTTACATCGTCATATTATATTAGCGCGCCATCATCTGCTCCTCAGAGTTCTCTGCCGAAAAAGGAAGCTTGTCGGCAGCGCGAGGAGTTTGGCTGCGAACGCAGCGTCTCGTTCCCTATTCAGAGAACATAGGTTACACCAGTAACCAGAGACGTTCTCTTTCATAAGTTCACTCAAAGCTGCGTAGCTAAGACGCAGTGGGAACGAAATACCAAACTCGCCAAGCTAAGCGCTGCCGTAACTAGTACAATGACCAGATAACTTACATGACTGGTTCAAGCAGACAAAACAAGGGAACCTGTAGCCATGTCGAGATTAGATTACCCTGGTAGTAATCTCTATTAATCTCCAGTATTATTTCATTGTTTGATACAATATTGCTTTATTTGATAGTATGTAAATGAGAATTTTTATTTTATATTGGTTTATTTATTATTACCATATGTTACTTGTATTTATATTGTTTAAATATTTAAGTTAATATTGTGTCCAGTTTGGCCCTGTAAATAAAAGGGTATTATTTTTTTTACGAAGTGTGTGCGGTTTCGTTTTCTTACCGTTTCAAGAACCGTTTAAGCACCGAAACCGTTTAAAAAATACCGAGTAGGTACTGGTATCTGATAAAACCCAACCGATACCCAACCCTAGTGGAAACACAGCTCTTATTGTTGCTCTTAGGACCTGGTGGGCCTCAAACTTATGGTGATACTATTTATCTAGATTAGGTATGGTGAAGATCACAAGTCTTCATTAGACCTAGATTAGGTCTATTTAACGGCTGACTTTGAAGAATGCTCATTATGTTACACCCAATATTGCACATCTGCAAATTATACATGCAGTCTCATTTGCGTACAGTATGTAATTAGCATTATGACACTTGATCAAGCATCAATGTTATTATATTAGTGTGAGGTCACACTGGTATATCAGTATATTGATTATGAGAGCTTATTAGATTGTTCACTGCTGTCATACTTGCCTGCTTGAAGCTTGAAGAATATTCCCTCATTAACACAAAAGCTCTGCTAGAAAAGAGAGTCTTGTGATTCAGTACTAATGCAACCTCCAATGTATCCCACAATTAAAGAGAAATGGAGAAATCTATCCTGGGCTATGTACCACTTTTAAAAGATTCCCTTAGAATCAGATGGTCATAATTGCATAGTGCATGGTTCTCATTTAGCCTCACCTGCAAGTGTGATGAGGCAAACAGACAGGCCCAGTAGAATCTGCATGTTGAGATCCAGAGCGAGCGCCTGGGCTTCAACACCAGCTGATGGACAGTGACCGGTCGGCTGGCACACACACACCCTGATGGTGAGAGTGGTGGTGCTGGACAGAATGGGGGAACCGCTGTCTCTGATCACCACTGGAAGATAATAGTGTGTGCGATCATGTTGGGTGAAGGTGCTCCGCCGTGCCAGAATGCTAGCTGTGTTATCTGCAACAGTTTCAGATTACCATACAATTATATACACACAGTGCATTAAAAAAAAAATCCAGAAGACTTGATCATTTGATCTGTATATCAGTGGCATGCAGTGCTTTTCTGAAATGAGGAGGCAAAGTCCTCATTATTTTATAATGCTTTATTTTAATCCAATGTAAATTAATGTTCCAGTTGCACTTAATGTTGACAAATTTTCCAGGTTAAATAAACATTACAGTTTAAAAAAAAGCAACCAATAATTTCTAATTTGTATTTTTAAATGATCCATTTAATTAATGGTGTTTTCATTCAATCTAAATATCTCTTCAAGTTAGTATTTTTAAGAATTATAACATTTAATAATAAAAATGATTACATTATGTTTTTCATCTTAATTAACAGCCATAAGTTAAATGGTTATCCAAACCCCAAACTATCATCTACAGGTCCTTCTCAAAAAATTAGCATATTGTGATAAAGTTAATTATTTTCCATAATGTAATGATAAAAATTAAACTTTCATATATTTTAGATTCATTGCACACCAACTGAAATATTTCAGGTATTTTATTGTTTTAATACTGATGATTTTGGCATACAGCTCATGAAAACCCAAAATTCCTGTCTCAAAAAATTAGCATATTTCATCCCACCAATAAAAGAAGTTTTTTTAATACAAAAAAAAAGTCAACCTTCAAATAATTATGTTCAGTTATGCACTCAATTGTCAATACTTGGTCGGGAATCCTTTTGCAGAAATGACTGCTTCAATGCGGCGTGGCATGGAGGCAATCGCCCTGTGGCACTGCTGAGGTGTTATGGAGGCCCAGGATGCTTCGATAGCGGCCTTAAGCTCATCCAGAGTGTTGGGTCTTGCATCTCTCAACTTTCTCTTCACAATATCCCACAGATTCTCTATGGGGTTCAGGTCAGGGGAGTTGGCAGGCCAATTGAGCACAGTAATACCATGGTCAGTAAACCATTTACCAGGGGTTTTGGCACTGTGAGCAGGTGCCAGGTCGTGTTGAAAAATGAAATCTTCATCTCCATAAAGCTTTTCAGCAGATGGAAGCATGAAGTGCTCCAAAATCTCCTGATAGCTAGCTGCATTGACCCTGCCCTTGATAAAACACAGTGGACCAACACCAGCAGCTGACATGGCACCCCAGACCATCACTGACTGTGGGTACTTGACACTGGACTTCAGGCATTTTGGCATTTCCTTCTCCCCAGTCTTCCTCCAGACTCTGGCACCTTGATTTCCGAACGACATGCAAAACTTAGCTCAGGTCAGGCGCTTCTGCCGCTGTTTCTGGTTCAAAAGTGGCTTGACCTGGGGAATGCGGCACCTGTAGCCCATTTCCTGCACACGCCTGTGCACGGTGGCTCTGGACGTTTCTACTCCAGACTCAGTCCACTGCTTCCGCAGGTCCCCCAAGGTCTGGAATCGGTCCTTCTCCACAATCTTCCTCAGGGTCCGGTCACCTCTTCTCGTTGTGCAGCGTTTTTGCCACACTTTTTCCTTCCCACAGACTTCCCACTGAGGTGCCTTGATAAAGCACTCTGGGAACAGCCTATTTGTTCAGAAATTTCTTTCTGTGTCTTACCCTCTTGCTTGAGGATGTCAATGATGGCCTTCTGGACAGCAGTCAGGTCGGCAGTCTTACCCATGATTGCGGTTTTGAGTAATGAAACAGGCTGGGAGTTTTTAAAAGCCTTAGGAATCTTTTGCAGGTGTTTAGAGTTAATTAGTTGATTCAGATGATTAGGTTAATAGCTCGTTTAGAGACCCTTTTCATGATATGCTAATTTTTTGAGACAGGAATTTTGGGTTCCCTTTCGTTGTCACTCCGAGTTACGTCGGATGACGACGAATGGGGTTTCGCTTAGAAAGCCTATCAACTTCGAGTATTACAAAACGAGCCAATGGCAAAGAAATGCCATGGGTCTGCGGAATTTGCATGACGTAACTCCGCCCCACCTCATGGGTATAAAAGGAGGAAGTCCGCAACAGCAGTTTATGTTTTCGCTTCGGAGCCAAGTTTATTCTTCTCTCCACAAGCCATCGCTGAATTGTCAGCTTCACGAACGAGTGCCTCGAGTGTTGGTGTGACGGCGATCTACGGCGAGAGCGTGCTTCCTGCTGATCTGCTGCAGTGATCTGCCAGTCGGCGCGTTTCTCCCCGGGTGCAACGCCCCGTTTTCTCACTAAAAGAGCTTACACTAGGCACGTCTTTTTAAAGATGCCTCGCCCGTGTACTTCTGGTTGCGGCAGATTGGTATCGGACTCTGATGGGCACGAGCGTTGCATAGTATGTTTGGGCATTGATCATGCTAGAGCATTGATCATTCTCTCTGTGGGAACATGACCATCGTGTCATTACGGTCGAGACTCGGTGAACTCGCAAGAGTGAGAGTCCCCTCATCCACCCCCCGTCCTGCGGCTGGTGGCCAGGGTGACCTGAGGGTGACGGTCTAGAACAAGGCGCCGACTATGTGTCCGCGACCCCAGCCCCCCTCTTCAATGACGGTGCCCGCTAGCGAGCGGCCGATTCCCGCGGGTCTACCCTCTGGTGGACCGCGTGTTTTCGGTTGAAGCTACAGAGGATGATGCCATGTCTGTTGCAGCATCACTAGGTGGGTTTGATTCTTCTGGAAGTGAGGGCTCGTCACAGCTGCCACCTTCTGGTGTGAATACGGCTGTGCTCGAGTCTGATCCGGAGATGACGGCCATGCTTTCCCGGGCAGCCGCGAGCATCGGGCTTGAGTGGAGGCCTCCACCCAGTCCTGAGCGCTCGCGACTTGACGATTGGTTTTTGGGTAAGGCCGCCGACCCTCGTCCTCGGCAAACCCCAATACCTTTCTTCCCGGACGTGCATGATGAGATCTCGAAGTCCTGGAAGACCCCGTTGTCTTCTCGGGACCGCTCGTTGATCTCATCCGCCTTTCCTCCCCTCGATGATGCAGCCGCCCGTGGGTACACTGGGCTCCCCCCGGTTGAACGCTCTGTTGCCATGCAACTATGTCCTCAGAGTGCTTCTTCTCGTGGCGAGCCTAAGCACCCATCCAAGGCCTGTAGATTTTCGTCTACTCTGGTGGCGAAGTCTTACAGAGTGGCGGGACAGGCGGCTGCGTCACTGCATGCTATGGCCACTCTGCAGGTCTACCAGGCCCAGATGCTCAGAGACATGCACGAGGGTAGGACAGACCCAGGGCTCTTTGATGAGCTGCACGCCGCTACCGACCTCGCTCTACGGGCGACGAAGGTTACCGCGCGCTCCCTGGGTCTGGTGATGTCCACAGCCGTGGTCCAGGAGAGACACCTGTGGCTGAACCTGGCTGACATGTGGGACGCAGAGCGGACCCGTCTGCTTAACGCCCCCTTGTCCCAGGCCGGCCTCTTCGGCGGTGCGGTTGAAGACTTTGCCCAACAGTTTTCAACCGCCCAGAAACAGACCGAGGCCATCAAGCACATTCTGCCCCACTGGCCAGCTGCTGCCTCCACCCAGCCGGCCGGGCAGAAGCCTCGTCCTGTTTCCCGCCGAGGGCGCCCTCCTGCGGTTACCGCCCCTCCCGCCGGCCCACGCAGCAGCCTCCACAAACCCGGGCCGGTCGCAGAGGAAGCCGCAAGAAGGCGCCACAGCCCTCTCCCGCCCCGCCCCCCGCTAAACGCCGGGCCAAGCGGCGCTCCTGAGACGAGCTGCTCAGGGAAGATGGTCGTTTTTCAGGAGGTGGTAGCAGGACCACTCCTTCCCCCCGGTCGGGCCGGGGGAGAATCTTTTGTTCTCTGCTCCCCGCTGCTCACCCACGGGTGGGCAGCACCCTAAAGTGGTTAAAGACAGAAACGACCCTCTCTTCCCTGAGCCCACAGAGTTCTCGGGCGACACAGAGCGCCGCCCACGAGCCGTGCTCTCCTCGCCCCCCTCTGTCCCAGAGGCGGTTGACACGGCGTGCCGTCCACGGACCGCTTCGCCCCTGTCCCCCTCTGTCGCCAGACCCCTGGCAGAGCAGGCCCCCGCGGGACGATCAGCCTGGTCCTCCCCTGGCCCCATCTGCCAGGGCGCGGTTGCTAACTGTGCCCCCACACCGGGCCGCTATGCCGTCCACGTCTGGGCCAGTTACTCCACTTCGCTGCCCCTCCGGGGGGACGCCTGTCGTCCGCATGATCCCGCTGGTTCAGTTCCTGGGAGCCTGGTTAGAGCTTCCCCGTCTGTCCCGCTGGATCGCGCGCACCATCAGGCTCGGCTATGCGATTCAGTTCGCACGATCTCCTCCCCGCTTCAGGGGAGTCCGCTCCACTTTGGTCGGTGGCAATGCCCCCATCATGAGAGCAGAGATTGCCACCCTGCTGGCGAAGGGTACAATCGAGACTGTCCCTCCAGCCGAGATGAGGTCCGGCTTCTACAGCCCTTACTTCATTGTCCCCAAGAAAACCGGTGGGTTACGGCCAATCCTGGACTTGCGCGTGCTGAACCGCTCCCTTCACAGGCTGCCGTTCAAGATGCTCACCGCCAAACGCGTTTTCGAATGCGTGCGGCCCCGGGATTGGTTTGCAGCGATCGACCTGAAGGATGCCTACTTCCATGTCTCCATTCTTCCTCGCCACAGACCGTTCCTACGGTTTGCTTTCGAGGGGCAGGCATACCAGTACGCGGTCCTCCCTTTCGGGCTGGCCCTGTCTCCTCGCATCTTCACGAAGGTCGTCGAGGCTGCCCTTGTTCCCCTTCGGGAGAACGGGGTCCGCATCCTGAGTTATATCGACGACTGGCTGATCCTAGCTCACTCTCGAGATCAGGTTTGCGAACACAGGGACTTAGTGCTCTGGCACCTAGCTCGTCTGGGCCTTCGGGTCAACTGGGAGAAGAGCAAACTTTGCCCCGTGCAGAGGATCTCTTTTCTCGGTATGGACATCGACTCGGTCGCCATGTCCGCGCAGCTTACGAGAGAGCGCGCAGTCACTGCTGACTTGCCTGAGACATCTCAGGAGCAAGAATGCGGTTCCACTGAAACATTTTCAGAGGCTCCTGGGGCATATGGCATCTGCAGCCGCGGTCACGCCGCTCGGATTGCTTCATATGAGACCGCTTCAGCTTTGGCTTCGCGACCGAGTCCCGAGGTGGGCATGGCATCAAGGCACGCTCCGGGTACCAGTTACTCCGACCTGCCTTCAGTTCCTCACCCCGTGGTCGAACCTCAGTTTTCTCAGGGCGGGTGTCCCCCTGGAACGAGCTTCCCGGCATGTTGTTGTCTCAACAGATGCCTCCACCACGGGCTGGGGCGCCATGTGCAATGGACATGCTGCTGCGGGCACCTGGACAGGACCCCAGCGGCTATGGCATGTCAATTGCCTCGAGTTGTTGGCAGTACGTCTTGCCCTGCACCGCTTCCGGGCGTTGCTCCGGGGTCAACACGTCCTAGTCCGTTCAGACAATACCGCGACTGTTGCGTACATCAACCATCAAGGTGGTCTACGCTCCCGCCGTATGTCACAACTCGCCCGCCACCTCCTCCTATGGAGTCAGAAGCATCTGAGGTCGCTTCGAGCCATTTTTATTCCCGGAGCGCTGAACTGTGCAGCCGACGAGCTCTCGCGGCTTCAGCCCCTCCCTGGAGAATGGCGACTCCATCCCCAGTCGGTTCAGCTGATTTGGGACCAGTTCGGGGACGCACAGATAGATCTGTTTGCCTCTCACGACTCGACCCATTGCGCCCTGTATTTTTCCCTGACCGAGGGCACGCTCGGCACGGATGCACTGGCGCACAGCTGGACGCCGGGCCGCAAATATGCGTTTCCCCCAGTGAGCCTTCTTGCGCAGACCTTGCGCAAGGTCAGGGAGGACGGCCGTATTGGCCCAACCGGACCTGGTTCCCCGAACTCGTACTCCTCGCGACAGCACCTCCCTGGCCCATTCCTCTGAGGAAGGACCTTCTTTCTCAGGGACGGGGCACTCTGTGGCACCCTCCCCCCGATCTTTGGAGCCTCCACGTGTGGCTCCTGGACGGCTCGAGGTAGGTTTGAGTACCCTTCCACCAGCGGTGGCGGCTACCATCACTTCCGCTAGAGCGTCGTCCACAAGACACGTCTATGCGTTGAAGTGGAACCTCTTCGTCGACTGGTGCTCTTCTCACCGAGAAGACCCCCGGAGATGCTCGATCAGCGTTGTGCTTTCCTTCCTTCAGCAAGGGTTGTTGCGAAGGCTGTCTCCCTCCACCCTGAAGGTCTATGTTGCCGCCATTGCCGCACATCATGACCCCGTCGAAGGTAAGTCGGTAGGGAAGCACGACCTGGTCATCAGGTTCCTGAGAGGAGCGAGGAGACTAAATCCTCCTCGCCCTCCTCTCGTTCCCTCTTGGGACCTCTCAGTGGTTCTAACTGCCCTGAGGAGTGCTCCCTTTGAGCCTCTGCAATCAGTCGAGCTTAAGTTCCTGTCAATGAAGACAGCGCTCCTGGTTGCATTGGCCTCCATCAAGAGGGTAGGGGACCTGCACGCATTTTCCGTCGACGAAGCGTGCCTGGAAATCGGACCAGCTTTCTCTCACGTGATCCTGAGACCCCGGCCCGGATATGTGCCCAAGGTTCCTACCACTCCCTTTCGGGACCAGGTGGTGAACCTGCAAGCGCTGCCCCCGGAGGAGGCAGACCCAGCCTTGGCACTGCTCTGTCCAGTACGCGCTCTTCACGCCTATGTAGACAGGACGCAGTGTTTCAGGACCTCAGACCAGCTCTTTGTCTGTTATGGTGGGAAGCTGAAGGGAAAGGCTCTCTCCAAGCAAAGGTTGTCTCACTGGATAGTGGACGCCATTGCCTTGGCATACCAGCAGCAAGGTCGACCGTGCCCCTTTGGTGTGACGGCCCACTCCACCCGGAGTGTGGCATCCTCTTGGGCTCTAGCGCATGGCGCCTCGCTAACAGACATCTGCAGAGCTGCAGGCTGGGCGACACCTAACACATTCGCCAGATTCTATAATCTCCGAGTGGAGCCAGTGTCCTCTCATGTACTCGCGTCAACTAGCTAGTACCGGACCCGCTCAGGTGTCTTCGCTTGCTCGCCATTCCACTCCGCGGACTGGATACGTGCGATATTCTCCTCAGGTGAGCTTCCCCGAAAGCCCTGAGCTCCTCCAGCACTCCCGACGTCGGCGCCAGTGTCTCTTGCCTGCGCGTCGGCTAGTTTCCTCCCGTGTGCATGGTCCCTCCCCTGAGCGACCCCCACATGTGTATTTCCACTGTAAGCCTCTCTCGAGCATGTGTCTTTCCCTTGGCAAGCCACCTTGCCACCCCTGGGGTTGAAATATTCCACCTGCGGCTGGACACCCCAGTGTTCTCCATATATGTCCTTCGGGTCATATGTGTATTCTCTAAGTCCCCCCCCCTCTGGGTTGGCAATAATTGCATATTTCCTCTAAAGTCGTGGGATATGCTCCCCAGTGTACCTTGGTATTCCTGTGCTAAATAGGAGTCCTTCGTCCGTGCTAGTCTCACGACAGGGATCTCAGATTTACGCAGGGCACTGGAAGACAGCTGAGAAGGTGGCGTGATTAGACTGGTAACCCCATTCGTCGTCATCCGACGTAACTCGGAGTGACAACGAAAGGGAACGTCTACGGTTACGTATGTAACCCTCGTTCCCTGAGTAGGGAACGGAGACGTTACGTCTTCCTGCCACTTTCCGCTGTACCGCGGGGATCGCCTGAGCTCAGTCTTGGCTCCTCAGCGAAGAAACATAAACTGCTGTTGCGGACTTCCTCCTTTTATACCCACGAGGTGGGGCGGAGTTACGTCATGCAAATTCCGCAGACCCATGGCATTTCTTTGCCATTGGCTCGTTTTGTAATACTCGAAGTTGATAGGCTTTCTAAGCGAAACCCCATTCATCGTCATCCGACGTAACGTATCCGTTCCCTACTCAGGGAACGAGGGTTACATACGTAACCGTAGACGTTTTCATGAGCTGTATGCCAAAATCATCAGTATTAAAACAATAAAAGACCTGAAATATTTCAGTTGGTGTGCAATGAATCTAAAATATATGAAAGTTTAATTTTTATCATTACATTATTGAAAATAATTAACTTTATCACAATATGCTAATTTTTTGAGAAGGACCTGTAGATTCTGTCAGACTGACTAAACAGAAAGTGCTGTTTGTTTGCTTGTGCTTGGCAAACATTTCCTGCAGAATTCAGCATGAAACATCTTGAAGCTTGGTGTTTAGCACTGTACTTATCACATATGCTGAGTGAATACTCTATACCTAATTGATAGCTATACCTACATTTTTTTCAGCCACATGTTCTCCTTTGTCTTAGTTTCCCACCAATCATTAGTTTCTATGGACACTGATTAATCGTCACAGCTGCTTATCATTTAGTTCATTGTTTCTGTCTAAGTTCCTCTGTTTGTATCACTCATTGTCTGATATTATTTGTGCACAGCACAAAGTTTTGTATTTATGGATAATTTTTTGCTTTACTATTCTAAGTTATTTATTTATCTATAGTTATTAAATATCTTGTTTTATTTTGAAATCAACTTAATCTTCCTTGGAAAAGCGTTACACCAATATAGGCAGAAAAAGGCACTGTTTGTGCCGCAGATGTGAGGGGGCTTTCACACTGGCAGTTTAGTTCGGAACTGCGCACGGTTCGCATGAAGAAACGCTAATGTGAACGCTGTCATGGGACCCGGGTGCGCACTGGGTCCTGAACCCGAGACTACCTGGAGGAGGTGGTCTGAGTTCGGTTGCTCCCGAACCGTGCTCCGGTTCGCGTGAATGTGAAAGCAACACAGACTCAGGTGCGCACTTGTTCAGGAAGTAAAGTATCCTGCGCTTGCATTTTAACCTGTTAAGGTTCAAGGGTACTTTTGAAAAATCCCCAGAAATGGCATACCCAAACTTAAACAGATACAGTTCATGAACCCTTTGCACTAAAAGCACAAGTATGATCTCATTTGAAAGCTGACACCTAGTAGTTTATTGTAAATGTAGAATTAATTATTGTCATAATGAATTTTTTTTTTTTAAATAGCTTCAAAGTTTTGTAAAGTTATTAGAAATTTATTTTTATGAAACATCTTCATGAAAATAAAATTGAAGTTGGCCCTGGAGCAATCTAGAAATGCACTGCAGCTAAAGCCATATGTGTGACCATTTTATATTTAAAATCTGAAAATGATAAGTCTAAAACTCTGTATTTAGTTAAATGTTTTTCAAGATCATGTCAAATTACTTTATTTTGATGAGACTCTAAAATGCAAACTGATGTTTAGTCATCTTCTCAATCATCTATTCAGTCTATTGTCTCTATTATTTTGTGGTGCAAACGAGCCCCATTCAGTGTGAGTCTCCCCTGCACACATTCACACCTCTCCAGACTGGTTATGGCTCTAAATATGCATCTCTTTTGTCTGCATTATAGCTACTAACGACTGGCTATTCACAGGCTATTCATAGGGTTTCAAACTCTAACTTCTTTTATCAAAGTTCTCACTAAATATTTGAAACTGGTATCAAATGCACTGAAACATTTCAGTAAGCATTCCTATTTAGAAAAAAATCATAAAACAATAACTGCTAGTGGCAGGTGCACCTGGGCTAGCTAGCATGTTAGCTTAGCACACCATCAATACACGACCATTTATGAGATTAAAACTATGCTTGTGCTCCAAACTTACTTTATAACGCAGGTCGAGTGTTTTAAATAATCTTCTGTGATCTAATTTGGCTTCAGATTAAAAAAAGTCCGACAGAAAATGTATTATTTATAGTGTTCTGCACGATGATGAAATCTATATCGATTAGCATTACATTATAAATATAATCTATTATTATGAAATACCTGGCATGGCTTGAAGAACACAGGTAACTCAAATATCATTGCAATCATGTTTATTGTCTTCAAAACATCTTTATCTGCATGTTACAGCGATCTCTGTCAGCTACTTTCTGTATCAATGACGTACTGGAATGTCACATGACTAAGCTTCTTCTTCATGAGCAATATTTGGACTGTTATTGTGCATATAGCGCCCTCAGGCTATTGGTATGAATTGAAAACACAGCACATCTCAGTAAGAAGCGATCATAATGATTACATCGACGCATTTGGGTATAAATTCAATAAATATTATTCCTGTCTATAGAAATATGATGTGAATCTATGAGAATATATCAATATTTCTCCAAGTCTGCACATTTTTGAGCTAAAGCCCTGAGGGACGATGTTTTGTGAATCGCTGTCATGACGACAGCACGGAGTGTTTTTTATGAATGGACCAGTTGACGCTCATAATTCATATTAAAGGTATCGACTCATTTTTTCATTTCATAACTCCTGACACAAATTAAGACATAACTGTCACTATAAGTTTCTCAGAATACAATAGTGGTCAAATACTGAATCTTGAGTATTATATCTTTTTAACCATGTATAGTTTGTCACGGTATAACATTAAATCTGATAGTAAATTTGAACTAAATAAACAAAAAACGCGTCAGAGCGCCGGCGCACTGATGAAGGCTAAGAGGTTAACAGATTATGATGTATTTAGTTAAATAAAACACACGTAAGGGATGAAGATTTACCTTGGATACGAGCAAGAGTGAGTCTGCAGTGTATTCGCGCATAGTGCGTGCAATCAGGGCAACAAATTAATGGAAATCCACTGTCTCCTCAAAAGAGTCCATTTGCAAGCAGCAGAAAGACAGCTTATGTGAAACACACACACAGTTCCCTTACGAAGGGAACTCAACGATGCGTCGATCGACGCCATGGGAACGCCCCCAGCGTGACTGCGTCTGAAGCATCTATGTCAACTAGTCCAATGGAAAGAATGAGCGTCACGGGCGGGTGACGTCATGACCAGGAAATGATAAAAGCACATCCGGTGCAAACCGGCATTAGCTTCTGTTGCCTCAGCAAGCGATCTGTGTTATACTGTCTCTGTCTATTTATTGTTGTCTGTTGCAATTTATTCGGAAACGTTATGGCGAAACAAGTGTACAAGCAGTGTGTTCCTCCCTGCCCGCGTTATTTAACGGGTGGGGACACACACGAGCTTTGTGTCATTTGTTTGGGAGTGGAGCTTGCGGTCTCAGCCTTCGAGGAGGCTGAGTGTCAACACTGTGAAATGCTACCGCTCCGCATGCTCCGCTCTCGCCTGTCACTATTTGATGTAAAGAGTGGGCAGGCTCGCGATCCTCAGGGATCAGGACCCGCGTCTGCCGAGGCGGCGCGGAGAATGCATTCCTGGGGATCGCAGAAGGATCTTTCGGAGGGGTTGGAGACGGGTCCCTTGGCCTTTTCTCCTTCTTTACCCGGAAGATCCAGCGCTCTCCTCCTGGTGTCGGAAGCACGCTCTGCGGTTTCTTCCGCCCGGGGAGAGAGCCCTCCATTACTTCAATGCTCTTCCTCCGAGGAGGTCGATGTTATGAGTATGGAGAGTGAAAGCACACACAGGGGGGAAAAAGATTCACAATTTATTTCCCCAGCATATGATGAGCTGGTGGATGTTATGTCACGGGCTGTAGAAAAATTAAATATTGTATGGCCATCTGAGAATAAAGGCGCTCGTCCTAAAAGTAAATTAGATGAGCGCTTTTTATCATCCACTACATTATCTCCACCACAAGAGCTTCCCTTTTTTCCCGATCTTCACAATGAAATATCGAAATCGTGGAATAAACCTTACTCTTCACGACTTTTTAGCCCTCAAGTTAACACTTATTCGAGAATAAGAGGGCTAAAAGAGTATGGTTATGAGGCGATGCCCCAGGCGGAACAGAATTTAGCCAGCTATCTTTCGCCTGGTCCCGCATCGTCTCTGAAAGCCTCGGCTTTGCCCACTAGACCGCTTAAAGCCACCTCGGTTTTAGTGGGCAAAGCTTATACGGCAGCAGGTCAAGCTGGAGCATGTCTGCATACAATGGCAGTGCTACAGGCGTATCAAGCTGACCTGCTGGGGGATCTGGATAGTAGTGAGGGAATTACTCATGACGATATTCGAGAACTTCGTCGTGCTACCGATCTTTCTCTCAGGGCTACTAAGGAGACCGCCAGAGCAATTGGGCGGTCTATGGCAGCCTTGGTAGCTACTGAGAGACACTTATGGTTAAATCTGTCAGAGATTAAAGAAAAAGATTGAGCTTTTTTATTAGATGCTCCGCTTGAACCTTCTGGTCTCTTTGGCGACGCAGTCCACGCGGCCGTCGAGCGATTTCAGGAGTCTAAGAAGCAAGCTGATGCTTTTAAAAAGTTTATCCCTCGCCGAGTCCAGCCCCCTGGGGCTGCTGGGCGTGAGCAGCCCCAGCCGTCGAGCTCATCATATCATGTGCAACAGAAAGAGAGTGTTTCGTCTCGTGCACCTCCACATAAACAATGGAAACAGGCGCAACACTCTCAGTCGAAGTCTTGTAAGTCGAAGCCGGATCTGAGGACCGTTCTTCAGGCGAAGAAGACTTCGGCTCAAAAAAAAGAGGTCCTGACGTCACTGGCGTCAGACCTGTGAGGACAGCCCCGACCGAAGTGGAGCGGTGTACACCTCAGAATACGGTGCCCGTTCCACTTCGGGGTCCTCACGGGACCGTTCTGCCAACCCCGTCACCCTTGGTGTTTCGGGGCGCAGCGGTCTCCAGCGAGTCGCTGATGCTATGCTGCGGCACTGCATCGGTTTCGCGCCCTCTGAGGGGGGTTTTAGAGCAGCCAGTTCAGGTAGTTCCTGCCATTATGTTTCAGGCTCCGGGACTGGCTGTCTCGTTAACACCAGAGACCAGCCTCGAGAGGCTGGTTCCCTTAGTAAATTTTCTGGCAGCGTGGAAGCTTCTGCCGAATATTTCTCGTTGGGTCCTGCAGATTGTAGAGAAAGGATACAGAATCCTGTTTGGTTCACGTCCTCCTCGTTACAGCGGGGTGTTGCCCACAGTGGTGCATCCCGAGCAGGCTCTGGTAATGGAGCAAGAGGTAAAGGCCCTGTTAGCGAAAGAAGCTATAGAACAGGTGTACTCACCCGACCGAGGTCGGGTTTTTACAGCCGTTATTTCATTGTTCCAAAAAAGGATGGAGAGTTGCGTCCCATTTTAGATCTTCGTCTGTTAAATCGTTCAGTACAGGAACTCAAGTTCTAGATGCTGACACTCAAACAGATCGTGACTCAAATCAGATCCGAGGACTGGTTTGTCACGATAGATCTGAAGGACGCTTACTTCCATGTCTCCATCCTCCCTCAGCACAGGAGGTTCCTAAGGTTTTCTTTCGGGGGCAAAGAATACCAGTATTGGGTACTTCCTTTCGGTCTAGCTCTATCACCCCGCACGTTCACGAAATGCGTAGATGCAGCTCTAGCCCCGCTCAGGCTGCAGGGCATACGTATTCTGAACTACATCGACGACTGGCTGATTCTAGCGGAATCAGAGCAGTTGGCGGTTCGGCACCGAGGTGTCGTTCTCGCTCATATGCAGATGTTGGGGTTGAGGCTCAATACCAAGAAGAGTGTGCTTTCTCCAGTACAGAGAACCACTTTCCTTGGTGTGGTATTGGATTCAGTGACGATGCGGGCCACCCTATCGCCCGTTCGTGTAGCTGCTATCCTGTCAGCCACAAAAGAGCTGAAGCTAGGCCAGTCACACACTGTAAAACAGTTCGGGAGACTGTTGGGTCTTTTGGCAGCAGCGTCCAACGGGATACCTTTTGGCCTGCTGTATATGAGGCCTTTACAGTGGTGGCTCAGGACCAGAGGGTTCTCCCCGAGGGGAAACCCACTTCGTATGATCAAGGTCACGCGGCGTTGCCTTCGTGCCTTAGTTATATGGAGGAAGCACTGGTTCTTAACCCAGGGTCCGGTGTTTGGAGCTCTTTGCCATCGAGTTACTATCTCGACAGATGCTTCCCTCACCGGCTGGGGAGCGGTAATGGAAGGCCGCTCGGTTCAGGGTCTGTGGAAGAGTCATCATCTCTCGTGGCACATAAATTGCCTGGAGATGATGGCTGTCTTCAATGCGTTGAAGCAATTCCTCCCAGACCTGAGGGGTCATCATGTGCTCGTCCGTACAGACAACACATCGGTGGTCTCTTATCTGAACCGTCAGGGGGGTCTGAGGATCCTCCTGTGGTCTCTGGGGAAGGTACTCTCCCTGAGGGCAGTGTATATTCCTGGGGACCAAAATATTGGAGCAGACATCCTGTCGAGGCAGGAGCTGAGGCCAGGGGATTATTTGGGAGTTTTACGGCCAAGCAGAGGTGGATCTGTTTGCGTCTCAGCATACGACGCACTGTCCACTTTGGTTCTCCCTTACTCACCCAGCCCCCTGGGCTGGATGCTATGGTGCAGACGTGGCCGAGGCTACGTCTGTACGCATTTCCCCCTGTTGCTCTGCACCCAGGAGTTCTTGAGCGAGTTCGCCAGTACGGAATAAGCCTACTGCTAGTAGCACCACGCTGGCCGAGTCGGATCTGGTTTGCGGACCTGATCCATCTCTTAGACGGTCCTCCCTTGGAGAAATCCCGATCAGGAGAGACCTTCTGTCTCAGGCCGGGGGCACAATATTTCAAAACCCCCGACCGGAGATTTGAAACCTGTGGGTTTGGCCTCTGAGGGGGCCCAACTCATAGAGAGTGGTCTCTCAACTGAGGTTGTTGAGACCATTCTAAGCTCCAGAGCTCCAGCTACTAGGAAACGCTTAAATGGAAAGTTTTTTCTGTATGGTGTCACCGACATCAGTGGGATCCGGTTAACTGTTCTGTGAACACAGTACTCGAGTTCCTGCAGGAGCGCTTTACGTCAGGTCTATGTCCTTCCACGCTTTAGGTCTACGTGGCGGCCATTGCGGCTTACCACGCCCTGTGGGGGGTACATCGTTGGGTCGAGACCCCCTGATTTCACGTTTCCTTCGTGGCACACTGCGGACCAGGAAAGGCTGAACCTCTTGTGTCCAGTGCGAGCACTGGATACTTATGTTTATCGGACATCTTCAATGAGGAAGTCCGACCAGTTATTTATTTGCTTGGATCACCTGAGAAGGGTCTTCCTGCTTCTAAACAGACGGTTAGTAAGTGGATAGTTGAGGCTATTTCACTTGCATACGAGTACTCTGACCAGCCGTGTCCTTTGGCGGTCAGAGCTCACTCTACGAGGGGTATGGCGGCCTCTAAAGCCTTATTACTTGGAGTTTCTCTTCAAGACGTGTGTGATGCGGCAGGCTGGTCCTCACCGCTCACATTCATTAGGTTTTACTGCCTGGACCTGGATGCTGCCCCAGGTTCTCAGGTGCTTAGTGCTTAGTTACAACAGACTAACACTCAGGTACTTGGAATTCTGGCGCTTTGGGTATTCTCGTTCCCATGGCGTCGATCGACGCATCGTTGAGTTCCCTTCGTAAGGGAACGTCTCAGGTTACTATTGTAACCATAGTTCCCTGAGAACAGGGAACGAGACGATGCGTCACCCTGCCATACTTCCTGCATCCCTGTGATCGGCTTGCTTCGGCAATTTTCGAAGCTAATGCCGGTTTGCACCGGATGTGCTTTTATCATTTCCTGGTCATGACGTCACCCGCCCGTGACGCTCATTCTTTCCATTGGACTAGTTGACATAGATGCTTCAGACGCAGTCACGCTGGGGGCGTTCCCATGGCGTCGATCGACGCATCGTCTCGTTCCCTGTTCTCAGGGAACTATGGTTACAATAGTAACCTGAGACGTTAACCTGCGTTGTTTACTCAGCTATGCATAATAGCACCAAATTAATAAAAAACACAATATATTGACCTGCGTCGTGTTTTCTATCATGCGCCGTGCACGTTTGCGATGACGTAAGATGCAATCAAACGCACCAGAGTTCGATAGAATCAAGTTGAGTGTGAGACCAGACCAACACTGCGGGGGGCGCCGGGAACAATCGCGCCCAATATTATCTGTCTGCAGTCCCGGAGGCTGCATTTTCAGGACCCCACTTCTAGGACCGCATTTCTAGGACCCTGGTTTTTTGTGACAGCGCCACCTACCAAGTCAGAGAACCGCAGTCCCAGGAACGCATTTCCAGGACCCTAGTTTTGGAGGACCGAAAAAAGTGCCACCAAGGCAGTATTTCCACCCAGTTTTAACTACATTAGAGGTTTTTTTTCAAGTTTTATTACACCCAAATACTACTTTCTTTATTGCAATTAAACCGGGTTCCTAGGAATGTCTAGAAATTATTGGGTCTAAGTAGCATACTATAATAACTCAAGTAAAATAAACAAGGAATCATATTATAGTCTTTTCAGTCACTAGATGGACCACATTTTCAAGTACAGAGGGAAGACAAGGATGACTCTGGGGGTAGATTTAAGATTGTGTATTTTACAAAATAATATATAACAACTGAACTTGAACACACAAAATATTTTACAAAATAATATATAACAACTGAAATTGAACACACAAAATATTTTACAAAATAATATATAAGAACTGAACTTGAACACACACAAAAACAAATTTGATCATGACGTGAACCACATAGACAGAACTTCAACGGATGGACAAAAACATGGACAACATCATCACTGACTCCTAAGAGAGAGAAAGAGAAGTGAATTAAATAAGGAACATTTAGTTGAACATGTTCTACTCTCTAATTTTAAATTTCATATTTAAAAGATCTTAGTTACCACAGAGAAATGATAATGATAAAAATAATGATATCAATCTTCATACCAATTACCTAACTGTTCATAAAACAATTATTGCATACTGTTCAAAGATTTGGAAAAAAAAAATATTTTGATGTTGTGGGAACAAAGGTTCTAGAAACACTCATGTCAATAAAGCCCATCTGAACTGAGAAAAAAAATATGTTAACACATACATAATTGTTATGTGTTTCTTGAAAAACATTTTTAAGTTAATTTCATATAAATAAATAGACATAAATTAGGCCTAAGCCTAGTACTTAACCAATTTATTTATTTATCTTTTGTCATACTATTGCCTACCCTGAGCTGTGTCCTTGATAGCACTTCATATATAGTACAGTATACAGTAAATGACACAATCTAACACGTGGGATTTTAACAGTCAATTATTATAATGGCCTCTCTGATATGTCTGACTATTAAAATGTCATATGTCTCAACCAACTTTATAAAACCATGTCAAAATGAAGAGACGTACACATAACATGTATTGTGGGTAACGTTAAACAGGCTGACTGTGAGCACGTGACAGTGAAAACATTAAGATTATTTTAACTGAATTAAAATAGAAAAACAATGAGTAATTAACAAGCTTTCAGAACGAACATGCTACAGTTTATTGTCCTGTAAATAAGTCAACACAGGCTTATCATGCAACAGTTACGTTAAATGAACGTGCTAACAATTCATTTTCCAGCATTAGAGGCTAATATATGATGGCTATGCATTCAAGACTGTTTATCAAATCACCAGCACGTTGGCAACGTTAACTTTCCAATGAAATGCATCACAATTGTTTTTAAAGTTAAACAAATAAAAATTGATTCGCATTTGATACTCACACTCTGAATGTCATCCATCTTCGCTGGTCCTCTAATTCGGTAGGTGGCGTTGTCACTAAAAACCTAGGCTCCTAGAAATGCGGTCCTAGAAGTGGGGTCCTGAAAATGCAGCCTCCGTTTTTGCAGGCAGATGCTACTCATCGCGCCCGGGCTCGGACCGCAGCAAACGAGCCAAGTGTCAAAGCCCCCTAAAATGAGTGAAACTGGCCATTCTAAACGTAGAAAGCTAATGTTGTGACTTACCTTGGTTGTCTCTGATGGTGAAGTTGGGATTGATGTGTTTGTCTGAGATCATGGAGAAATAGAAATGATGGCCATCTACTGGATCATCTGCATCAGTGGCACTAATCAACTCAATTAGCTTCAAGTGAGACATACAGAGAACATTATGATCTGTGCATGTACATGAATTAATCGACAGTTCAAACTCAACCAGTTAGAACCTTGCCAATAGGACATATACTTTGACTATTGTGTGTGTATATATATATATCTGGGGATTGCTGAAATGTTGCTTTTATGTAAAAAAAATTCATCCAGTTAGATACAGAATATGGACTTATTAATGTAAATATATTTGTTTTGTATGTTTTGAATACATCGGGCCACTGTTCGCTGTTAAGCTTTCTGTGATTTCTCTACTTCACTGATCTAAACTGTTACTGTAACTAAAAGGGGTGAGCAAGTAATTCTCATAGGAGACAGAAAAAGCTCTATAATGTCAGGACTGATTATGAAAAAAGATTTAAAATGGGGATTTGTGTGTGTTACCTCTCCTGCCTGTGTGTCCTCACATACATAGGGCTGATAGTCTTGTGACAGGGTAGGCACATTGTCATTGACATCCAGGACTGAGATGAGTACAGACACAGAGGAGGACAGCTGGTCATCTCCTGAAAGGTGCAGCAACACATACATGTTACTGTATGTTGTCCATCAATTAATCAATCTTGTTCATTTTCAAAGTGTGTTTAAGTAACTATAAAAGATATATGATGGAAAAAATACACTATAGTCTGAAATATGTGATATAGTAGCCTCGCTCCTTCCTTGAATCATATGAGGCAATTCATTAGGGAGAGAATGGGCTCTTGCTATATATCAGTGGGTCCCCACTAGGGGTCGCTAAAGATTTTTGAGGAGTTGCCAAACTCACTCTCAGTTTGAGGGTTACAAGAGTAAGAAATATATTCTTTTATTATTAATTGAAAAAGCACAATATTTTAATTATAGTGTGTATAAAAAAAGATAAGTAATTTTCTTAAAGTGTAATGTCAAAAAAGGTATATGTGCAGTACATTAAAGACGCTGGAATAGGTCATTCTTTTGTCTACTAATTTGTCAGCAACAACATGCAGAGAAGATATTTTCCACGCAATTGACACATACTTCACGAAGAAAAAAAATCCCTAACATAATTTAGTCACATGCTGCACATATGGAGCTGCTTCAATCATGGGGGAAAAAAATAAGTGTTTGAAACAAAAGACTCCCCAATTTCTCGTGATTCACTGTATGATACATTATCAAGCCCTGGCCAGCAAACACCTCTTTGATGAGCTGAATAAAATGAATCTGCCAACATGAACGTCTACACTACGAAAGCAATCTGGTCGAATGCGTTTTCTACTACCTCTGTAAGTGCTCGGCGTCATCCACTTGTGATGATAGATGATAGATTGAAATATGTTATTCTCAGCCGGGGTAAACTTGCCTCCATACATACACAGAACTCTCTTGGAGTTCTGTGCAGGGGATTATGTGGAAAAAAACAACCAGCCCAAGACTGATTGCCCACTGAAGCTAAGCAGGGTTGAGCCTGGTTAGTACCTGGATGGGAGACCTCCTGGGAAAACTAGTTTGCTGCTGGAGGAGTTGTTAGTGAGGCCAGCTGGGGGTGCTGTTCACCCTGTGGTCTGTGTGGGTCCTAACGCCCCAGTATAGTAAAGGGGACAGTATACTGTAACGAGCACCATCCTTCGGATGAGACGTTAAACCGAGGTCCTGACTCTCTGTGGTTGTTAAAAATCCCATGGCACTTCTCGTAGAGAGTAGGGGTGTAACCCCGGTGTCTTGGCCAAATTCCATCCGTTGGCCCTTGCCAATCATGGCCTCCTAATAATCCCCATCCACTGAATTGGCTCTATCACTCTCTCATACACCTATAGCTGGTGTGTGGTGAGCACACTGGCGCCGTTGTACTGTGGCTGTCGTTGTATCATCCAAGTGGATAATGCACACTGGTGGTGGTCAAGGAGAGATCCCCTGATATGATTGTAAAGCACTTTAGGTGTACAATAGTACATATGAAAGCGCTATATAAATGGTTTGTTTGTTCGTTCATTCATTCATTCATTCATCTATCTTTCAGATTGACTGTGAACTAGTCATTCTGATTAATTGAATGAGAAAGAGTCACTTCACTGAATACTTGCCGGCTATGAAATAAATAACTATTACCTTTGTGGCAAGGGGGGCGTTGTTCAGCGAGGTCGCAACAGGAGAGAGAGCCAGGAGACAAGTGGTTTGTAAGTAGGTAAAGTGCAAATGACAAACACCTGTGTCTTGTTTCAATAACTGGTGTGGAGAGACTGGATAAAAGCCACCGGGAAACAGGAAGCTGGAGAAAGATTGCCTAAGGGCTGGTGTCGATCGGGTGAATGCTCTGGGGAGTTGTCGTTGGATTGAATGTGTTGAAAGACTTTATTTGAGCTTATTGTAAGTGCAGAGTGCACCTGTTTGTTTTTGAGCAGTTTATAAAATAAATCCACGAGCCTCAGTAAAGCCGACCCTGTCTCTTTCCTTCCACATATACTGAACCTCATCACAACCTTACAATCCATCTGTTTTCAAATCCACATTATTTGAATATCTCGACATTGATTTCTGTCAAAAAATAATGTACACAATACATGTCAGTATTTACGAAAAGCAGAGGTCCAGCAAGTACATGCATTTCCTGGAAAACCCACACTACCGGATGTTTTGACCAAGTCATCGCTTTCTGAGAAGAGGGTGAAAATGGCAGCCTGAGAGTTTCAGAGACGATAACTTAGTAATATATAACATATATTAACATGTGGATTTGTTCTTCACTTTTTTTAATAGCACTTTATGAAGTACAGATTTGTTCAAAGCCGCTTTACAATGATCAACAGGAAAATAATGATTTAATTATGCAAACAGATAAAGTCGTCTGCAAAGCAGCTGTAAAAAGAGAAAAGTGTCTGTTGTGAGACTCAGCGTGTCACTGACAAAACATTAAAAAAAATAAAATGTGCATATTTTACCGTTTTCTTCAAATTCTATCCTTCAAATACAATAGTATTTTTTATAATATTGGGAAGACCCCAAAAATGGTTATCATTAGGCTACTGTCTGTCTGTGCATGGCACCAACAGCACCTGCGTGCAGCAGAGGTTTTACAGCCTACTGTCATCAGACTTATTCAACCCGGCCAATGGACTATTCGATCCCCGAGCGTGTCCTTCAGTGTCTTTCATTATAGGCCTACTGACTATGTTGCTAAGCCATCTGCTTAGACAAAGTGCACATCATTGATCATTATTTGCGGACAAATATTTTCTCAGAACATTAGTTCTGCTATTTAGAACGCAATTCAAAGCGAAATTATCAGGTGCCAAGCAATCCTCGCTGTAGTTAAAACATTAAAACACAGCATTCCATAGGAAAAGTGAGCTCATGATCTCTTCCACCCTCCATTGTGTGACGGCCAGGGGGGTATACGGACGTTCCAGAGGTGAAAAGTGCTGTTGCGTGGCATTTATGTCCACAAAATGCCACCACCTGGCAGAACGGTCCCAGACTCCAGTCCAAGGCCCGTAAGTTCACTTTGTCTCTAACAAAGGCATGCCATGGCCATTCTGCGGGTCCATCAGGCTAAAGCTCTAAAAGAGCTGCAAGAGGGTAGTTCTGAGCCAGGATTGATGCAGGATCTGCGCTTGGGGACCGACTTTGCTCTCCGAGCGACAAAGGTCACAGCACGGGCTCTCTGCCAGGCAATGTCCACCATGGTGTTTCAGTAGCACCATCTCTGGCTCAACCTTGCTGAGATGAGGGAGGTAGACAAAGTCCGCTTTCTTGGTGCCGCCCTCTTGCACAGTGCCCCCTTCAGCGACACTGTCGAGGACTTTGCCCAGCAGTTCTCAGCAGTCCAGAAAGCAATTAAACATATGTTCTCTTGGTTTGACTCCAACGCCACCTAAAGGCTGTCAAGGTCAATTTTTCAAAGAAAAAGGAATTTCTTCATACTCTAGGTCACACAGTTCGCAGCCCGGACATGATGGATGCCAAATTTCCACCTCCTCATGTTTGTATGTGACTCACACAAAGCCCTCCACAGCTCGCTGTGATACATTCAGAGTACACGCAGCTTCCTCACAGTTACAGGCCAGTTCCAGTTTTACGGAGCAAGGTAGGTTTTCCAGTATAGCCACAGGATCAGTATGCGTGGCTTCCCGACATGGCAAGCACCGCTCCACTTTGCTGTCCCACCGCTGGTAATTAAAAAAACTATTGTTCCTCTAGTGCCACTCATGAAGAGTTTGGAGGTCTGGTTAGCACTTCCCGACACTTTGCGCTGGCTCATAAGGACAGTTAGAGTCTGCTATCCAATTCAGTTCGCCAGACACCCGCACAGGTTCAGCGGTGTTCACTTTACCTTGTGGCAGACAAAGACGCCCCTGTCCTGCATACAGAAATTGCAGCCCAATACGCTTATTTCACGCAGCCGTTATTTTGAAATCGAAAGCGAGGCTCCGGTGGGAAGAAAACCGGAAGTGTCGCCTTTAATCATAGGAGAGTCGCGAATGCGAAGGCGTATTGTTGTGTTTAATGTAGAAATTAGTTATTCTAAAAATGTACATACATTTCTTTCATACTTTAGACTATATACAGTGAAATTCATTTATAATTTTTTTTTTTTCAGAAAGTAAAAAAAGCAGCAGGAACGAACTATATACATATCCTATATTGGATATTAACATCCAATAGTGTAAATCGCGGCAGCAGCTTCAGGTTGGTAGTCCAAGGCATTGTTGTGTATCTTTACTTCTGGGGTTCTTCCCACCGGAGCCTCGCTTTCGATTTCAAAATAACGGCTGCGTGAAATGAGCGTATTGGCTAGGGAAGCAATAGGGCCTGTGCCTCCAGCGGAGAGGAATAAGGGTCTCTACAGCCCTTACTTGATCATGCCAAAGAAATGCGGTGGGTTGCGACCAATCTTAGACCCTGCACAAGCTCTTGTTCAAGATGTTACCGCATAAATGTTTAAAAAAAAAAAGAAAACAGAAAATAAATTTTCCATTGACACCGAACGTTTCTTCGGTTTGCTTTTGAGGGTCAGGTATACGAGTACAAGGTCATCCCTTTTGCCCTGTTGCTGTAACCTTGCATCTTTACAAAAGCTGGACTCCCTATGACTGCACGTCTCAAGATGAGTGTGTCATGAAGGTAAGAGGACCAGACAGCAGATGCGGAGAAATAGTGTCACTTTAATAGAGAGCTTGCCATAGAGTTCAATAACCAACAGAAAAAGCTTCACAAAGAGAAAACTTAGCAGTAGCAGTATAATGTTCAAATAAAGTCTCGTCTTGTAGATAACAAAAACAGTTGTCAGCCCAGAAGATCTCCGTATGACAGAGAAGTGGAGCGGGCTGGCGTTTCCCGAAGGAGAGTTGAGGCAAGTGGCGATTCTCCGGCACAGTTGAGATCTCTTTACATTAGTCAGCTCAAAACATCTCAAGGACCCCAAAAACACCTTAGACCCCAGAGGGTTAATTCAAGCCCTTTCCGCTCTGTGCGCGTTGCTTCTCTCCCCCACTAAAGATGTACAGTGCCATATTAAGCGCTACAGATGACGCGGTTATTTTGACAACAGTAGCAGAAACACAGTGAGCAAAATAGATACTTTTGCTAAAACAATGCAGAAAACAAGAATGCAGCAAATACATTTATCTGCCATACAGATGACTCTGACTGTTTAACTAAACCAGGTTTGTGACAAGTTAACATGTGGCACCTTTAGACGTTTTGTTTTTTCCATACATTAAGCATTATTAATCAGCACATTAATAGCGTTTCATAATTAACGTTATGATTTGGAAAATTATGTAGAGATGGCAAGGGGAGATAAAAACAAAAAAACTTTGAAAATACTAGTTATCTTTGTTTTGTGCTCATGATGACAATTTTTATTATTAGATTATGTATATTGTTTGTTTTTAGTAGTTTATTACTTTGTGCAAAATATAAAAATGTTCTATACTTTTCTTAAGAGGTAAACCCTGCAGCCCCAGTATGTTTTCTCAGTCCCAAGGCTTCTATGTGCCATACACGTAGTTGTCTAAATGAAAAAATAAAAAATATAATTGCCTGATAAAACTTCTGATCTAACCTTTAATATTCCTACCCAGTTTTTTGGTAAATATTTGTTTACACGTGCCTCAGACAACGGTCACACTGATGCCTTTCCTCAGTGCATCAATACCAGACGCATTGTTTTCAAAATGATTGAGCAGAAAATCAGCATATTACAATGATTTCTGAAAGATCATATGATACTGAAGACAGGAGTAATGATGCTGAAAATTAGGGTTAGGGTTTTTAAAAATATATTACAAGAGAAAACAGTTTCTTTAAACTGTAATAATAAACTGTAATAATATTTCTAAATATTACTGTTTATACTGTATTTTTGATCAAATAAATGCAGCCTTGGTAAGCAGAAGAGATTTTTTTTATTTTTTTTTATTTACCGACCCCACACTTTTTAACGGTAGTGTATCTATTTGTTAAAATGCAAAAATCAGAAGCACAGAAGCATTTTCACTAGTGATCTCTGAAGTTTTGTGTTAGAGGTTGATGCATGTTAATGACAAGAATGTGCTCACTGATCTCTCTGGCGTTGACGGTCAAGTTGTACCAGGCTGCTGTTTCTCGATCCAAACGGTTGGCCACATACACTGTCCCATTACTAGGATCAATTCTGAATATCTGTCCTGTGTCACTGCTCTTTGAAATGCTGTATCTGTTCAAGGAAAATAATTGTTATTTGGGGCAATTTTTCTCATATACTTCTATTGTTTGTTACCACATGCAGATTTCAACCATTCACAAACAGCATGTAAATCAAAAATTATGGACTGTATGGACAAGCACATAGACTATATGGCAAACATAATGTATTCTGTTCTGTAGATTCAGAATCTTTCGGTCTGTTTGAGAACAGCAACAATATAAGCTAGGTAAGTAAGTTAATGTTTGGAAATGTATGGTATTGGAATTTAAAGCAGCTCCTCTCCTAGGGAGACTGGCATGGGTTGTGATGGACCTAGATAAGATCACAGACATCCCAAGTCTCCCGGAAGTTCCGGGAGTCTCCTGCATATTGATAGCGGCTCCCTGATGCCCGCAAATTAGTTAAAATCTCCCGGAATCTAGAGCTCTCGACCTCCAAACCGTGTAGCGCGCGCTCGGCAGAGAGGGAGAGAGCGAGAGACCTTGCGTGTGTGTGCAAATGTGCGTATGTGCCTCATGAAGCGCATGTAACCCCCCCTCCCCCTCCCCCCCCCCGTCAACAAAACCGAACAACGTTTTTTTTTTTTTGGGCGTTTGCGTTCATGGTTTTTTGATCCGGCCCTTGCAGTTCTGCCCTGGACGTATCACCTGGTGCTACGATCACCTGGCATTTAGGGGTTAGTATGGGTCCAAACGGGAAAGGAGAATGAAAAATAAAAATGTACATTACCTTATGGGGTTGTTGGTGGTGTCTGTGTCTCTGGCATAGATTGAACCGACTTGAGTGCCAATTTGGGTGCTTTCTAGAACTTTCCAGCTATAAGGTGTTTCAGAAAAGATGGGTGGTTCGTCCACATTTGTCACAGTAATTTTGAGTGTTGTCCTGTCTTGAAACTCATCTGCACTTAAAAAACGTGTGTCTATGTTTTCATTAATGGCCTCAACAGCAATGACGAACCGCCTCTTGCTCTCAAAATCCAGTGGCTACAGAGAAGAGAGAAGACACATAAAAGATCTCCCATGGGGGTTGTAAGGCTTTTTGTATATCTAAAAGTACTGCCTCAATAGGGTTGGATGTTTCATAATAATATATTATATTATATTATATTATATTATATTATATTATAATATATTATATTATATTATATTATATTATATTATATTATATTATATTATATTATAATATAATATAATATAATATAATATAATTTAATATAATATAATATAATATAATATAATATAATATAATACAATACAATATAATTAATATAATATAATAAATGAAAACACATATTAATCATAAATTAAAATAATATTCAACAAAATTTAATATAAAAATAAAAGTGTCTTGAACGTTTGATGGTTGAATCTGAGAACATCATGTCCAACATTTGTAAACACATATTAGATGATAATACATATACATATAACAGGATTGTACTATGAGACCTGATCCAGTATGACAATCCCCTCTTGAGTGTCAGGGTCCGTCTGGATTGTGAAGGTGCTGCTCTCCTCGAGATCCTCTAAGCTGTAGTTCATTTTAGCGTTCAGACCAACATCACTGTCATCTGCCATTATTCTTCCCACTGTGGTGCCCACTGGGGCTGACTCTGATATAGCAAATGTGTACAAATCTGGACATAAAGAGGAAAATGATAGAACACTTTCAATGTGCATGTGCTTTGGCAACAGAAACACAAAAAATACATAATGTAATAAATCACTGAATGCTGATAATGATATAAATTGTCACCACTCACACACCTATGTGTTTTTTGTGCTGCTGTGCAAATGTTTCATGAACATCTATTATTTAACCCTCTTAGAAATAGTTCCCTTCACCACATTATAAGATGTTATATATTAAGCTGTTTTCTATGTGAGCGATGTTGGCTGCTCTATAAAAAGAAGCACAAGTTGAGTCTCTTTTAGTGTTCTTTACTGTGCAACTGCAACGTGTCAGTGTAGAAGGCAGGGAGTATATATGAGGGAGATAATAATGAACTAAATAAGACAGCTGATAATCATAAGTAACCATAGAAACTAACAGGGACATGATCAGAACCCGAAACTAAACGCCAGGAAACAGGAACTTAAGGAAAGCACAACAGAATATCAAAAAAAGAGTCAGAGACTGTGACAGTAGTTTCCCCTCCCAGAAGTGCGTCCTTGCGCCGTAACTGAACTTCCAACAGTGGAGGGCTGGAGAGGGCTTTGGAGGTGGGCGTGGAGCAGGTGATGGATAGGGATGAGGAGGAGTTGGTGGAGACGAACACCACAGAGGAGCCGACGGTGGGAGGAGCCAGGGTGGAGTCTTAGTTGAAGGGCTGGATGGAACCCGGGGACTGATCAATGGAGGCGGAACCAGGGTACGTGGAAGAACCAGCGTTGCAGAGCGGCTCACAGACCAGGGCGACACCCACCGCCCGAAACGACGGGGGCGACGATGGAGCAATCGAGGACGATCGAGAAGCCCGGAGAGAAGGTGAAGCCAGGTGGAGCCGAAGGGGTGGAGGGTCGAGGCACATCCAGAGACCCAGAAGTCCGTGTCGTAAGCAGAGCGCTGACCGATTGAGGCTGATCCAGATGGACGAGGGAGCCCAGAGGAGTCCTAGGGCAGACGGGCCACTGTAGATATGAGGGAAATCAGAGTCGGGGCACAGCCGACGAGCTGAGAGGCTGAGGTGCAACCGGAGACTCTGCCAGATGCCGAGCTGGTGGAGGAGAAGCCCGAGGCAAAGCTGATGAACCGCACGGTGCCAGCGGCGGGGGCAGAGCCAATGAGCTAGACGACACCAGCGGTGCAAGGAAGGAAGATCTACACCAGCGCTAAAATTTGCGCAGAAAGCCAAAGCTTTTTAAAGCATTTCAACCCCAGCAATTAAGCAATACCCCTGAATGACAGCATCAACCAATAAGCTAAAGCTTACTGCTGGAATTGTTTGCTGTTTTGGTAAGTTATTTAAAATCAAATAGGTAATGAGACTGAGTTTACTGTTTTATATTTTAAGGTCAGTCTGTAAATTTACTAACTTAGTGACATGCACATTTGCTGTAATTCTGCATAATTGTTCAATTGTTTCCCAATCATAAGTTTATTCTGTTACATACATTTAATCAGCTGCTGTGCCAGTCTAATGATATGATTTATTATCAACATATGCGGAAGTGTTGCTCACTAATGTCCTTTGGTCTGAGCGCTGTCATGATGGCTTACATTTAATTCTGTTGGTTTTGTGGCCAGTTGTCACATTTTCCCCTGAAATGACACACAGATTGTGTGCATTTTATTACTTTCTGTATAATTTTGGTGTTAAATCTCATGCTCTCATGTTTTCTTGTCAAAGGTAACATGAAGTATTATAGAAGAGGACACAGTAAGCTAGGCTGATGTTAGGCTGAGTTTACTTTTTTACCGACGAGAGAAGAGGATGAGAGGGCCAAGGTTCGAGAGTCACGGTTCGCTACTGATATATTCAAATTTGATATTTAAGAAAACCTAAATCCTTTCACAGAAATACAATATAATTATATAGAATGTGTTAAAGGGGAAATGAAGCAGTCAGTCAAGTTTAAATGATTTACAAGATGGATTTCCACTATAATCAAAAATTATATAAGAAACATGACAAATGTTAACATATAAAATAAACACCGTTATATCTTTCGCGGCAAGGTGCCCCGCCATTGTGCAGTATTATAACCGGTGACGTCACGGGGTTGGTTTGCTCTGTGCTGAGTTCAGTAAAATACAGTGAAAGATGCATGTAAGCTGGTCGAACCAGCGAACAACTAACGTTAGGTACAGTCATTGTCAGAGGTGGGCACAAATACATCAAAAACTATTTTGTTACAAAATACAAATACTGGCTCATGAAATGTAACAAAATAAAATACAAAATACTGATGTGAAAAATGTATTTAAATAAAATACAAGTAATTAGTATTTTGAAAATACAAAAATACTCCCACAATAATCGTAAGACTTTTTTTTAATTACTGAAAGGTCAATAACACAAATAGTAGCAATAACACAAATATGAGAAATGTGTAAATTCAAAATGGCCAAGTAGCAAAATAAAAAAGTAGGGGCATTTCACTAAATCTGTACAGAGCCTGAAATCGCTCCCTCTGACGTAAATGGCATGTATAGCTAAATTCAAAATGGCGAAGTAGCAAAATAAAAAAGTATGGGCATTTCACTAAATCTGTACAGAGCCTGAAATCGCTCCCTCTGACGTAAATGGTATGTATAGCTAAGTTCACATCAATGGTGTGGTAGGCTGCCCTTAATAGAAAAACGTGTTTGATGTAGGCTACGTAGCCATATTATCACCGTTACTCTACTCGTGCCTTAAAGGACAAGTTCGGTATTTTACACTTAAAGCCCTGTTTTAAGATCGTTTCTGATGAAATAGAACGGTTAAGATTGAAATTTGGACAAACGCTGCTGTCCCGAGAATTTTAGGTTTCTGTATTAGCACCCCCCCACCTCCACAATGGTTTCATAGGGGCACTGGAAGAATCATTCATAAAACGCATTAAACTTTAGTTTACAAAGACGTGAAACTCCCCGAGTGGTCTGGGGTGTTCACTGATATGCTCACACAAAAATCGCTGCAAAAGATGCTTTCTAACAGGTGTTTTACCATTCGTTGTAAAACTGTGGACCTATTTTTCCAAACGCCTCACAACCGGACATTCTTCCTTTGAGAGCTTGAATAATAGACACTCCAGCCCAGTTGGTGGCGATAATGCACCTTTGCCAATGTTTGGATAGCGTAGCCTACGATACCGCGATTGCATAAGACTACAGAAAGAATACAAACAACCCCATTTCCGTTTCAGTCGGCGGAGTAATAACGTACCTCACAGAACATCCAATACAAGTCAATGGAGTTGGACAAAAACTACGATAAAACCTGTTGGAAAGCATATTTTGCAGCGATTTTTGTGTAAAAATAACAGACCGAGAATTTTCGTCACAAAATCAAAATTCCATTTGAATCATAATATATATGATTAATCATATTAATCATAATATGTGTGGGTTTGTTTTACATACGAGACTCTAACTGCCCTGACCGCGTATGCCTTTTCCATGGTAGAATCGCGCTGCGTGCGCAATTACTGAAAAACAATAGGATTGATATTTTATACAAAATCAATATCAATATTTCTCATATGTAATACGTTTAAAAATGTGTAAAAAATGCAGATGGGTGTTATATTGTGAACGCTTGCTTAGCATGGAGATTTCAGTGGAGTTACGACAGACGCGCTGTTTCATAATAGGTAGGGCCTATGATGTCCTTTTATGAATGACAACACAGTGCATTGATCTCATAAGGCACAATTATTTTCTCTATAATGCCGTTCAGTGTGCAATATGTGTGTGTGTAGACTGTATATTTTTCAAGAAACACTTTACCTTAATGCCGTTTTTAAGAGTTCAAAACTCATTCACTTCTTGGAGGGAGCCCGGTCTACAGGGTGTCACGTGATTTTCGTGCATCTAACCTGGACATTGCCATTGCCAACATCAGACTGAAAATATCATTTACTATGGTGATTTTTCTTAAGTATTTAAGTATTTGAAATACTGTAAATACACTCCCTCAAAATATTTTGTTACAAACTACATTTTATTTTTTTCACACCTGCAAAATACAAATTACAAAATACACTAAAGTAATTAAATACGTATTTAAAATACATTTAATTGAAATACTGCCCATGTCTGGTCATTGTTAGCTAACAGCTGTAAGCATGAACTAGCTAACGCTAACTTAGTGTTTAGTTAGTGAACTTTATTAGTACCAGACAAAAAGACGACGTCTAACGTTAACAAACTGCACATGGAAACATTGTTCGCGATGTCTGCCATCATATTCCTGTCTCTTGTCAACACCATGGTTGCAATACATGGTCAAGATCAGCGTCTTGACAGCAGATGGATCGTGCTATCGTGGCGTAATAATCTGTTTGGTTGTAATGTATTACTTACCTGAATGAAATGAAATCGAATCGTCCTGTGGAATCATTCATTCACAGACAGCATACGAATCTTCCTGTTACGACTCGGAGTCGAGTGTGAATTGAAAGCGCTTCAGTGATTCAGTGCGTGCAGGAAACCGAACAGATCATTCAAACTGATTCGCGAACCGATTTAGACAGATCTCCCAAATCTCGTTATATGCAGGGCCATACAAATTATGGTGTTATGGTGTATTAGGTGTAGCTCATACCTGTCAACACTACCGTTTTCCCCGGGAGTCTCCCGTATTTCACATCCATCTCCCGCCCCTACCAGTTTTGTTATTTCTCCCGTGAAACTGCCGTAATTTGAATGGCCCAAATCTCGTTATATGCAGGGATGCAAACGGCGCACTTTATTTTAATGCAAACATGTTGTTAAATGCGTAGTTTTCCAAGCGCGCTGTATCTTTTTTATGGGCATGATGAGCGATGCTCAATTTACAAATGAATCACTCTTTTTTTTTTTTTTTGATTCTGTTCAAAGACTTCATCAAACATGTTGGCAGATCTGTCTAAATCGGTTCGCGAATCAGTTTGAATGATCTGTTCGGTTTCCTGCACGCACTGAATCACTGAAGCGCTTTCAATTCACACTCGACTCCCGAGTCGTAACAGGAAGATTCGTATGCTGTCTGTGAATGAATGATTCCACAGGACGATACATTCGATTTCATTTCATTCAGGTAATACATTTTTACAACCAAACAGATTATTACGCCACGATAGCACGATCCATCTGCTGTCAAGACGCTGATCTTGACCATATATTGCAACCATGGTGTTGACAAGAGACAGGAATATGATGGCAGACATCGTGAACAATGTTTCCATGTGCAGTTTGTTAAGGTTAGACGTCGTCTTTTTGTCTGGTACTAATAAAGTTCACTAGCTAAACACTAAGTTAGCTTTAGCTAGTTCATGCTTACAGCTGTTAGCTAACAATGACTGTACCTAACGTTAGTTGTTCGCTGGTTCGACCAGCTTACATGCATCTTTCACTGTATTTTACTGAACTCAGCACAGAGCAAACCAACCCCGTGACGTCACCGGTTATAATACTGCACAATGGCGGCACCCTTGCCGCGAAAGATATAACGGTGTTTCTTTTATATGTTAACATTTGTCATGTTTCTTATATAATTTTTGATTATAGTGGAAATCCATCTTGTAAATCATGTAAACTTGACTGACTGCTTCATTTCCCCTTTAAAGCCATATCTAATGTGTATAAAAGGTCCTGACTTTCCCATAAGTTTAATATAATTCATCTGTTTGTTTGATTGACTGATGTGTCATAGTCATATTTTGGATTCTCACTGTGCTGGAAAGTGGGTCCGTTGTCATTGACATCCATTAGGCTTATGGTCACGGTGGTTGTGGCGCTGTAGCCTCCGTTAAGTCCTAGCATATCTTTCACCTGAACCACAACCAGATATACCTCCCTGGCTTCTCTGTCCATATTAGACCATGACGTCACAATTATACCTGTGTTGGAGAGAAAGAAAAATAAACATTGAGCACAGACTGTCCTTGTTCAAGTGTGCTAAATGGTATTTCTAGTAAGACATGTACGTTTGTACTATAGCAGGGTTTCTCAAATCTTGGCCTGGAGGGCCAATGCCCTGCAGAGTTTAGCTCCAACCCTGATCAAACACACCTGAGCAAGCTTATCAAGGACTTCAGGATCACTAGGGTTGCATTCCACTCCACTTTTTGACACGCACTCACGAACTTCCCTAAGCACTTTCCCTCGGGGGAATCCCAGCCGCCATTTTGAAGTGTGTTCCACTTCGTGAAAACAGAGATTCTAATTATTGGACAAAAAACTTCCTCATGTAATAACCCAGAATACTGTTTAACACTTGATGGCTGCTCTGTCAAGTCTTCGTCGCCGGTTAGGAACCTGGGTGTGCTCTTTGATACCAATCTTTCATTTGAAAGCCATGTTTCTATTATCTGTAGAACTGCATTCTTCCATCTAAAATTACGACATATGCTTTCAGTGACAAATGCGAAACAGTTTGTTAATGTCTTCATGACATCAAGGCTAGATTATTGTAATGCTCTACTGGGTGGTTGCCCTGCAAGCTTAATGTACTGTACAAACTACAGCTGGTCCAAAACGCAGCCGCTGGAGTTCTTACCAGAACCAGGAAGTATGACCATATTAGCCCGGTTCTGTCAACACTGCATTGGCTCCCTATTAAACAAATGATACATTTTAAAATATTGCTGATTACTTACAAACTATTAAACGGTTTAGCTCCCCTGTACTTGAGTGCGCTCTTAACGCATTATAGTTCTTCATGTCTATTGCTATTTCAAAATTTTGGCCAGTTTATAATACCTAGAATATCAAAATCAACTGCAGGCTGTAGATCTTTTTCCTATTTAGCACCTAAACTTTGGAATAGTCTTCCAGCATTGTTCGAGAAGCAGACACAGTCTGTCAGTTCAAACCCAGACTAAAAACACATCTCTTTAACCTGGCATACACATAGAACATTATAAATGTCTATTATTCCAATCAGTTAAATGATTGTTAGGGTGCATAAACTAGGTCAGTCGGAACCGGGAACACTTCCTAAAACACCAACTGTACTCGTTACATCGTAAGAAGAATGGCATCAAGACTAAAAATGAGCCTCTCTGTTTATCCCGAGGTTTACTGTAGTCAGACGGATCATGCCTGAATCAAAGTCATACACCGTTCGTTCGTTGGCCAGAGGAGAACTGGCCCCTGACTGAGTCTGGGTTCTCCCAGTATTTGGTACCCAGTATCTCCTGGGTATTTTACACAAATACCATTTAACCCTAATGCAGTGAGATTCAGATCATTTTAAACATGACTGTTCAAAGCACAAAGGTTATTGCTGAGCAAAGGATCTGCACCTGTTTTGGGTTCCACTGAGAAGTAGGGCTCCCCCTGCAGGATTGAATAGATGAGTTTAGCATTGTTCCCAAACAAAGGGTCATCTGCATCTGTGGCTGTCACCTGGATAACTGTGGTCCCTGTAGAGAAGAGAGAAGGGTGAATGAGCAAATAGTGGTTCATTCACACATATGCATTGTGCTACTCCCATTGAATCTGCCATTGCGTGTCTGTCTCTCATTTACAAAAAGTCCTTTAATGAGTCTGTTCTTTATTCATTCCATTGAGTTGAAGTGTCTATATGATCGTAGTTGATCGTAGTTGTCTTCTGTCCTGTCTCTTCTTTGCTAAATTTGTGTATTTATTCTTACTGTCTGTAGTTAAAATATGTTGCCTACATCTGTTGGCTCATGATGCGCGTTCTGCCATCTCTCTCTCAGTGAAGTCCATTTTGAAACGAAAATGAACTGTAACTCAGCGAATACATGCCACACAGACATGAGAGATATGTTCACATGCTAATCGTCCACGTGAAGGAACGCAAACCTGTAAACGCCCCCATCACCTCAAAACAAACCAAACTTGATCTTTCCTCTGCTTTTCATCAAGTTTACCTTGGATTTACATCAGAAGAAGAAGAACGTGATTTTAAGATAAGAAAGATTTTTAGTATGAGTGTTTACACTACCATGATGAATATTACAGTGCTTAGACCAGTATGTATTGTTAAATACTGTGTTCGTGGATATCTGCTCAAACGTAGATGTTTATAATGTGCTAACAATAATGTTTCATAGTGAGGAGTGGCTCGATTGGTTCAGTAAATGGTCTCTGCATCCGCTGTGAGTTTGAGTCACACAGCAAGATAGTTTGGGTCACAAAAGCAAATTATGCTACATGTTTTTACTCCAATCTCATTTCATAACGTCATAACGTATACAAATATTTAAAGTAACATGATAATCCATATATTTTTCTATGTGTAGTGTACTGAAGTGTTCTTTTTTTAATAATTTAAAATTATAGGCCACAAAAATAAACGTTTTCTGTAAAGTGAAAATTATTAGGTGTTCAAGCACTTTAGTACTGAAAACCTATTGTATTTGCTATTTGAAAAAAAAAAATTGCCCTAAAACGCATCGTGTAGCCCAAACCGTAAGGCCTAGAGACTTGAAACTCAGCCAGATGGTAGGCCATACTTTTGGGGAGAACCTATCAGAGTATTACCCCAATTGTCCCATAGGTGGCGCTACAGCAACCAAAAGTACTAAATTACCCATAACTCCTCGACCGTTTGACCTAGAATCAAGATTTTTACATCACTGTGATCCCTGGCTCAAGACGGACAAAAAAAATTGTTATGGCCAGTTTTGTCCAAAACCTACTTTTGCGAACTAGTCCCTGGTTTTTCGCCCGATCGGAACCAAACCAGTCTATAACTGTTAGTTATATCGCTTTGTGCAATTTCAGAAAAGGAGAATTGCTGAGATGCCGCCGGTACTGATGGGAGAAACTGAGGAACAATAAATTCCGAAGATAACCTCTAAACAGATGCAACAAAATACTCGTTGAAAGAATTAGCAATTTTATCATGATCAGTGAGAAGAGTACCATTTATGGATAGTTGTAAACTGTTATTATTTTTTTATTTATTTTCACCAGTTATAGATTTAATTGTTTTCCATAATGTTTTTGGGTTGGAAATCGTTCGATTAATTTGATTTTCAAAATATAGCTGTTTTGCTTTGAATAATTCAAAATTGCACTTATTTCTGAACTGTGTGAAAATATGCTTAGCCTCAGGTGTTTTTAATGATCTGTATGCTTTCAAATTGGACAAAAGGTGGCGCTATAACCGTCAAAAAGGTCTCATTCTTATTAGGTGTTCAAGCATGAAGTGCTGAAAACCTATTGTAATTGTACTGATTTTTATTAGGTGTTCAAGCACGAAGTGCTGAAAACCTATTGTAATTGTAAGGATTTTTAGGTGTTCAAGCACGAAGTGCTGAAAACCTATTGTAATTGTACTGATTTTTATTATTATTCTTCTGCCGTAAAATGCATCGTGCAGCCCAAACCGTAAGTGCTGGAGCCTTGAAACTTTGCCAGATGGTAGTACAAAAATCGAGGAGAGGTTATCAAAGTATGAGCCCGATTGGCCCCTAGGTGGCGCTACAGCAAGCAAAAGTAGAAAATCATGCATAACTCCTAGACCATTTATCCTAGAATCATGTGTCTTATATCCCTGTAATCCTTGGCTCAAGACGGACAAAACGTATATCTCCGATTTTATTTGCGCCTGGAAAAATTTTCCGCCATCTTGGATTTTGTCCAAAACTCACTTTTGCATGTTATGGCCAGTTTTGTCCAAAACCTACTTTTGCGAACTAGTCCCTGGTTTTTCGCTCGATCGGAACCAAACCAGTCTAGGCCTATTCTCTGGACTCTCTAGATCAATAATTATCGAAAAAAAATTGAAATTTTGCATTTGGTTGGCTGTAACAGGGTCATTTAGGAAAGGGGCGGGGCAAAATATAGTCAAAAGCCTATAAATCCTAAACGAAAAGTCAAAACTTCACAAAAATTGATGAGCATATGTGTCATAACATGGTGAAGAAGCATGCAAAGTTTCATGGAGATCGGACCATAGGTGGCGCTATAACTGTCAAAAAGGTCTCATTCCTATTAGGTGTTCAAGCACTTTAGTGCTGAAAACCTATTGTATTGGCTATTTGAAAAAAAAAATGCCCTAAAACGCATCGTGCAGCCCAAACCGTAAGGCCTAGAGACTTGAAACTCGGCCAGATGGTAGGCCACACTTTTGGGGAGAACCTATCAGAGTATGACCCCGATTGGCCCATAGGTGGCGCTACAGAAACCAAAAGTACTAAATTACCCATAACTCCTCGACCGTTTGACCTAGAATCAAGATAGGATTCTCGATTTGAGCAAAAAAATTTGTTATGGCCGGTTTTGTCCAAAACCTACTTTTGCGAACTAGTCCCTGGTTTTTCGCCTGATCAGAACCAAACTGGTGCAGAAATGTTCTCTGGAGTCTGAGAATCAATAATCATTGAGAAAAAGTTGAAAAAGTGCATTTGGTTGGCTATAACAGGGTCATTTAGGAAATGGTTCATGGAAAAATGGAGTCAAAAGCCTATAAATCCTGAAGAAAAAGTCAGAACTTCACAAAAATTGATGAGCATATGTGTCATACCATGGTGAAGAAGCATGCAAAGTTTCATGGAGATTTATTTATTTATTTATTTATTTAAACAGAAAAAGATTAAGAGCAATCGGGCCTGACTCAGTATCAAACTGATTTTCAGCAGGTTCCTGTTCTGCAGAACATGAATACCTCAAACACGACAGAACTCCAAGACCATACAATAACAAACACACAACAAGCACACAAACCACGATAGTAAACAAGCATCAGCAGGAGGCCATAAAGCCATCTCAGTGGTCACAGATATACCTGTCCATCAGATGGCGAGCAAAAGTTTGTTTAAATAGTCTTATTGATGTTATAGATCTGATGTGCTGTGGAGTCTCATTCCAGGCTCTAGTGAGCAAATTAAAGAAAGATCTCTGTCCATAGCAGTTCCTAAAAGCCGGTATAGGGAGAAGTCCATTTGCAACAGATCTCGTAGTGCGTTCGAGCCTTGAACTGAGTTTTGGAGTCAGCGCAGTCAATCCCGCAGCAATATGACCATTTAAAATCTGATAAAAAAAAAGGTTCAAACCATGCCTTATTCTATAGTTCTGAAATGTCAAGGCATTACTCAAAGATAGTGCAACACAGTGGTGAGTCCAGCCTGGAAGCCTGTTGTGGATCTTATAGGCTCTATTGTAGAGTCTCGCTACAGGTTCAAGGATCTCATTTGTTGTGAGTGACCAAACAGGTAAACAATACGACAGAGTGGACAATATAATGGCATGAAGATATGTTTTAGAAACAGAATGCAGTAGATATGATCTAATTTTACTATAAACAAATAACTTTTGGTTTAACTTTCTGATTAAAATTTGGACATGGTCACGATAAGTAAGATGTGAGTCAAGAGAGACTCCCAGATACTTATACGTGGATACAATTGAAAGTTTCTGATTAGAAAAGGTGATGAAATTTGATATAGACAGTTGTTTCCTAGATGAATAGAAATACATACATTCTGTTTTCTTAGTATTCAGTGTTAAATGGTTATCCTGGAGCCAATCATGTAAATGCTGTAGGTCTGAGTTAAGTTTGTAATTAATTGTATCAATATCTGAGCCAGACAAAAAAATGACAGTGTCATCAGCATATAACAAAGTACTAGAAACATCAAAGACATTAGGAAGATCAATAATGTACATAAGGAAAAGTAAAGGACCTAAGATGCTGCCCTGTGGAACTCTCATAGAACACACTCGAGATTGTGATGTTACTGAGCCGATTCTCACAGTCTGAGATCTGTCACTTAAATATGATTTAAACATATCTATTGCAGAGGAGGACAAATGAAAAGAAAAAAGTTTATTTAACAAAATTTGATGATTGACAGTATCGAAAGCTTTTTGAAAGTCTATGTATATGACTCCAGTAACCAGACCTTTATTTAAAGACGCCCGTATCTGCTCAGTAAAAAGCAGCAAAGCCGACATAGTTGACCGCAATGGTCGAAAACCATGCTGACAATCACTGAGCAGGTTATTGTATTCAAGGTGATTAATTAATTGATTATATAATGTTTTTTCAAGTAACTTAGAAACAGTTGGGAGAATTGCAATTGGGCGGTAATTCGAGATATTAGTTGGATCCTCAGACTTAAGAAACGGGGTGATCTGGGCTGATTTCCACATGGCAGGAAATACTGATTGTCTAATACACAGATTAACTAAATGATGGAAGAGCGGAATAAGTGTACTGGCGTGAGTTTTAAGAAAAATCATATTTAAATGATTTGCATCACAAGCATGAGAAGCATTCAAAGAACCCAAAATGTTAGTTATATCGCTTTGTGCAATTTCAGAAAAGGAGAATTGCTGAGATGCCGCCGGTACTGATGGGAGAAACTGAGGAACAATAAATCCCGAGGATAACCTCTGAACAGATGCAACAAAATACTCGTTGAAAGAATTAGCAATTTTATCATGATCAGTGAGAAGAGGACCATTTATGGATAGTTGTAAAATGTTATTATTTTTTAATTTATTTTCACCAGTTATAGATTTAATTGTTTTCCATAATGTTTTTGGGTTGGAAATCGTTCGATTAATTTGATTTTCAAAATATAGCTGTTTTGCTTTGAATAATTCAAAATTGCACTTATTTCTGAACTGTGTGAAAATATGCTTAGCCTCAGGTGTTTTTAATGATCTGTATGCTTTCAAATTGGACAAAAGGTGGCGCTATAACCGTCAAAAAGGTCTCATTCTTATTAGGTGTTCAAGCATGAAGTGCTGAAAACCTATTGTAATTGTACTGATTTTTATTAGGTGTTCAAGCACGAAGTGCTGAAAACCTATTGTAATTGTAAGGATTTTTAGGTGTTCAAGCACGAAGTGCTGAAAACCTATTGTAATTGTACTGATTTTTATTATTATTCTTCTGCCGTAAAACGCATCGTGCAGCCCAAACCTTAAGTGCTGGAGCCTTGAAACTTTGCCAGATGGTAGTACAAAAATCGAGGAGAGGTTATCAAAGTATGAGCCCGATTGGCCCCTAGGTGGCGCTACAGCAAGCAAAAGTAGAAAATCATGCATAACTCCTAGACCATTTATCCTAGAATCAAGTGTCTTGTATCCCTGTAATCCTTGGCTCAAGACAGACAAAACGTATATCTCCGATTTTATTTGCGCCTGGAAACATTTTCCGCCATCTTGGATTTTGTCCAAAACTCACTTTTGCAAACTAGTCCCTGGTTTTTCACCCGATCGGAACCAAACCAGTGCAGAAATGTTCTCTGGAGTGTGATTATCAATAATTAAGTATTGTCTAGAGAGAGTACTGATTCTATATTTGCTGTTTGTTTATCGTCTAGTTATTTGTCAGGTCATAGTCTAGTTCAGTCACTCCTTACCCTGTCCATGTTTTGCCCCCTCGTGGGTTTTGTTTTTCCTGTTTTTGTCCATAAATAAATTGTGTCAAGCATCCTGTCTGCGCTTGGGTTCATCTTCAAGATCATAACAACATGGAGCTGATTTTTTTTATTTATATGGTTTTGCTTTATAAATGTGTTTATGCACCATTCTAAATTGATTCTGATACTCCTGCTTATTATCCCTTTGGTTATTAAAATACTCTTTATTTATCTTTGATTTGTGCATGTTCATCTACACATGACACAGACATTTAAAACTATCACAGCAGTAGTGTATAGCTGTCGTCATTGACATTTCAGTTTTGACATCTCAGAAATGAGCTCCAATACAGACTCTTCAGATATCCGCATTAATATTTAATAAAAATACTGTTTAATAATGAAAGTACTGACATACATTTTTCCTCTTACCTTATATTATTTCACAAAAGTTTTGCGAGCAAATACAAAAGCATTGTTATATAATGTTACATTGATGTATTTAAAATTTCATATAATTCTTTTTTTTACCATCACAATGTCTTTTTTGGGTGTCTATACATTCCTTATTTTAATTCCTCTAAAAAATGACTGCATTTACTTCCATTTACGGGGTTCATGAACTGCATTTTTTAATTATTATTATTTTTACTTTTTAATATTGCCTAAGGTGCACTTACAGTATAAGTGATTTATAATGATTGATTTTTACATCAATAATAATAATAATAAAATAATAGAAATAAAGGTTTCACTTTATTTTGACGGTCCCTTTAACACGTTCTGTTGACTATAAGTAACGTTGCACCTCCATGTCTATTAACTCTCATTAGCGTGCTAGTAGAGTGTTAGTAGACTGGTAGGGTTAGGGTTAGAATAACTTGACATGTACTTGCAAAGCTACTTATAGTCAGTAGAGTGTCTGTTGGAGGACCATCACAATAAAGAGTTAGCAGACAGTCTACAAATACTCATTGATCATTGCACACAGCTGTTTCCCGTCACCTTGTTAGTATCTGTGTGTATATATACCCTGTCTGTTCAGTCATTGTCATGGAGTCCTTGTGTAATGTCATGTTGCACTTTGATGTTCTGTTCTTGTTTGTTTCTTGTTTTGACCTGTCGTTGTATGGATTTTGACCCTTGCCTGACTGGATTACGATTACGGATTACCCTATTAAAGACTGCAATTGGATCTTACCACTTTGTGTGCTTGTTGTGACAATACAACAATGGGCTGTCTTATTCACATAATATCACACAGGCCATATGACCGGTTGAATGTCTATGTGCACAAACCACTTGCGTTTGTCAGCACGGAACAGTTTCCACAAAGCAAGTCTTTCAAAACCCCTTGGCCAAGTATGAAGCACAACTGAAAACATCCAGGAAATAGTCTTGTTAATCCAACGAGAAAGGTCCAAAAAAGTAATCCACAATGAAGAAAAACAAAAAAACTCAGACTGCTTTCACTGAGCGAACAAAAACACTGCTCCAGCATTAGAGACCATAAAACCGATCGTTCTCACCGGTTTTGGGAGTTTGTTACCACCGAAGTATGTTGATCTTCCGCAAATCAAGCCCGGGTCGTTGGTGAGGAGGTTTTTTTTGAAGTACGAGCTTAGTCCCAGGTCTCACGTAGTCTCCCTGTCCACTAAAAAGCCCCTCTTGTAGTCCACTCTCGCGCATTTTTTCCTCCTCTCACAAAAACCATTTCCCCTCCATCTGATTTGATCAGATAACTCCCATCAGCTGCGAACTGACAGTCAGCTGATCTAGCCCGCGACAACATAAACACAGTCATGGCACGTGGTACAAATGACAGATACAATGGGGCACTACATAGTTCATCATAATGGAGATACATCTTGATTCTCCTATCATGCTAATAGTTACAATATTATACATGAAGAGAAAAAAAACCCAGTGACCTCTAAAATTTATGTGGTGATGCCACAGACTGAAGTCCTGCAAGGCACATGTACAGGCCCGTCTGAATTGCCAATGAACAACTAAATAATTCAGAAAAGGCTTGGGACAAAGTGCTGTGGTCAGATGAGACCAAAATTGAGCTTTTTGACATCAACTCAAGTCGCCGTGTTTGGAGGAAGAGAAACGCTGATTGTAACCCCAAGAACACCATCCCTACAGTCAAGCACGAGGTGGAAACATCATGATCTGGGGCAGTTTCTCTACCGTAAACTCTTGGACGAGAACCTCCGTCCCTCAGCCAGAACACTGGAGATGGGTCGTGGATGGGTCTTCCAGCATGACAATGACCCAAAACACACCGCCAAGACAACAAAAGAGTGGCTCAAGAAGAAGCACATTAAGGTCTTGGAGTGGCCTAGCCAGTGTCCAGATAATCCTATAGAAAATCTGTGGAGTGAGCCAAAACTTCGAGTTGTAAAGCGACAGCCAAGAAACCTTAAGGATTTAGAGAGGATCTGTAAAGAGGAGTGGACCAGAATCCCTCCTGAGATGTGCAAACCTGGTGACCATCTACAACAGTGTTTCTCAACCTCTCCTGCAGGGACCCCCTGACAGGACATGTTTTTGTTTTAACCCTGAAATGGCACACCTGATTCAATTAATTAAAGGCTTAATGTGCAGCTGACTAATTGAATCAGGTGTGCCATTTCAGGGTTAAAACAAAAACATGTCCTGTCAGGGGGTCCCTGCAGGAGAGGTTGAGAAACACTAATCTACAAGAAACGTCTTTCCTCTGTGCTTGCCAACAAGGGTTTCTCCACCAAGTACTGAATTATTTTTTGCTTGGGGATCAAATACTTATTTCACTCACTGAAATGCGAATCAATTTATAACCTATGTATAATGTGTTATTTTCAGTTTTTTTTTTTTGGTTGATATTCGGTCTCTATCCGTTTAAAATAAACCTACCATAAAAATGATTGACTCTTCATTTCTTTGTAAGTGGGCAAACTTACAAAATCATCAGGGGATCAACTAATAATTTTCTCCACTGTGTGTGCTCACACTATACGGTCTGAACGTCGAGCTGTGACTTGACTCCTCACACTATACTTGAAATATGCGCAATAAACCCCGGATATCGGTTGGGCCGATAGACCATGATATCATGTATCCAGAGATATTTTTAAAACAAGCATCAGCTATTTCCAAAGTATGTATTAAATAATTATTAGTATTCTTTTATTATTATTATTATTATTTGGGAAGGCCTACTTTTATTATTAAATTGATAGACTATTATAATTCATTTGCCACGCAATAATTTGAATAGCGCATCAATGCATAACCGACGCGCTGCGAGGATAATAAAGATAAAAATAATAAAGAAGCTTACTCCTCCTCATTGAAAATTATTTTAAAACATTTAGGTCGATTATACAATGGATTATAGGCTTGTAATTAAAATGATTAACAGTCTATACTACAAACACCTGTAGCGACAACGAGAATGAACCAAACACAATTGAAGCTTTTAGGTGACTGTTCATACATAATCCCACAAAGAGTCTTCACATATTCTTAATTCAGACGATGGCTTGAGTGAAATCTGTGTAAAAATGTTTATGTTCTTAAAATGGAAATTATGTCTAAACTGAATCCTCTGGTCGAGCTGATGAGTAAGCAGACCACAGATAACACATGATTCACGATGAGAGAAGAGGGGGGGGGGGGATAGAAAAGACCCCCTTCTCAAATAACCATATAGTATCTTATTGTCCGAATTCCAAATTCCTCCAGGAGGCGGGACAAAACACTTGAGTTTAAAACCTTAGACCCGAACAGAGCTGTAGTAGAACAATGCGCTAGAAGAATAGAACAGAAGTCGGGCGGGCTCTCTCTCGAAAAAGGTCTCGGCAGAACAACAAGTCGGGTGGAGCAGACGATGGTTATAGTAACCATGTAGACGCAGAGAGACAAAGGGCCCAAATTAAGATCAGAAGAACGGGTTCAACAGCTTCATTCAAATCATCATCTACTCTCGTCTCAATTTTCTTTCTTTCCTAAGTTTTCCTTTATTTTCTCGTTAAAAGTCTCGGTTCTAAGTTAAGTTTTGCTGCAAAGTTTCGTTTTAACGTTTCAACTGCAAAACCAGCTTCCAACTTCAAAGACTTTCATTCATCCGCGCCAACACACCACGTGACTGGCTGTCCAAGATCTATCCAGGCACACGAGAAGATCAGCCAAACAAACGGACCGGAAACCCCCTTTACGACGAAAAAGGAATCCCCAAAAGCAACGCAAGGACAAGCAAGTAGCCTCCAGACTCTTAGCTGAACTGGTGTATATTGATAAAATTGCATAACCCGCCTAAGAAACGATAGAAGGGTTAAATTAATGATTGATGGTTCGTTCAGGTCATGTCTTATAAGTGCATATAGAAACTTGGGATTTCACCATCTCACTCTTAAAACTAATTTCTTTCCTCACTCTTCTTTCTGCAACTGGTATGAATGTATGTGTGTTTGTGTTAGATATTAGTTTTATGTTCTAGGATAATCAATAAAGTCTTGTTTATATTTTAAAGATAATTGTCTTGTGTTATGTGCTTACAGATTTATTGTCTTGAACTGCGATCTAAAGCTAGCTATGCTTTTACCCTTGAATTATTTCTAAATTTAGCTGTTACCTGGGAATTAGACTTTCTTGGCCAGGAAGATATTATATTTCCTAGAATTGATAATTGTTTATGCTTTCCGTTCATTGGATGAACTGATAAAATGATCATACTATTGATTCTGCTACAGTAAATTCTGAAAATAATTAAACTATTAATTATTGATCATAATCCGTTATGAATAATAATTCGTTATATTTATACGGGCGTAAAAACGCTACACACCAATAATCAGTCATCAATGAATATTAAAAACAGCTTTATTACAAAAATAGCTTGTTTAACACGAAATAGGCTTCTTTTGACTTTCTGTTTGTTTTGATTTTCCATGTGTGTTCCCCTGTCTGAGTTTCCCGCCACCAATCTGTACATGGACACTGATCACCTTCCTCACAGCTGCCTGTCGTTTGTGTTAATCATCATTGTGTATTTAAAGGGACATTGTGCAGGAATTTCTCCCATCTAGCGGTGAAATTGTATTTTGCATTCAAACGAATTGTGCTCTCCAGCGCCTCGCTTTTTCAAATGCGTGTTGCATCTACGGTAGCTGTTATGTACCAAAAAGCTATGACAAGCAATGCAAGAACAATCATATGCTCTATTAAAATATATTCTTATCGAATTTATAGGTTACAAAAAGTAAACTTACAAACCTTGTTTTTAGCGCCTTCTCAACTTTATTCAATAGCTGCTATTCATCAAAGAGCCTGTTTAACTTTTAACTATTAATGTTCTACTGTCTATATAATAAAGTACACAACCAAGCAATGAAAAAAAGCATGTCATTAAGAGTGTAATATTGACATAGCCTACCTGTCGAGGAGAAAGCAGGCAACTTCAGCGTCTCTTTTGAAATCTTTCTCTTGCATTAACTCTTTCCACCTGGAAAAAGCTATCCCGAAATTTTTTGTAATCTCCGGTCACGTTTCCTTTTATGTTCAATTTTGGACTTTTTTAGCGACGAGGATTTCTTCTCCCGTGGCTCGGCATATGTATGCCATTAAAAATAAGCCTTTTAAACTTGCCGGGGCCGTGAAGCGCCTCTCGCTGCTCTGCTCCTCCGTTTCTGCTGCGTTCAGTCACATGATGCTGGCTCTGAACGAAAACGCGTTGTGGAAACGCGTTGGCCTAGTACTTTTTGACCCTCTCTGCTATTATAGTTTTTCAAGATGGTGGAACGACATGGAAGCCTCCGTGGACCTACCCGTCACATGTATATAAAGATAATAAATTCTTCGTTTACGAGGATAAGTCAGATAATTGGCAGAGGTATTTGTACACCATTGAGGTGATATTGATTTTAGATAATAAAATACCTAAAAAACTACACATTGTCCCTTTAAGTTCCTGTCTGTCATCAGTTCAGTGTCCAGTATTGTTTGTGTTTTACACGCTGTTGCACTTGTTTGACCGTCTGCCTGTCTTTTAAATTAAACTCGTTTTTGGATTATATCGTCAGCTTCTGTCTTCCCTGAACCACCCCGTGACAATACCGGACTACAAAATGGATAACATCGATTTCATCCAGCTCGCTCAGAAGAGCAAAGACTTTTTATCTTTCACTAGAGATTTTTTCGTTCTTGCAGTCACCAGCCCCCTCGACGACGAAACCCTGAAAAATCTGTTCTGGATCGGGGCCAACTTCCACCAACGCATCAACCTCCCAGACACCTCTAACCTGAACTGGATGGAGGCCGTCATCAGGTGTCTGGAGAGCGTCAAGCCCCGATCCAGCACACAGCCAGACCCAGAGCCCGGATTACCACCCTCGACCATGGAGAATCGTGCCCCCCGCAGACGGAGAGCTACCACCCGCTATGACGCTTCAGCCAGAGCTCGAGACAAAGAGGACAGAGCTGACCTTCGCCCCGGAGGAGCTCCAACAGGAGTCTGACCAGGGGCGTGAGCCCACGACATCTGCGGACGAGGGAACCCAATCGACGGATCACAAGGACTGGCTGAAGAATTCCTCTGAGGAGACACTGGTTCCCTCCCTATCCCACCTGTCATCTGCATCTTCGTCATCTTCTGATCTATCAAGTGACTGTATCTGCCCTGTCATCAACCTGTCTAATACCTCTTCTCATTTAAGCTCAGCCAGTCCTCCAGCCCCGCCGCTGCTGGATTTTAGCAGCCCTGCTTCATCTCTGGGGAGTCCCCCGGACGTCGAGTCGCAGGTCAGCCCACCATCCGCAGCACCCGGGCATGAGGATCCCATGGCTCCTCCTCCAGCCTCGGTCCTTTGCACTCCATCTCGGCCTGTCGACCTGCCGGCTCCGTCTTGTCTCCTCCCACCTGCGACTCCACCAGAGACCCTCGAGCTGACGGCTACATCGAGTTCCCTCGTCCTGCCGGCTCCCTCTTGGTCAGTCATCACTCTGCCTTCGCCAAGGACTTATGGTCCGTCCGCTACGCTCCATACCTCCACCCCTTCGGCTACAGCAGGCTCCTCCTTTCCCTCGGCGTCACCTCTGTCCTCCCTCACTCCGACTCCGCCTCTGCTCCCGGGTACTCTGGCTCCATCTCCAGCACTCATCGCCGCGATGTTGCCGGGCAGTCCAGCGACGTCGCTGGAGTCCACCGGCTCTCCGTCTGCGCCGATGGATCCTACCGCTGAGTCTCCGTCGGTCATCCCCCAGCTACCGTCGGCCTCTTCACCACCTGGTCTCTTCCCTCCGTCTACTCTGCCGTGGGCTGTCGGTACTGGACGGCTCTGGGTCTGCGCCACCAGGCCATCTCCATCTGTGCTGTCAGGGGATCGTCGTCATCCCCTCACCATCCTGTCACTCCAGCCTCTCTCCTGCACTTCCTCATCACCTCGTCCACCGCCAGAACGTCCTCCGGTCTCCCCCCGTCATTTCGTTACAGCGCGAGGACGCGCCTTGCCGGAGGGGGGCGTTATGTCACCATTAGGCTTCTTTTGACTTTCTGTTTGTTTTGATTTTCCATGTGTGTTCCCCTGTCTGAGTTTCCCGCCACCAATCTGTATCCATGGACACTGATCACCTTCCTCACAGCTGCCTGTCGTTTGTGTTAATCGTCATTGTGTATTTAAGTTCCTGCCTGTCTTCAGTTCAGTGTCCGGTATTGTTTGTGTTTTACATGCTGTTGCACTTGTTTGCCTGTCTGCCTGTCTTTTGAATTAAACTCATTTTTGGATTATATCGACAGCTTCTGTCTTCCCTGAACCACCCCGTGACACTCTTCTTATTTTTTCACAACATGGGCCACAAGAGAAATATAAAGAACATAAATGAAGACAGTATGCTGTAGGCGTTATCAGCATATGGACAATAGTTCACATTTCCCTTGATAATAAAATAGCCTACATATTAAATAAATGAGTAAATAAAGTGAAAAGTGAAATTAATTATCAAGTAAATTAATAAAACAGGCTACATGTGTAGCTACATCGCAGGTGGCTTGGAAGACGTTTGTAATATGGTGTATCCATATTGGTTTATCCATATTATTAACACGAACTGGAGGTAAGCAACAGTAATTTGCAGCTAGTTTGATAGCTACAGAACTTAAATATATCCCTCTTTTCATTTTCTTTCTTGCTGCATTAAAGATGAAATGGTTTAACTTGAAATGGAAAAAACACTGAGTTTAGGTTAATCGGTTCGTAGCTCTGCTTTAACTGTGCGATACCTCGGGGCGACCAAAATTTCTGACATGCCAGAAATTCATCCGACCAGCCGATTGTCGGGAGAGGTTAATCGCCTCTCATTTCCCTCTGTACACTGCACGACAAACGACGCACGACAAAGCTGAAAATCTGCCCGACTCAAAAAAGAGTTGCATGGGTCAGAATTCGGCTCAAATTCTGACAAAAATCACACAGTGTATGCCCAGCCTTAGTTGGGGACACTTAATATTCAACAATATTATTGATCTGACTGTACTGATGCTGTTGTATGAGAACTGAACTGAGCTGGACAATGACATCTTTTTTTTTTGCAGAACTGCTTTTAATTAACTCATTTAATAATTTATGAATCAACACTGAACTGAATTTAGCTGAATAAAAGCCGAAATGCATAATTTTCCTGTTATCACTTTAAAGCTGCTTTGAAATTATCTGTAATGTTTAAAGCACTATATAAATAAAGGTAACTTGACTTGACTAATGCATCAGTGGGCTATGATGAATGACTTGAAAGGAAAGGGACGATGAGGAAGTAGGTGCTGATCTGTGTCTGTGCTGATGTATTTGTCTCTATTAAGTAATAAAAACCCAGAAATAGAAAAACCCCAGTGTTGAACCCCACAAACACCTTCTGGATCACAGAAACACTGAGCACAGCCTGATTTCACTGATGCTCTATTTTCTGAATCGGAGCAAATCCCTGCATCTATGTTTCAACATCAAGTGGAAGGTTTTCCCTGTAACTTATTATTGCAGCAAATGGAGAGATTGATGTTTTTTGTTTGTCTGTTTTTTGCCATGATTTTGACAAGAGCAGTATTGATGTTGGGTTTTGGGGCCCAGATCACTCTTACAATTAATCTATAAAAACACTGAATAGCGGTTCAGGTCTGGGCTTTGTAAGGGTCGGTCAATTTCTTCAAGTCAACTCAACTCAAGCCTTTATTTCTATAGCACTTTATACAATACAGATTGTTTCAAAGCAGCTTTACAGTGATAAACGGGAAAATAATGATCAATTATGCAAAGGTAATTCAACAATGCTGTGAAACCGCAGCTCTAAAAGACAATAGTGTTGCTGTTCAGCTGAAATCAATTTAGTGTTGATTCAGTTCAGTTTAATAACTGTGTTAAGTTCATCAACTATGAAATTAGTTAAATTCAGCTACAAAGCAGCTCTGGAGAAAACAGTAACGGCATCATTTTGCTCAGATTCAGTTCTCATCCGATAGCGTCAGTGCATTTAAGTCAATAATACTGCTGAATATTAAGTGTCCCCAACTAAACAAGCCAGAGCCAGTGGCAAGAACCCAAACTTAATCAGTGACAGAAATGGAGAAAAACAAAAAACCCTGGGAGAAACTCAGTCGAGGGGCCAGTTCTTCTCTGGCCAATGAACGAACATGGTGTGATTATGATTTCAGGCTGCATCAAAAAGTCAGATTGTGGATTGATATTCAACTCCAGACTCAGTAAACCATTTATGTATTCTTTCTGAATAGGGGTTTTGCCATTTTGGAACAAAAAGGACTCTCCCCAAATTGCTGTAACAGCTTTGCAAAAACAAACTTTTCCAGGATGTTATTGTGTGATCCTATTTATAGAGCAAATATCAACCAAGCTTTCTGTGAATATTTGAATATTTCTCTAAAACATTTAATGTAGTAGCTTAATAATTTTGTTGTCTCTCTTTCACTATCAAACTGTGTAACACTTTAGAAAGTGTTCCTTCTTTAATGACACAGGAACATTATGACACATTAACTACACAGGAACGAAGGAGTAACGCATTATTAACACTCTAGTAACTACTATTAACTAACAATAAATACTGATTAGTAAGAGAGCTCAGTTCAATGAGGTCATTCACCGTAAGGAATTACAATCCAATACCTTACAAAAAAACAAAAAAAACATATAATGCCTTCAGTCAATATTAAGGAGTTATTATGGTTTTCACTTCAGAATACTGATCCAAATAATTAGTAGTTCCGTCTGAAGGATTTGGTAATACTTTGTCATTACTATCCAATACTTTACTAAAACCTCAAATCTTACAATCATTTCAGTCATTACTAGTGAGTTTTCATGCTTTTCACATGATCCAAAAAATTTGTAATTCCTTTACATGGATACAGTGACACTTGAGTCATTAGTAGTGGCTTACCATGATATTTACTTATTTAATTATACATGAATTATGCATTATTCATGTTAATTTTGAACCTGTACATAATAGTTCTTAGTAGTCATCTGGGAGGTAAGAAAAATATTACTTATTGATTAGCTAATAGTGAACTACCTCATTCAACTGAGTGCTATTACTTACTAATTTGTTAATCAGAGTTTCTTGTTAGTTAATAGTAGTTACAGGAGTTTTATATATTGCTTATAATAATAATAATTAATAATAATTTGTTACATTTATATAGCGCTTTTCTGGGTACTCAAAGCACTTTACAAAAAAGGGGGGGGGGGGGGAATCTCCTCAGCCACCACCAATGTGCAGCATTACCTGGATGATGCGACGGCAGCCATATCGTGCCAGAACACCCACCACACACACACGCGCACGCACACACACACACACACACACACACACACACACACACACACCAGCTTACTGGTGGAGAGGAGACAGTGATGAAGCCAATCAGTATATGGGGATGATTAGGAGGTCATGATGGACAGAGGCCGAGGGCAAATTTAGCCAGGACACCGGGGTTAAACCCATACTCTTTTTTCCGAAGGACATCCTGGGATTTTTAATGACCACAGAGAGTCAGGACCTCGGTGTAACGTCTCATCGGAAGGACGGTTATTGTTACTCATTTGTTCCAAAACATAATCAAAACATAAAAGAATCTGTCATATATAAAATACATTTTTAAGTGTTTGCACAATAAGGCACCATCTGTTTTATGTCAATTGATAAAGAGACAGGATGATACAAGTAGAATTACTAGGAGTTCGGCAGGTGGAAATTGTAGGATTAATTTTTGTAAGACTACACAAGGGCAAAGAGCCTTTTCTGTTGAGGGCTCCAAACTCTGGAACCTGCTCCCAAATGAGTATAAGGTAATACTTGAAATAAAGTCCTTTACACTGAAGGTAAAGCGGTGGTTTAAAATAAACCAGAACTGCACGCATATTTAAATGTAATAATTTTAGTGTGTAAAAGTGTAATGTAATGTAAAAGTAATTATTTTGTTTTTTTTAAGTGTAATGTAAGAGTGTAATGTAGCGTAAAAGTTTTTTTTTTGTTTTGTTTAGAAAAGCCTTTCTAGGGACCTGAGATGCAAATTAGCTTTTTGCTATACTCTCTATGTGCAATACATATTTTCCAGTTTTGACTGGGATCATGTTTTTTTGTCCTGTCCCTATACAAATAAACTTATAAAAAAATTAAAAAATAAAGTGTCACCTCAAACTGTGTATGAACATAAACTTTTTTTTAACACTGATAAGTTAATTTATTAACTTAGACCATGCATAATCTTTTTATTTTTATTTATTTGTCATGAACATATGAAACACAGTGGGTCAACGCACCTGTGGGACACATCTCTGGGATGCTGGATATGTAAGGCTCATTGATAAATTCTGGAGCATTGTCATTGATGTCCTGGACTTTAATGATAAACTCAGATTCAGGTTCAACAGGCTGTTTGGATCTGCGGTTGATGGCCTGGGCTTGCAGGATGTAGAAGGACTTCAGCTCGCGATCCAAACTCTGTAATGAGTGAAGGTCACCTGTGTACTCATCAATGATGAATATCTCACCAGCTCCTTCACCTGATAGGATGTACTTGATAGTAAAGTCGCCTGTGTCGTAATCTGATTTCAGCTGAAGGAAAATAAACAGGATGTAAAAGAGATTTTGCAAGACATATCAACTATACATCAATATTTTTAATTATAATTGAGAAGTGCCAGGACTGTCACTCACGCCCCTTAAAAAAAGACAGACTTGACACTTCACATTTACTACACCCTAGGGAAGTAAACAAAATAGTATTTAATACAGGACAAGTAAAAGACTGAAACTGAGGGCTTAAATACATGAGGGCAAATAAAGGAGCTGGTGAGTTAACACGACACACCCGAACAGAATACTCAAATCAATCAGAAACCATGGAAACCAACAGGCAGGGGACGAAGAAGACAGAATTAATTAACAGACTAACAGCAAACTCTCAAACAGAAAAGGAAAGCTAAATCAAACAATACAAAGCGTGAAAACAGACTCAGACTCTGACACCAGCTGAGCTGAGTAAGTAGTATATTGCTATTGGAGACTAAAATGGGAATATGCTGAAATGAGCTTTAATACGGTTAAATGTTGGTTTGGTTTACTATTTAAAAGTACATGTAATTGGGTATGACATTGCTTACAATTTTATTGAAATCATTAACAAAATTTTCTGAACTCACACTTTAATAATAATAATATTATACTTTAATAATATTTAATAATATTTTTTTCCAGTATTTTATTATTGCAACTTAATATCGTAATGTTAGGTTTTAGGGGTTATTATTATTATATGTGTTGGTAAATAAAATGGCTGTCACTGTAAGACTGTCACAGAATCCTTGTATTTAAGCTATGTGACCTCTTCCCACATTTCTTCAGTTTAGAGGTGTCAGAGCCCTTTGTGAACTCCAGTAATACCTGACCAATCTTCCTTGGTGTTGGATCTTCTTCTTCAACAAATATTTGGCTCCAAATCCAGCCACGTCTCACTCTCTGATGGAACCCACGAGAGGCTTTACTCGAACGGATCTCTTGCTGTTTTCTTGAGATAATAAGGTCACCTCCAAGCCAGCCAGGCATGATGAAGATCATGAGGAGCACATGAAGAACAGAACAGTTGTCCATTGTTGAGAAGTTCTTTGAATCAGTGTTTCATTGAGTGTTAGGGCTGGATATCAGGGTGATAATGCCAACGGGGGAGACAGACTCCAACAGGATATGAGGCAAAACTCCATTAGAAGGAAATGATGACTTTTCTGTTATTGAGAAAGAGGAAAGAGATTATTAGAATGATTTATAGGGTTCAGGCTAAGGTGAACAGAGTTCTTCAATAGACTGAAGTGTTGGAGTCTAGCTGGAGCACAAATAATCCATTAGAGTGAAACTACTGAGTAATCATCAGGCTAGGTGTAATCTGCAAGGGTTTTTTTCATTTTCTAAAAAACAACAACAACCACCATCTCATATATTTAATCATGTTTTAAATGTTTTAAAATATGCAACCAAAATGTTTAATAAACAGAAATGCAAGAGGCAGATTAATTATTTATTATTAATTATATATATATATATATATATATATATATAATTATTAATTACATTTTATTTCAGCCATTTTACTAACTTAAGCTAGTCTTGGTCACTGAAGTATTTGTAGATAATATTTAGATCATGGTTCTGTGTCTTTTGTACCATTGTATTATGTGTATTACATTTTAGTTTGTCTTCTGTTCCTGTGTTTCTCCTCGTTAGTCTTGATTGTTCCCAGCTGTGATTAGTTATTCTTATCAGTCCTTGTGCTTTCTGTATTCATTGTTCTGTGTTGTTATATAATTGCTGTCATGTATGTGAGCACAGTTTTGTCTCCTTGATTGTGTGATGTATGTATTTTTGTTATTATGCCGCTTTTCACAAGATGTAATATAAATCTATGGTGACCCCAGAATGTGCTTTCGATTCGAATTTGTTAATTTAAAAGTGGAAATTTCAAGCTTTATATAGGTATATTTCTCATGTATGTGAGGCTAGTATACGTTGTTTTTCAGTTCATTTATGAGATGCGCTTCAGTTCACGGAGACCATGAAAGCGCGCCCTGATTGTTTTATTTTATTTTACAAACGCACAACATTTTCTTGTTATTGTGAGTTTACACAAATAAAAGTGGATGTGAATGATGTATTATTCTTTTCTGTATGACCAGAAATTATGGAGTAGCCTATTTGAAGTTGTTTTCACTGTTGTTGATAGGAGAATGCAAGTGATCGCTCCGGCGCCTCCATGTCATGCAGCGCGCGCTCCGCAATAATGGTGGAATATAGTAGATGATTTAATATGAATGATTTGCGTCAAAATTTTGTGTTTATTTGTGATAATCTTAGCCCTTTATTATTAGGCTATTGTCTAACCTGTATGACTGACATTTGACAAAGTGCTTTGTTCCTTTTTTGTAAGTCGGTCTGGATAAAAGCGTTTTTTTATATATGTAGCCTAAATAGGCTACCTAAATCGTTTTTTAAGAAAATTCAGGAAATTATCCATTTTGAAAAATAAAGTGTAAAGCATCCCGCAAACAGGTGGCCTGGTTGAATCAGCCGACACAGACTGAGGGAGGGACCACAAATCCGTGAGTACAATTTAAAAAACCCGTGGGAACGGATTGAAAGCGTGGGCACGGTATATGCATTTGTGGGTAGCCTACAGATTGCCAAAACTGAAGGCACGGTTTACAAATCTGAGAGCGCAGATTAGAAACTCGTGGGTATGGTTTATTAATCCGTGGGCACAATTTGTTAAACCGAGGGAACAGTTTGAGAATTCGTGAATAGCCTACAGTTTATAAACTGAGGGGACGGATTGCAAAACCGTCGCCACGGATTTATTTTTTTTTTCTCCCACAGGTGACTTCCCGGGCTCCGTAGTAAAAAGTGCGTGGATTTTCTACTTTATTCTCGAAATATTTCGACTTTAATCTCCAAATATTTCGACTTTAATCTCCAAATATTTCGACTTTAATCTCCAAATATTTCGACTTTAATCTCGAAATGCTAGAATTTTTTTTTACCGATTTTTTTTTTTTTTTTTCACGTTGCGATTCAGGGCTTCCGTATGTTCCTGAAGCCAAATACCTTTTTTAAAATCTCTATGCAATGATGAGTGAATTGAATGAGTGAGAGTAAAAATGAAACGAGCGCAAATCCGTCTATGGGTGCATCTCTCAGAAATCAAAGCTTGGCAAGAGTAATATCAACTCAAATAGGCTACTACATGTTCTACGATATAATATCGTATATTATTGTATGTATATTTAAATGATTTAAGCCTTGTACAATATGATAGGCTACTCGAATTAATGGAATAAGCACAGCATGGTCACAAATCAAACAGCGCATTTATATTGCCATCTCTGTGCGTCTCTGTCTCAGCAACCAAACCAGCTCTAATAGCAATTGTCACGGTGTGGGTTTTGTGTCTTGTTCCTTGTTCTTGTCGGTCATGTGATTCCCTGTTTGCCATGTGTCTTGTTAATTGTCTGATCATTGTTCCCATGTGTTTCTGATTAGCCACGCCCCCTTGTTATCTTGTTTAGCTTGTTTGCCTGTCTATTTATACCTCTGTGTTTCAGTTGTGGTTTGTCGGTTGTTGTTGTTGCTTCAGTGTTCCTGTCCTGAGTTCCGTGTTCCGTTGTTTCACCTGTTATTTTATTAAATGAACTGCATTTGGATTCTCTCTCTGCTTCGTCCTTGCTGCATCATCACAGAACGACCGACCAGCGATGAATCCAGCAAACCGTCTCTTTCGCCACAGCCAAGGTGACCGCCCTATTGGGAAATATGTGGAGGAGTTTTGTGGACTTTGTGATGGGGTGGACGTTGATGATAATGTCTTGAAAGACATGTTCCGTTACGGCCTTACGGACCTCCTAGAGTACCTTATGCCGGACAACACCCCTCAATGGACGTTAGAGCAGTACATTGATATTGCCCTTCGGATAAGCTCTGCTCTTCACGTCAGCCACGTCCAGCCAGAGCTTCGCGTCAGCCACGTCCAGCCAGAGCTTCACGTCAGCCACGCCCAGCCAGAGCTTCACGTCAGCCACGCCCAGCCAGAGCTTCACGTCAGCCACGCCCAGCCAGAGCTTCACGTCAGCCACGTCCAGCCAGAGCTTCACGTCAGCCACGTCCAGCCAGAGCTTCACCACGACATGCCTGAGCTTCACGTCAGTCCAACCGAACCAGAGACTGTCAAAGTCACGTCTGCCGATCCAGAGACTGTCCAAGTCACGTCTGCCGATCCAGAGACTGTCCAAGTCACGTCTGCCGATCCAGAGACTGTCCAAGTCACGTCTGCCGATCCAGAGACTGTCCAAGTCACGTCTGCCGATCCAGAGACTGTCCAAGTCACGTCTGCCGATCCAGAGACTGTCCACGTCACTTCTGCCCAGTCAGAGACTGTTCACGTCACTTCTGCTGATCCAGAGACGGTTCACGTCACGTTTACCCAGTCAGAGCCTGTTCACGTCACGTCTGCCATGTCAGAGACTGGTCACGTCACTTCCTCCGAGCCAGTGTCTACGGACAAGATGGCCGAGTCAGAGACTGTTCACGTCACTTCTGCCAAGCCAGAGACGCTTCACATCACTTCTACAGAGCCAGTGTCTACAGACAAGATGGCCTATCCAGAGTCGGTTCACGTCACTTCCTCCGAGCCAGTGTCTACGGACAAGATGGCCGCCTTCGAGCCAGTGTCTACGGACAAGATGGCCGATCCAGAGTCAGTTCACGTCACTTCCTCCGAGCCAGTGTCTACGGACAAGATGGCCGAACCAGAGACTGTTCACATCACTTCTGCTGATCCAGAGACTGTTCACGTCACTTCCTCCGAGCCAGTGTCTATGGACAAGATGGCCGCCTCCGAGCCAGTGTCTACGGACAAGATGGCCGCCTCTGAGCCAGTGTCTACGGACAAGATGGCCGCCCCCGAGTCTGTTCCTGTTCCCGAGCCAGAGTCTGTTCCTGTTCCCGAGCCAGAGTCTATTCCTGTTCCCGAGCCAGAGTCTGTTCCTGTTCCCGAGCCAATGTCTGTTCCAGAGCCAGTGCCTGTTCTAGCGCTAGAACCAGTTTTTTTTTCTGTGTTTGTGTCTGTTCTTGTGGCTGTTACAGTTTTGGTGTCTGTTCCTGAGCTAATGCCTGTTCCTGAGCCAGTGCCAGTGTCTGTTCCAGAGCTGGAGCCAGTGGCTGTTCTAGAGCCAGAGCCGGTGCCGTCTGTTCCAGAGCCAGTGTCTGCTGTTCCTGAGCCGGTGTCTGCTCCGCCCTGGCCGCCCGAGGGGTCTTCACCGCCCTGGCCGCCCGAAGGGTCTTCACCGCCCTGGCCGCCCGAGGGGTCTTCACTGCCCTGGCCGCCCGAGGGGTCTTCACCGCCCTAGCCGCCCATAGGGGAGGGGCTATGTCACGGTGTGGGTTTTGTGTCTTGTTCCTTGTTCTTGTCGGTCATGTGATTCCCTGTTTGCCATGTGTCTTGTTAATTGTCTGATCATTGTTCCCATGTGTTTCTGATTAGCCACGCCCCCTTGTTATCTTGTTTAGCTTGTTTGCCTGTCTATTTATACCTCTGTGTTTCAGTTGTGGTTTGTCGGTCGTTGTTGTTGCTTCAGTGTTCCTGTCCTGAGTTCCGTGTTCCATTGTTTCACCTGTTATTTTATTAAATGAACTGCATTTGGATTCTCTCTCTGCTTCGTCCTTGCTGCATCATCACAGCAATAATCAACTAAGATTAATATATATTAATTAATTACTACTTGATTTGGTCTATTTAAACATTTTAAACTTCATATGATCTGTATTCTAACTGTTAGAAGCTCCGGTTCTGAGACTCGCGCTTGGGACAGCACATGCGCATTGGCTCCTCTGGCCTAAAAAATAAGTGTTTGGTGGGACTCTGAATGAACCAAGTGGAATAGATTTGAGCAGCAGCGTGGAAATCAACGCTGGAGTTAAATTTAGGGCTTTTCTCAAGTGGAATGGATTTGACTGACGGCGCTCTGAAAAGTGAACAGACATATGCGCTGAATTAGAGATGATAGAAGTGAGTGGGTCCAATATCATTGGTCTTAAAAAGTGGGTGGGTCTTGTCCCACCCATATACAATGGTTCCGACGCCCATGAATAGTGTTCAGTGCTCGTCTGTGCTCAACGACAGAACGGTTTCAGGCTTTGCTGGATCTTCTGCTGTTGCGTTAGAACTGGTCACTGTTGTTGCTCAAGAAACCAAATGTAGGCTGGTGTGTGTAAACGTGCAGATTAAGGGCCGGTAATATTATAATAATATCCTCTTGCTACGTCAGAAGGAGAGCGAAATCTGATTGGCTTATTTTTTGACATGCTTGCAGAGAAAGGCTTATCAATAAAAGTTACTGGGTTTCACTTTTCACGTTTTCTGGGTTGGTAGAAGCACCGGGGACCAGATTATAGCACTTAAACACGGAAAAAGTCAGATTTTCATGATATGTCCCCTTTAAACATTACATAGCATTTGTATCCCAACTAGTGATGGGTAGTCCGATTCATTTCCACAAATGTCTGTTATAGATGTAACCCCCGTTCCCTGAAGGAGGCGACAGAGACTGAACTGAACTGACGAATTGGTATCTCGTCTGAGAGCCCAATCACCTTTGAGTGTAATTAGCCGCGTTTCCATTACCCTTCAAATTGCGCAAATTGAAATTGCGAATTGAAAATACGCCCAATGGAAACAGATAAATTGAGCAAAAACTCCCATTTATCGCAATTTTTTTTTACACTCACATGAGGTGGTTTTTCAGGCAATTCGAAAAATAAATATTTCACAAAATTGCAATGCAAACAGTTTTTGCGCATTTACAGGATACCTGAAGTAGATGTTTGGTATGTTTAAACAGAATACGAGACAGAGTTCTTTATTAAATTCATAAAAGACAAAAGAATTACAGGAATACTGGATTCTATACTGGATTCAAAGAAATGCCACAATCAAGACCTTGAAGCAGATCTGAGGGAGAAACACCCAGAAACTGCTCACAGTATAAGGGTCTTTCCTTACCTTTCCTTTCCTTGCTTGGATAACACACATACGTCTCCTTCCATTAATAATAATGGCCAATGCAGCGGCTGGGATATACGTAAACCTACCAACATCCATCGGCAGGATTTTTGGAATGACTTATCGCGAGAGGAAAAAATTTCGTTTTAGTCGCGTAACATCGGTTAATGGAAACGCCGTCATTTCGCAATAGTTTTTTGTCGATATTTAGAAAAAATTCCAAAAGTTTTGTGCAAATCTGTAATGGAAATGCGCCTATTGGCGTACAAGACTTGCATCACGCGCCTCACCCCGTGCAAGTAGGAAGCAACACAGCTAGTAGAGTGAGCTATCACCCCAAAGGAGCACGGTGTAACGTTGAACGTGACTGACTGATAAGGAAACGTTTCTTTAAGATGGTTATTTTCAATAAACCGGTTAAAAAAATTATTCAGGGTTTCTTTTATGTAAACGGGTAATGGCAGTAGTCGGATATGTCTAACATCTTAGTGTCATGGTATGATCACACTAAAACATTCAAATAAATTTGTGAACTCATATTGCAGATTACTTTTCATCTACTTCATCTAAGTTAATGTTGTTTGTCACAGTTTCCTTTTGTGATCCTGCATGTCGAATAAAGTGACATATACTGAGTAACTTAATCTTATTTGGAAGTTTTCTACATTAAGGTTTTACACCTGAAGTAAACGATGCAGAAATTGAAGAATAAACTATAAAAAGAATAAAATTGTCTTATAAGCTCAATGATTTAGTTATAACTAACCTCAATTTATACAAACTTCATGCACAATTAATCTCACAACAGAAAGGTTTTTGCATACTTATCCACAATAAGTATATTTCCAGAGAATCAAACCGACAGGCAGATGTCCTATATTATGCGCACGAGAGCTTAATGCATGTAAGTGAATCATGCTCATAGTATCGGACATCTGCCTGTCGGTTTGAATCTTTTGTTCAATAACCGGTCTTGTGGCTCCTAGTGTAGCCTTTAAAGCAGGGATGTCCAAACTCAGTCCTGGAGGGCCACTGTCCTGCAGAGTTTAGCTCCAACCCCAATTAAACACACCTGGACCACCAGCTAATCAAGGTCTTATAGGCTAGGCACTTCCAGGCAGGTGTTGAGTCTGGCTAGAGCTGAACTCTGCAGGACAGTGGCCCTCCAGGACTGAGTTTGGACACCCCTGCTTCATTCATTTTCAAAAAGTCAATTCATTTCTCCGCCATGTGTCAAGGCACACACATTGGCTCGTTGATCAGTACGTTTATAAATGATTTATTCGGCTACTGCTAGTAACGTGACACATATGGCAATGGTAATCTTCAGCAAACTTCAACACTTAGTTGAACCGGCTCATTTGGTTCTTGCGTGCTACTTCGTCTGTTCGTCTTGCATCATCAGCCCAGAACTAACGTTGGATTCAGTTTGATTTTGTGAATCGTTTCGACCGGTTCCTTCCTATGAACCAGCTTAAAAGAACGATTCATTCAAGAATTGGACATCACTAATCCATGCTCTCCCTCATTTCTGAGTTTGGCTAACTTTACAGTTTACATGTAGAAATATGTATATTTTTGTAAGTTTGAATAAATGCTTGAATGTACAGTTTGGATGTACATTTAATTTTTACCTGTATCTGACTGACAGGTAAAATATTTACCTACACACAGCTTTTGAAACTTAATATGATTCCCTTCTTTTTTGACTACATAAAAGAAGGTATTTTAAAATCGGACAAAAAGACAAACATACAAAACTGTTTCCTTTCTGTGCGGGAAAAAACTACAATTTAGTGAAGTATTTTGGCAGCTCTCTGATTGGTGACATTTTCTTTATTGGTTAATGTTGTATTTCAACACAAATTCAGATGTTAAACAATATTATTTTATAAATAATATGAAATAATGCGGATGGCTTCAACAACATATAAGAGGTATTGTATGACAGTTTTCACCGCTTCAATGGAGGTCTATGGGAATTTGGGCCTTTTCGGAAGCCCAATATTGGAGTTCTGTAAGTCGGATCAATTAGACAAGATATATACTTATTGTTAATAATAAATACACTTTGTTAGTGTGATTTTATTTTCCCCAAACCAATTGCAGTGAGATGTTATTTTATATTGCCTTTTTTATGTTTTAAATAAATTGTGACTAACATTTACAGTACCTGCCTGTTACCTGTGTTTTTCTGTTGTTGTTTTTTTTGTTTTTTTTAATTGTCAAGAAATGGGTTATGTTTAGGGGTGTCGGCCTGTAAACCGGGCTGAAAAAATAAATTCAACATTTTTCACTTAAATGGTATCAAAATTAATTTCAAATTCAACAGTGTGAAATTAACAAAATGACAAATAAAAATGTGTTCATTTTGCTGAATGAGATTGAACAAGAGAGTCAGTAAAATGGCGTTCCCATCACTGTTACCCAGAATTTTAGGGACAACAAATAGTTCATTGTACATGAATGAAGATGAAACTATTTTGAACACAGTTCATTCAGTTTGACTCAGAGTTTTCCATCTTGTGAAAGTCTTTTAATTTAGTTATGATATCACAGAGCAGGAATGCATGTATGTTGCTATTTAAAATTTCTCATTATAGTTTATAATTCATTATAAACCAAACCTAAAATGAAATCTTATATTGCAAAGCCATGAAACAATTATACCACAATATCAAAAAATATATAAATAAGTGCCTAACCAGCCAGTAATGTCTTGGGTCAAAATCCCAAGCTAGTATATTTTACTTTGACCCCGTTCACACCGCAAGTCTTAATGACTTTTGCTCAGATCCGATTTTTTGTTTGGCTGTTCACATTACCTTTTAAAATGTGGCCTATATGAGATTCCAGTGTGAACTGTTTGCGGTTTCGAACTGACACGCAAAAGAACAATAACAATGACATCAGAGTGACGCAGCACGCTGTTGCACTAAAGTTGGGGAGTGTATGGAGGAAGTAAGCATTTTCACTTTTATTTCAAAATGTTTGTGTAATGGCAGCCGTAACATTAATGAGCAGGTGCTGAGGAGGAGAAGAATGAAGAGAAAGAGAGCAAAATTGGCTATTTTGGCCTTTTGCGGGGTTATGGCTGCAAATTCACTACAGAGGTCTGTGTGGATTCGGAGACGAAGCGAGGAGTGCTGGGAATGTGATGTGAATAGCTTCACAGAGACACTGTTTTTTGAAAACTTTCAGATGTCACTGTCTGTGCCTAGGGCTAACTCGCCGGCGCATAATGTCATAAATGTCGATGTAGATTGACGTAAAAGTCGCATCAAATCCGCCTTGGTTGTTCACACTGCGGCCACATTGAAAAAAATCAGACCTGGGCAAGATTTGAGTGTTCACACTAGTTCTGAAGAAGTCTGACCTGGTCACTTGACCCCCAAAAAATCTGATTTAGGCCACTTTTGCCTGCAGTCTGAACGGGGTCTTAGATTCTATGAGTCAGAACGGGGTTGAGGCAAAGATAAAAAAAAAAACTGGGAGCTGGATCTAGACACAGTAGTATTTCAAACGAAATCAAACGTTCCAAACTCAGGTGTGAGACGTGACACTACAGCAATAGACTACACTACAGTGTAACGGTCACCAGCTGGAGTTCCATTGAGAGCCAGACTACTGTCATTCCCTCACAAACTACATTTCCCATAACTCACGGCCCGGACTCATCATCACTGATTGCATCCACCTGTGTCTCATTACCTTGTCAGTCTCAGCCTATTTAAACCATGTACACTCATTCATTCCCTGCGAAGTCTTGTTTAGTGTCTCTACCAGTGGCGTGCACAGACCTCCTCAGGGGCAGGGGCGGAGGGACCAAAAAGGGCACTAAATAAAAAAAAATGATTACTTCTTGATTTTTTTTGTTCTTTCTTTCCTTGGCATTCTAAGAAAATATGTTGATACAATTATTAGAATACATAACACATCAAATGAAAATAGGGAAATTATGATAATATTACTAAATATTATTTACTTCACCAAACAAAACAGTGAGAATCAAGAAGGTAATTATGGAAAATTAATTTTTAGTTTTGTTGATGTTGTAAATTTAATGTATGTATTATATGTATGAAAGACAGTGTTAGCTATCATGAATCAGTAACACTTTACAATAAGGTTTCATTAGTTAACATTAGCTAATGAACTGCACTTAAGCATTTATTAATCTTAGTTAATATTAATTTCAGGATTTACTAAAACATTAAAATCAAAAGTTGTATTTGTTATCATTAGTTAATGCACTGACTGTGACATAACATGAATAAACAATTAACAGTTTTAGTATTAACTAAGATATAGCCTACAGTAACAAATGTGTTGCTCATGGTTAGTTCATGTTAGTTCATACATGAGTAATGAACAAATGAACCTTATTGTAAAGCGTTACTATGAAATCAAAGATATAAGTTCCTCACAATTTAGAGTTGGACATGGACTTAAGATTTCATTAAACTAACTGTTAGATGTATTTCCCCTTGCACTTTTATTCCTTGGATAAAAACGAATGACATTGTCACTCAGAATGCGTCTGAAATCGAGTTATAGGCTACTTTTATTGTAGTTAAGAATAACTCGAATGCTGCAGCAACATTCAGAGTAGCATGGTGATGGTAGGATAAATGTAATTTTCCGTATTAGCTTAAACGTTCCCTGCTGCTCGTTTTAAGAGACTCGCGCGAACTGCTGCTAGTGCGTACCAGAACCGTTAAATGCGTATGAGGCGCTGCAAAGGAAACTCCGCCTACCACTTCTCCGTCAATTTTTTTTTATATAATATTTGTTTGTATTATTATTGTTAGTGGCAAGGGTGTGTGTGTTTCATTTATTATAATATTTATAATAATAATAATTATTATTTACAATTATCAGAAAAGGGCACAATACATTTTGAGACAAAAGGGGCAGGGGCGTGAGCCCCCCCGGCCCCCCCCCTGTGCACGCCACTGGTCTCTACTGCATTTCTGAGCGTGTTTGTATCCTGTTTCTCCCGTGTCCTGGTTCTCTTGATTCTCTGCCTGTCCTCTCGGATTTCTCTCTTTGCCTCAGCCCTGATCTGTTATTGTTTGGATTGTTTGTGTATGACCCTTGCCTGTTATCTGGATTACGTCTTTGGATTACCCTGTTCAATAAATACTGCATTTAGATCCTCAACCTTTGTGTCTCAGAGCAGTACGTGACAGGATGTATAACTTTAAGCAATTGGAGTTATACAAAATTATAGTTATTATTGGAGTTATACAAAAAGACAACAATATTTATTTTTGTTGTCTTTTAAATGGCATTGTAGGTTGATCCTAATCATGAACCTAATCAACCTAATGTAGCAGAGAATTTAAAATGTAATGTTTCCAGGTATTTCTGCTTGGATTTGGTTTCATAAAATGTGCTTCTTCTGCCATTTCAAGTAAAAAAAGACACAGATATAAAGGTGAATCGTGACAATTTCAGTGATTTACACCCTTATCATACGAGTGGTTATATAATGGTAAATTAATAAATCTAAATTAAATTAAGATTATTATTTCCATAACTCATATTTACTGTCTCTTCAAAGGTACTTCACCCTGGACGGGTTTAATTTGTTCATAATTATACATTAGTTAAGCACCAACACACTAGTGATTAATGATTATCTTAACATATAGTAAGGGCATATTAGCCATTGAAGGATCCACATTAATTGTCTTTATTAGTACTGTATTAGTGACAGTTTATCCACAATTATTCACTTATTCTGGTCTAACTTAAATATCACTCAATAAGTGCCATAATTAATAAGGATATAACTTTCACTTTAGAACAGGTGATCAAATTGTATTTTTTACACTATTATACCAATTTATAACTAGAAACAGCACTAATTAAACAGTTATTAGCTTCATATTGTTCAGTTAACTTAATAGATGGTGAATCACTGAAATATAACTACGTACATTACTACACAAAAATACGACATGGTTTGCTAAATTGTAAATAATGGCTAAGAGACGTTTACAGTTTATTCAGTTAATTATTACTTACTAGCTTATTTTGGCTTATTTATCGCATGAATGTGGATCCTTCAAATGTTTTAAAAAAAATTAAAGAATTACTAATATGCCCTTACTATATTTTAAGTTAATAATTTATTACTAGTGCATTTATGCTTAACTAATACATAATTCTGGACCCTTAAAATAAAGTGTTACCAGCTTTTTTTTACACCACACAACTCAAACACATTTAGGATGTTTAACCTCTCAGAGTTAAACACATTCTGCTGCCTTATACTGAACTAAAGCATTATTTAGACTTCATGCACATCCATGCATGGCATAGGCAAAACTAATTAGAAATTCTTTGATATAGAGTATTATATATATATTCACAAACACCAACTTCATGTATGTGGAAGGGTGTGTTTAACAGAGTATCATTTTGTGTTAAGTATTTTAAATGTGTATTTATTACAGCACACAACTATTGTGGTAAAGCTTTTTTGAAAAAACTGCGAAAACACGACTGAAGATTGTCACACTTTGTCCCATGCTACAGTCAAATCTTTAGCACACTTTAATTGGTCATTAGGGGAATCATGTTGTGATGTGTTGTTTACCGTCATGCATGATGGGTAATGACACGCTGGGTTCAAGTGTAACTATGGAAAAACTAAACATCACATAAAAAAGACATTTTACGTATGTGAAAACTTTGTTAAAAACGTAAAAGTTAAAATATTGTGTATATGTATGCTAATTAACAAATGGAATCATTGTTTTTTTAAAGTTTAGACTAACATTAAACATTTCGAAAATGTTTATTTACTTAACTATCACTGACAAGCTAACAAATATATATATATATATATATATATATATATATATATATATATATATATATATATATATATATATATATATATATATATTTAAAATCTGTTATTGAGGTTAGTGACATATGGACAGTCCAAATGTTTGTCAGTATGTAATGGTGATGTTTTGCTGCCAAGTAATAGACATATGCAAAATAGTATTTTACATTTTGGATACTCTTTTTAAAGTCATTGCAAATTTTCATGGAAAATGATCAGATTTAGTAAGTTAAAACAGCTCACCTGTGTCTCTGAACAATATTAGCAATTCCCTCAAAATCACCATCAAGCTTTCCTCAGTTGTTCATTAACACAATTTGAATGTGTTAACTGGTCACAGACGGCAGTGCTAATGCTCGCATCTCTCAAAATGGTTCGTCCCTTCAATGACCACCTCCTATTTCTCCCCCATTTGTCTTTTTTCCTCATACATTCTGGAAGAGAGCAAACAGTGCTTGTATTGTCCGAGCACAGTGACACACACACATCATTCTTCTTCAAGCAAACAGCCTTGACCATGGCTACAAATCTCAAACTCCAACAATACAGCATTTATTAGCTTTATCTCGCTGCAGGCCTGCACTACATTCAACTGAGTGTCAACTGTTCCCTAGACTGATAGGAAGAATGTTTCTGACATTTAAAGGGCCCATGAGCCCCTTCTTCCTTATTGATACACAGGCATTATGACGCTACCTTCAAAACATGAACGGTTTGTGAAATGAAGCAGAGTGCTGGCAAACACAACAGTCCACAAAATGGATAAAAAGGGCTTGGTAAAAAGTGATGTTTGTTCTTTTACTATGTCATGTTAAGTAGAGATATGACCAGGGGCCCCAAAACGGGGTATGCAAAATATGAAATGCATAGGGGCACCACACGAGAAAGGGAATTTGAAAATCGCCTTTAATAAAACTTCAGAAGTTATTTGTTAACAATTATGAAAGGAAACATTTTATATAACTTTTATTTAGCATTTTAACAGAGTTAAAAATGTATGTATTGTATTAATATCAGCTGCTCACCTTTTGAGATTAAGTCTATGAATAAAATGGATAGCGGAAGCGTTCTGTGTCGCAGAACAGAAAAAGGAAAAGGGGAAATGATAATGTAACATCTGCTCCCTCTAACCAGCAGAGGGAGCCCTGACCTGAATACTGGCCGCACTCCATTTCTTCTACAGTTACTTCCTGTTTGTTAGATGTAAAGAGTCATGGGCTGCGTCCGAAACCGCATACTCAATGAGTAGGTACTTAATTTCAATAAGTACTTACTTAACGAGCGCTAAAAGAGTAGGTACTTTATAGCCAGATCTCGTTGAGTATGAATGCGAACCGGACATCTGCCATGTTGACGTTATCATGTGATCTATGACGTTATCACAAGCGCAATAGCTTAAAAATTATGAGTGACAGGTGTACCAACACCTGATTCATCAGTACCTCGACAACCATACCCATTACGGTTTTCTTCAACACCAGAAAAATGTTTCCAATGTCTGTACAAAGGAGACTTCGGGCAGCTGCTCGAAGATCTCACCTTAGGAGAAGACTATTGATTTCATACTCTAAATATGTAAGTACGAATTCGTAAAAAATAACATTAACCCAGAATGACTTGCCATGCTAGCTCACCCCAACACTTATAATGATAAATGCTGACCAATACTCAATTATATGACATATTTTCCTACTGAGAATGATTTGTTGTAGTAAAACATGCCTAATTTACCGTTATTGTCATAACATACTATGAATGAAAAGTGGACAAATGCATCCAATGAATGCGAATACATCCATTTTCAGTCAAGAAATTAATGTATTAATTATTGAAAGAATTATATTTAATTGACTACAATAGGAAACATGAACAACGAGTAAACAAATGGATAAAACTAAAACTAACCATCACAATAAACAAATGTAAGTCAACAACACATGAAACAAAGATTTATTCAAATTTCTCGTTTTAACAAACTATCATGTATTTACAGGCGGTGAACCCCACATCCTACTGCCATCTCAACAGAGCTGTTCCCATTCTGCGGCTTTATTTTGATGAAGCAGCTGACCACCATGCCCACCTACGCCTGTCTCTGCTGTCCATCAGGTCCCTGATTGCTGCAGTCAGACTGGGATCTGTCCATGGATGGGAAACGGACATTGAGGTGCTTGTGTTCCTCTACTGGCTGGCCCATGCAGCATCCTACAGGGTGGTGTCACGGACCTTTGATATCCCCAAGTCCTCTGTGCATGACATTGTGCACAGAGTGAGCAAGGCCAACATGGGAATTTTTAGGAGGGTGATTTGCTTTCCGATCGGCGATGACCTGGAGGCAGTGGGAGCAGGATTTGCACAGCTGTCTAGGTCACCAGCTTTCAGTAGAGCAGTTGGTGCAATAGACGGCTGTCATATCCGTATCAAACCTCCAGCAAATAACTCCCACTGTTACTTCAACAGGAAGCTGTTTCACTCCATCCAACTCCAGGCCATCACTGATCACCGGGGGAAATTCCTTGATGTCTTTGTGGGATATCCTGGGTCTGTGCACGATGCCAGGGTGCTGAGGAACAGCCATGTGTATGCTGGCAGCCTTTATCCACCTGCAGGCGAGTGCATCCTCGGGGATGGAGGCTATCCTTGCCTGAGTGCACCCATCTGCCTCATCACCCCGTACAGAGAGCCGGTGCAGAACCCTGTGCAGGCTCGTTTCAACAGCAAGCACTCCCGTGCCCGCAACATCGTAGAGAGAGCTTTTGGGATGCTGAAGACACGCTGGTGCTGTATTTTCTTCAAGGCCTTGGAGGTGAACCCTGCCTTCGTGCCTGAGGTTGTTGCGTGCTGCGCTGTGCTTCACAATCTCGCTCTACTCAATGGGGACATCGTTGAGCCAGAGGATGAGGAAGACCATGATGACGGCCCCCTGATCCCCACCACCTTGCAGCAAGAGTGGGAGAACATGTGCGAGACAATCTGGCTGCTGCTGTGTCTGCTCCAAACATCCTTGTGCCTGCTCTCCATGAGCATGATTACCTTTAATGATTACCTTTTCTTTATGTATCATGATGAATTATTCAAAGATATTTAACCTTGTCAATGTGCTTTTCCCCCCTGTGTATTCTTATATTATGATATACACAAACCCATGATATTTGTTTTCTGTTCTTTTTTTGTTTTGTTATTATGATTGTTCATTGTTGAAAGATACAACCATCATTTCCTCATCATTTGTAATGTCTGTATGAAGAAGATGGCAGCTGTGTGAAGATCTTGCCTTTGGAGAAAACTGTGGTTCCCTTTCGTTGTCACTCAGAGTTACATCGGATGACGACGAATGGGGTTTCGCTTAGAAAGCCTATCAGCTTCGAGTATTACAAAACGAGCCTATGGCATAGAAATGCCATGGGTCTGCGGAATTTGCATGACGTAACTCCGCCCCACCTCGTGGGTATAAAAGGAGGAAGTCCGCAACAGCAGTTTATGTTTTCGGTTCGGAGCCAAGTTTATTCTTCTCTCCACAAGCCATCTCTGAATTGTCAGCTTCACGAACGAGTGCCTCGAGTGTTGGTGTGACGGCGATCTACGGCGAGAGCGTGCTTCCTGCTGATCTGCTGCAGTGATTTGCCAGTCGGCGCGTTTCTCCCCGCGCGCTTCAACACTTGAGTTTTCTCACTAAAAGAGCTTACACGCGGCACGTCTTTTTAAAGATGCCTCGCCCGTGTACTTCTGGTTGCGGCAGATTGGTATCGGACTCTGATGGGCACGAGCGTTGCATAGTATGTTTGGGCATTGATCATGCTAGAGCAGCGCTCGTGGATGACTCATGTTTTCTCTGTGGGAAAATGACCATCGCGTCATTACGGTCGAGACTCGGTGAACTCTGCAGAGTGAGAGTCCCCTCATCCACCCCCCGCCCAGTTGTTGGCAGTACGCCTTGCCCTGCACCGCTTCCGGGCGTTGCTCAGGGGTCAACACGTACTAGTCCGCTCAGACAATACCGCTACTGTAGCGTACATCAACCATCAAGGTGGTCTACGCTCCCGCCGTATGTCACAACTCGCCCGCCACCTCCTTCTATGGAGTCAGAAGCATCTGAGGTCGCTTCGAGCCATTTTCATTCCCGGAGCCCTGAACTGTGCAGCCGACGAGCTCTCACGGCTTCAGCCCCTCCCTGGAGAATGGCGACTCCATCCCCAGTCGGTTCAGCTGATTTGGGACCAGTTCGGGGACGCACAGATAGATCTGTTTGCCTCTCACGACTCGACCCATTGCGCCCTGTATTTTTCCCTGACCGAGGGCACGCTCGGCACGGATGCACTGGCGCACAGCTGGCCGCCGGGCCGCAAATATGCGTTTCCCCCAGTGAGCCTTCTTGCGCAGACCTTGCGCAAGGTCAGGGAGGACGAGGAGCAGGTCATTTTGGTCGCGCCGTATTGGCCCGGCCGGACCTGGTTCCCCGAACTTGCACTCCTCGCGACAGCACCTCCCTGGCCCATTCCTCTGAGGAAGGACCTTCTTTCTCAGGGACGGGGCACCCTGTGGCACCCTCGCCCCGATCTCTGGAGCCTCCACGTGTGGCTCCTGGACGGCTCGAGGTAGGTTTGAGTACCCTTCCACCAGCGGTGGCGGCTACCATCACTTCCTCTAGAGCGTCGTCCACAAGACACGTCTACGCGTTGAAGTGGAACCTCTTCGTCGTCTGGTGCTCTTCTCACCGAGAAGACCCCCGGAGATGCTCGATCAGCGTTGTGCTTTCCTTCCTTCAGCAGGGGTTGGAGCGAAGGCTGTCTCCCTCCACCCTTAAGGTCTATGTTGCCGCCATTGCCGCACACCATGACCTAGTCGAAGGTAAGTCGGTAGGGAAGCACAACCTGGTCATCAGGTTCCTGAGAGGAGCGAGGAGACTAAATCCTCCTCGCCCTCCTCTCGTTCCCTCTTGGGACCTCTCAGTGGTTCTAGCTGCCCTGAAGAGTGCTCCCTTTGAGCCCCTGCAGTCAGTCGAGCTTAAGTTCCTGTCAATGAAGACAGCGCTCCTGGTTGCACTGGCCTCCATCAAGAGGGTAGGGGACCTGCACGCATTCTCCGTCGACGAAGCGTGCCTGGAATTCGGACCGGCTTTCTCTCACGTGATCCTGAGACCCCGGCCCGGATATGTGCCCAAGGTTCCTACCACTCCCTTTCGGGACCAGGTGGTGAACCTGCAAGCGCTGCCCCCGGAGGAGGCAGACCCAGCCTTGGCACTGCTCTGTCCAGTACGCGCTCTTCGCGCCTATGTAGACAGGACGCGGTGTTTCAGGACCTCAGACCAGCTCTTTGTCTGTTATGGTGGGAAGCTGAAGGGAAAGGCTCTCTCCAAGCAAAGGTTGTCTCACTGGATAGTGGACGCCATTGCCTTGGCTTACCAGCAGCAAGGTCGACCGTGCCCCCTTGGTGTGACGGCCCACTCCACCCGGAGTGTGGCATCCTCTTGGGCTCTAGCGCATGGCGCCTCGCTAACAGACATCTGCAGAGCTGCAGGCTGGGCGACACCTAACAAATTCGCCAGATTCTATAATCTCCGAGTGGAGCCAGTGTCCTCTCATGTACTCGCTTCAACTAGCTAGTACCGGACCTGCTCAGGTGTCTTCGCTTGCTCGCCATTCCACTCCACGGACTGGATACGTGCGATATTCTCCTCAGGTGAGCTTCCCCGAAAGCCCTGAGTTCCTCCAGCACTCCTGATGTCGGCGCCAGTGTCTATTGCCTGCGCGTCGGCTAGGTGCCTCCCGTGTGCATGGTCCCTCCCCTGAGCGACCCCCACATGTGTATTTCCACTGTAAGCCTCTCTGAGCATGTGTCTTTCCCTTGGCAAGCCACCTTGCCACCCCTGGGGTTGAAATATTCCACCTGCGGCTGGACACCCCAGTGTTCTCCATATGTTTCCTTCGGGTCATATGTGTATTCTCTAAGTCCCCCCCCTCTGGGTTGGCATTAATTGCATACTTCCCCTAGCTTGGGATATGCTTCCCAGTGTACCTTGGTATTCCTGTGTTAAATGGAGTCCTTCGTCCAGTCTATGACAGGGATCTCGATTTACGCAGGGCACTGGAAGACAGCTGAGAAGGTGGCGTGATTAGACTGGTAACCCCATTAGTCGTCATCCGACGTAACTCGGAGTGACAACGAAAGGGAACGTCTCGGTTACGTATGTAACCCTCGTTCCCTGAGTAGGGAACGGAGACGTTACGTCTGCCTGCCACTTTCCGCTGTACCGCGGGGATCGCCTGAGCTCAGTCTTGGCTCCTCAGCGAAGAAACATAAACTGCTGTTGCGGACTTCCTCCTTTTATACCCACGAGGTGGGGCGGAGTTACGTCATGCAAATTCCGCAGACCCATGGCATTTCTTTGCCATAGGCTCGTTTTGTAATACTCGAAGCTGATAGGCTTTCTAAGCGAAACCCCATTCGTCGTCATCCGACGTAACGTCTCCGTTCCCTACTCAGGGAACGAGGGTTACATACGTAACCGAGACGTTTTTATTCTGGGAAAATGTAAGCATCACTTCTTAAAAATTAAGTTTACCCAAAATGAATTGCATTGCTAGCCCACCCCAACACTTGTGGACAATAATAATGATAAATGCTGACCAATACTTATTACTTTTTTTTTTTTTTTTATGGAAATTATATATTTTAGTAAAACAAGCTAAATGTAATTTGTTTTGTCGTATAACACAGCTATGCATAACTACACTAGATAATTGCAGTGAACACATCTTAATTTTCAGTCAAGCAATGAATTAGTACATTATTTAATGAAATCAATTATATTTTATTTACTGACAACAATAAGAAACATGAATAAATGAGTAAAAGATTAAAAAAGTAACCATCACAATAAATAAATATATATACAAGTCAACAACACATGAAACAAAGCTTTATTCATACTTATTGTTCTAACAAATCGCATATTCACAGGCGGTGATCCCACATCCTGCCATCTCAACACACCGATTCTCATTCTGTGGCTTTATTCTGATGAGTCAGCTGACCTGTGTTCCCACCGATCCTTCACCTGTCTCTGCTGTCCATCATTCATGTCCCTCACTGCTGCAGTCAGACTGGGATCTGATCATGGATGGGAAAGGGACATCGAGGCTATCTCCCTCATCACCTCATACAAAGAGCATGAACAGAACCTGTGAGACTCGTCTCAACAGCAAACACTCCCGTGAGGGAAGCATAGTTGAGCAAGCCTTTGACAAGCTGAAAACAAGCTGGTGCTCGATTTTCCTCATGGCCAGAGGTGAGCCGTGCCTTTGTGTCTGAGGTTGTTGCTTGCTGCGCTGTGCTTCACAATCTGAGGCAGTAACAGCCGGTGGAGTGACGGAGGGTCTCGTAAGGGCCGGTGGAGTGATGGAGGGTGGAGGGTCTCGTAAGGGCCGGTGGAGTGATGGAGGGTCTCGTAAGGGCCGGTGGAGTGATGGAGGGTCTCGTAAGGGCCAGTGGAGTGATGGAGGGTTTCGTAAGGGCCGGTGGAGTGATGGAGGGACTTGTAAGGACCGGTGGAGTGATGGAGGGTCTCGTAAGGGCCGGTGGAGTGATGGAGGGTCTCGTAAGGACCGGTGGAGTGATGGAGGGTCTCGTAAGGGCCGGTGGAGTGATGGAGGGTCTCGTAAGGGCCGGTGGAGTGATGGAGGGTCTCGTAAGGGCCGGTGGAGTGATGATGGTTCTCGTAAGGGCCGGTGGAGTGATGGAGGGTCTTGTAAAGGCCAGTGGAGTGATGGAGGGTCTCGTAAGGGCCGGTGGAATGATGGAGGGACTCGTAAGGGCCGGTAGAGTGATGGAGGGACTCGTAAGGGCCGGTGGAGTGATGGAAGGACTCGTAAGGACCCGTCAGAGACACATCAGAACAACATAAATCCACTCTATTATAAATGTCACACACACACACACACAGTCAGAGACACATCAGAACAACATAAATCCACTCTATTATAAATGTCACACACACACACACACACACACACACACAGACTTCCCCACTTTGACACAACCTTACTTTGACTGAGAAACATAACTAATAAGAGTATCAATAAATTACCTGCAGTGTTCCAGCACAGTCTCCAACCTCTTCAGTTTATCAAATTCAGCTGCTGTTGGCATTTTGATGTTGCTTGCATGTAGGGCCAGTGCATCTATCAATGTTTCTTGATTTCTCTGAATATGCTTAGTCATTTCGAGGGTGCTGTTCCATCTAGTTGACACCTCCTGTATGAGTGACTCTTTCTTTTAAAGATGTTCAACTTGCTGCTGTTTGAGCTCGGCTGCGTTTGCAGGACTATGCTTGAAATGACCCACTACCTTCCTACATTTTGCCAAAGCGCCGTCAAACGGGCTGTTCTGGAGAGAAACTGTGATAGCTCGGTGGAGGCTGTGTGCAATGCAAGGCATATGCTCGAACGGGAGCTGCCTGGCCGCTGCAATCATGTTGCGTGCACTATCAGTGGTCAGTATTCTAATTTTGAGTTCAATGTTCCACTGTCTGGCTACTTGAAGAAAGTGCTCAGCGCAAACGTCAGCATAGTGTCTCTCGTCTGTCTTCATAACGGTCAAAGCGTGAGACCGAAGTTTCCAGTAGGCGTCAAAATAATGTGCTGTGACACCCAGGTAGCTATGGTTACTGAGGGAAGTCCAGTAATCTTCGGTTAGTGCAACCGTGTTTGTCTGTCTCAACGCCTCCTCAACTTTAGCTTTCTCCTCTTCATATAAGTTGTGAATCTTGCATGTAACGGTGGCTCTTGAAGGTAGTTCGTATGTAGAATCGTTAGATACGAGGCGAATAATTTCAAGTAGACCCTCGTCCTCCACTACATTAACTGGTCTACATGCTGTAGCCACCCATTTAGCTATCGTTGAGGTGAGTCTATTGGTTGTGGAGTTGTCCATCGACCACCACTGCAAACTATCCAATGTGGTCTGCCTTTGGCGAGGGGGAGGGTAGCTCTCTGCGTCCGTTGTATGCTTCGCCATCAAGTGATATTTTAAACTCGACGTGCTGCGTTGATAACTTAATTCACATCGACAATAAATGCAGACAACTTTTGTCTTGTCGACAGAACCATCAGACATCGCTAGGGTTAGGGGAAATAAATACCATAAACTGTCCGAAGACAAATTCAGGTTAGGCACGGTCCGTCGTTCTACTGGCCACTCCCCGAATACAAACACCAAAGTGAACCCAGCAATGTCCTAGAGAGACATGTATAATTATAAAATAATAAAATGGAGGGCTAACTCGCCATGTGCTAAATCCAATAGGGCTATATTGCCGAGGTTTACGCCAGAAAGGGTTAATTTTGCAGAAAAAACGAGGGTAGGTTTTAGTGCAGATGTGTGGAAGGGCACAAACACGATTTTCCAACGTCTGTATGGACATTGGAGAGACACTCAACGTCACAGTGGACGGAGAAAAAATTAATTTGGCTCATCAACATCACGACACTCAATGATGGAGGCCTTCTGAACCAACTCAACGCCTATATGGGCTGAAGAGAAAATTTTCCAGAGCTGTTCAACATCATCCCCACTCAAAATGATGGCAGCTGTACTCATTTTTACGGTATTGTGTCATTCAGGTACTCTCGCGACGCGTTTCGAACTTTCCCAAGGTTCTCATCAGGCGGATTGGAATGACTGCTGTCTCTTACTCACTCTACTGAAATGTGGTAGAGGGCGTGGTCCCCCTGGACTGTATAGTTCAGAGGGCTGGGCCCCTCCCACTCCTGCAAGAACACACTGTTCAGCACTGTATGGTGCATCATAAATCGTTTTTTCACTATCAATAAATTTGTATTCAATTTTAAAATTTAATAATTATACATAAACACTCACAAACACCAAAAGGAACACTCAAATGCAGTCTCCAGGGTCCAGAGGCAGAGGCACTGGCTTGGTTAGGGGAAATAAATACCATAAACTGTCCGAAGACAAATTCAGGTTAGGCACGGTCCGTCGTTCTACTGGCCACTCCCCGAATACAAACACCAAAGTGAACCCAGCAATGTCCTAGAGAGACATGTATAATTATAAAATAATAAAATGGAGGGCTAACTCGCCATGTGCTAAATCCAATAGGGCTATATTGCCGAGGTTTACGCCAGAAAGGGTTAATTTTGCAGAAAAAACGAGGGTAGGTTTTAGTGCAGATGTGTGGAAGGGGAAATAAATACCATAAACTGTCCGAAGACAAATTCAGGTTAGGCACGGTCCGTCGTTCTACTGGCCGCTCCCCGAATACAAACACCAAAGTGAACCCAGCAATGTCCTAGAGAGACATGCATAATTATAAAATAATAAAATGGAGGTTAGGTTTTTGAGGATATTACAACAGCTCCCCCCCTCCCTGGCACTAGTCCAGAAAAGTGAGGAGACTGAGGAAAGCACGGGCCGACGCATGTCAGACTATACCACTGCTCCCTCCTTGGAGCATGTTCCTACTCGGAACTTGGGGCTAGAAATTTGAAGATTTGAATATCTCCACCCAGGTGTGTAAACCACAGGGTTACTAGGACGAGCGCAGGTATAAGCTTAGATCCAAACTTAGATCTAAATCTAAACCGAACTCTAATCTGTGTAGATACCACAGAGTTACCATGGGTAGGTTTTAGTGCGAAAGCAGGTATAGGCTTAGATCAAGATTATTTAAGCGAAACCGAACTCTACTCGGTGTAAATACCACAGGGCTACTATGGGTAGGTTTAGTGCGAAAGCAGGTATAGGCTTAGATCAAGATTATTTAAGCGAAACCGAACTCCACTCGGTGTAAATACCACAGGGTTACTATGGGTAGGTTTAGTGCGAAAGCAGGTATAGGCTTAGATCAAGATTATTTAAGCGAAACCGAACTCCACTCGGTGTAAATACCACAGGGTTACTATGGGTAGGTTTAGGGTTAGGTTAGGGTTAGGGTTAGGGGAAATAAATACCATAAACTGTCCGAAGACAAATTCAGGTTAGGCACGGTCCGTCGTTCTACTGGCCACTCCCCGAATACAAACACCAAAGTGAACCCAGCAATGTCCTAGAGAGACATGCATAATTATAAAATAATAAAATGGAGGGCTAACTCGCCATGTGCTAAATCCAATAGGGCTATATTGCCGAGGTCTACGCCAGAAAGGGTCGATTTTGCAGAAAAAACGAGGGTAGGTTTTAGTGCAGATGTGTGGAAGGGCACAAACACGATTTTCCAACGTCTGTATGGACATTGGAGAGACACTCAACGTCACAGTGGACGGAGAAAAAATTAATTTGGCTCATCAACATCACGACACTCAATGATGGAGGCCTTCTGAACCAACTCAACGCCTATATGGGCTGAAGAGAAAATTTTCCAGAGCTGTTCAACATCATCCCCACTCAAAATGATGGGGTTAGGGTTAGGGTTAGGGTTAGGTTAGGGTGGGTTAGGGTTAGGTTTTTGAAAAGCAACGCCTTCCCCCGGACGACCCCTCCTGGTCATCCAGTTAGATAGGAAGGACGCAGAAAGGCACTGGCCGGCGCATGTTTTTGATGAGGCTGCTCCTACCCAAGTCCATCCCCATACAATCCCACTAACCATTATAGGGTGGGTTAGGGTTAGGTTAGGGTTAGGGTTAGGGTTAGGGTTAGGTTAGGTTAGGGTTAGGGGAAATAAATACCATAAACTGTCCGAAGACAAATTCAGGTTAGGCACGGTCCGTCGTTCTACTGGCCGCTCCCCGAATACAAACACCAAAGTGAACCCAGCAATGTCCTAGAGAGACATGTATAATTATAAAATAATAAAATGGAGGGCTAACTCGCCATGTGCTAAATCCAATAGGGCTATATTGCCGAGGTTTACGCCAGAAAGGGTTAATTTTGCAGAAAAAACGAGGGTAGGTTTTAGTGCAGATGTGTGGAAGGGCACAAACACGATTTTCCAACGTCTGTATGGACATTGGAGAGACACTCAACGTCACAGTGGACGGAGAAAAAATTAATTTGGCTCATCAACATCACGACACTCAATGATGGAGGCCTTCTGAACCAACTCAACGCCTATATGGGCTGAAGAGAAAATTTTCCAGAGCTGTTCAACATCATCCCCACTCAAAATGATGGCAGCTGTACTCATTTTTACGGTATTGTGTCATTCAGGTACTCTCGCGACGCGTTTCGAACTTTCCCAAGGTTCTCATCAGGCGGATTGGAATGACTGCTGTCTCTTACTCACTCTACTGAAATGTGGTAGAGGGCGTGGTCCCCCTGGACTTTATAGTTCAGAGGGCTGGGCCCCTCCCACTACTGCAAGAACACACTGTTCAGCACTGTATGGTGCATCATAAATCGTTTTTTCACTATCAATAAATTTGTATTCAATTTTAAAATTTAATAATTATACATAAACCCTCACAAACACCAAAAGGAACACTCAAATGCAGTCTCCAGGGTCCAGAGGCAGAGGCACTGGCTTGGTTAGGGGAAATAAATACCATAAACTGTCCGAAGACAAATTCAGGTTAGGCACGGTCCGTCGTTCTACTGGCCGCTCCCCGAATACAAACACCAAAGTGAACCCAGCAATGTCCTAGAGAGACATGTATAATTATAAAATAATAAAATGGAGGGCTAACTCGCCATGTGCTAAATCCAATAGGGCTATATTGCCGAGGTTTACGCCAGAAAGGGTTAATTTTGCAGAAAAAACGAGGGTAGGTTTTAGTGCAGATGTGTGGAAGGGCACAAACACGATTTTCCAACGTCTGTATGGACATTGGAGAGACACTCAACGTCACAGTGGACGGAGAAAAAATTAATTTGGCTCATCAACATCACGACACTCAATGATGGAGGCCTTCTGAACCAACTCAACGCCTATATGGGCTGAAGAGAAAATTTTCCAGAGCTGTTCAACATCATCCCCACTCAAAATGATGGCAGCTGTACTCATTTTTACGGTATTGTGTCATTCAGGTACTCTCGCGACGCGTTTCGAACTTTCCCAAGGTTCTCATCAGGCGGATTGGAATGACTGCTGTCTCTTACTCACTCTACTGAAATGTGGTAGAGGGCGTGGTCCCCCTGGACTTTATAGTTCAGAGGGCTGGGCCCCTCCCACTACTGCAAGAACACACTGTTCAGCACTGTATGGTGCATCATAAATCGTTTTTTCACTATCAATAAATTTGTATTCAATTTTAAAATTTAATAATTATACATAAACCCTCACAAACACCAAAAGGAACACTCAAATGCAGTCTCCAGGGTCCAGAGGCAGAGGCACTGGCTTGGTTAGGGGAAATAAATACCATAAACTGTCCGAAGACAAATTCAGGTTAGGCACGGTCCGTCGTTCTACTGGCCGCTCCCCGAATACAAACACCAAAGTGAACCCAGCAATGTCCTAGAGAGACATGTATAATTATAAAATAATAAAATGGAGGGCTAACTCGCCATGTGCTAAATCCAATAGGGCTATATTGCCGAGGTTTACGCCAGAAAGGGTTAATTTTGCAGAAAAAACGAGGGTAGGTTTTAGTGCAGATGTGTGGAAGGGCACAAACACGATTTTCCAACGTCTGTATGGACATTGGAGAGACACTCAACGTCACAGTGGACGGAGAAAAAATTAATTTGGCTCATCAACATCACGACACTCAATGATGGAGGCCTTCTGAACCAACTCAACGCCTATATGGGCTGAAGAGAAAATTTTCCAGAGCTGTTCAACATCATCCCCACTCAAAATGATGGCAGCTGTACTCATTTTTACGGTATTGTGTCATTCAGGTACTCTCGCGACGCGTTTCGAACTTTCCCAAGGTTCTCATCAGGCGGATTGGAATGACTGCTGTCTCTTACTCACTCTACTGAAATGTGGTAGAGGGCGTGGTCCCCCTGGACTTTATAGTTCAGAGGGCTGGGCCCCTCCCACTACTGCAAGAACACACTGTTCAGCACTGTATGGTGCATCATAAATCGTTTTTTCACTATCAATAAATTTGTATTCAATTTTAAAATTTAATAATTATACATAAACCCTCACAAACACCAAAAGGAACACTCAAATGCAGTCTCCAGGGTCCAGAGGCAGAGGCACTGGCTTGGTTAGGGGAAATAAATACCATAAACTGTCCGAAGACAAATTCAGGTTAGGCACGGTCCGTCGTTCTACTGGCCGCTCCCCGAATACAAACACCAAAGTGAACCCAGCAATGTCCTAGAGAGACATGTATAATTATAAAATAATAAAATGGAGGGCTAACTCGCCATGTGCTAAATCCAATAGGGCTATATTGCCGAGGTTTACGCCAGAAAGGGTTAATTTTGCAGAAAAAACGAGGGTAGGTTTTAGTGCAGATGTGTGGAAGGGCACAAACACGATTTTCCAACGTCTGTATGGACATTGGAGAGACACTCAACGTCACAGTGGACGGAGAAAAAATTAATTTGGCTCATCAACATCACGACACTCAATGATGGAGGCCTTCTGAACCAACTCAACGCCTATATGGGCTGAAGAGAAAATTTTCCAGAGCTGTTCAACATCATCCCCACTCAAAATGATGGCAGCTGTACTCATTTTTACGGTATTGTGTCATTCAGGTACTCTCGCGACGCGTTTCGAACTTTCCCAAGGTTCTCATCAGGCGGATTGGAATGACTGCTGTCTCTTACTCACTCTACTGAAATGTGGTAGAGGGCGTGGTCCCCCTGGACTTTATAGTTCAGAGGGCTGGGCCCCTCCCACTACTGCAAGAACACACTGTTCAGCACTGTATGGTGCATCATAAATCGTTTTTTCACTATCAATAAATTTGTATTCAATTTTAAAATTTAATAATTATACATAAACCCTCACAAACACCAAAAGGAACACTCAAATGCAGTCTCCAGGGTCCAGAGGCAGAGGCACTGGCTTGGTTAGGGGAAATAAATACCATAAACTGTCCGAAGACAAATTCAGGTTAGGCACGGTCCGTCGTTCTACTGGCCGCTCCCCGAATACAAACACCAAAGTGAACCCAGCAATGTCCTAGAGAGACATGTATAATTATAAAATAATAAAATGGAGGGCTAACTCGCCATGTGCTAAATCCAATAGGGCTATATTGCCGAGGTTTACGCCAGAAAGGGTTAATTTTGCAGAAAAAACGAGGGTAGGTTTTAGTGCAGATGTGTGGAAGGGCACAAACACGATTTTCCAACGTCTGTATGGACATTGGAGAGACACTCAACGTCACAGTGGACGGAGAAAAAATTAATTTGGCTCATCAACATCACGACACTCAATGATGGAGGCCTTCTGAACCAACTCAACGCCTATATGGGCTGAAGAGAAAATTTTCCAGAGCTGTTCAACATCATCCCCACTCAAAATGATGGCAGCTGTACTCATTTTTACGGTATTGTGTCATTCAGGTACTCTCGCGACGCGTTTCGAACTTTCCCAAGGTTCTCATCAGGCGGATTGGAATGACTGCTGTCTCTTACTCACTCTACTGAAATGTGGTAGAGGGCGTGGTCCCCCTGGACTTTATAGTTCAGAGGGCTGGGCCCCTCCCACTACTGCAAGAACACACTGTTCAGCACTGTATGGTGCATCATAAATCGTTTTTTCACTATCAATAAATTTGTATTCAATTTTAAAATTTAATAATTATACATAAACCCTCACAAACACCAAAAGGAACACTCAAATGCAGTCTCCAGGGTCCAGAGGCAGAGGCACTGGCTTGGTTAGGGGAAATAAATACCATAAACTGTCCGAAGACAAATTCAGGTTAGGCACGGTCCGTCGTTCTACTGGCCGCTCCCCGAATACAAACACCAAAGTGAACCCAGCAATGTCCTAGAGAGACATGTATAATTATAAAATAATAAAATGGAGGGCTAACTCGCCATGTGCTAAATCCAATAGGGCTATATTGCCGAGGTTTACGCCAGAAAGGGTTAATTTTGCAGAAAAAACGAGGGTAGGTTTTAGTGCAGATGTGTGGAAGGGCACAAACACGATTTTCCAACGTCTGTATGGACATTGGAGAGACACTCAACGTCACAGTGGACGGAGAAAAAATTAATTTGGCTCATCAACATCACGACACTCAATGATGGAGGCCTTCTGAACCAACTCAACGCCTATATGGGCTGAAGAGAAAATTTTCCAGAGCTGTTCAACATCATCCCCACTCAAAATGATGGCAGCTGTACTCATTTTTACGGTATTGTGTCATTCAGGTACTCTCGCGACGCGTTTCGAACTTTCCCAAGGTTCTCATCAGGCGGATTGGAATGACTGCTGTCTCTTACTCACTCTACTGAAATGTGGTAGAGGGCGTGGTCCCCCTGGACTTTATAGTTCAGAGGGCTGGGCCCCTCCCACTACTGCAAGAACACACTGTTCAGCACTGTATGGTGCATCATAAATCGTTTTTTCACTATCAATAAATTTGTATTCAATTTTAAAATTTAATAATTATACATAAACCCTCACAAACACCAAAAGGAACACTCAAATGCAGTCTCCAGGGTCCAGAGGCAGAGGCACTGGCTTGGTTAGGGGAAATAAATACCATAAACTGTCCGAAGACAAATTCAGGTTAGGCACGGTCCGTCGTTCTACTGGCCGCTCCCCGAATACAAACACCAAAGTGAACCCAGCAATGTCCTAGAGAGACATGTATAATTATAAAATAATAAAATGGAGGGCTAACTCGCCATGTGCTAAATCCAATAGGGCTATATTGCCGAGGTTTACGCCAGAAAGGGTTAATTTTGCAGAAAAAACGAGGGTAGGTTTTAGTGCAGATGTGTGGAAGGGCACAAACACGATTTTCCAACGTCTGTATGGACATTGGAGAGACACTCAACGTCACAGTGGACGGAGAAAAAATTAATTTGGCTCATCAACATCACGACACTCAATGATGGAGGCCTTCTGAACCAACTCAACGCCTATATGGGCTGAAGAGAAAATTTTCCAGAGCTGTTCAACATCATCCCCACTCAAAATGATGGCAGCTGTACTCATTTTTACGGTATTGTGTCATTCAGGTACTCTCGCGACGCGTTTCGAACTTTCCCAAGGTTCTCATCAGGCGGATTGGAATGACTGCTGTCTCTTACTCACTCTACTGAAATGTGGTAGAGGGCGTGGTCCCCCTGGACTTTATAGTTCAGAGGGCTGGGCCCCTCCCACTACTGCAAGAACACACTGTTCAGCACTGTATGGTGCATCATAAATCGTTTTTTCACTATCAATAAATTTGTATTCAATTTTAAAATTTAATAATTATACATAAACCCTCACAAACACCAAAAGGAACACTCAAATGCAGTCTCCAGGGTCCAGAGGCAGAGGCACTGGCTTGGTTAGGGGAAATAAATACCATAAACTGTCCGAAGACAAATTCAGGTTAGGCACGGTCCGTCGTTCTACTGGCCGCTCCCCGAATACAAACACCAAAGTGAACCCAGCAATGTCCTAGAGAGACATGTATAATTATAAAATAATAAAATGGAGGGCTAACTCGCCATGTGCTAAATCCAATAGGGCTATATTGCCGAGGTTTACGCCAGAAAGGGTTAATTTTGCAGAAAAAACGAGGGTAGGTTTTAGTGCAGATGTGTGGAAGGGCACAAACACGATTTTCCAACGTCTGTATGGACATTGGAGAGACACTCAACGTCACAGTGGACGGAGAAAAAATTAATTTGGCTCATCAACATCACGACACTCAATGATGGAGGCCTTCTGAACCAACTCAACGCCTATATGGGCTGAAGAGAAAATTTTCCAGAGCTGTTCAACATCATCCCCACTCAAAATGATGGCAGCTGTACTCATTTTTACGGTATTGTGTCATTCAGGTACTCTCGCGACGCGTTTCGAACTTTCCCAAGGTTCTCATCAGGCGGATTGGAATGACTGCTGTCTCTTACTCACTCTACTGAAATGTGGTAGAGGGCGTGGTCCCCCTGGACTTTATAGTTCAGAGGGCTGGGCCCCTCCCACTACTGCAAGAACACACTGTTCAGCACTGTATGGTGCATCATAAATCGTTTTTTCACTATCAATAAATTTGTATTCAATTTTAAAATTTAATAATTATACATAAACCCTCACAAACACCAAAAGGAACACTCAAATGCAGTCTCCAGGGTCCAGAGGCAGAGGCACTGGCTTGGTTAGGGGAAATAAATACCATAAACTGTCCGAAGACAAATTCAGGTTAGGCACGGTCCGTCGTTCTACTGGCCGCTCCCCGAATACAAACACCAAAGTGAACCCAGCAATGTCCTAGAGAGACATGTATAATTATAAAATAATAAAATGGAGGGCTAACTCGCCATGTGCTAAATCCAATAGGGCTATATTGCCGAGGTTTACGCCAGAAAGGGTTAATTTTGCAGAAAAAACGAGGGTAGGTTTTAGTGCAGATGTGTGGAAGGGCACAAACACGATTTTCCAACGTCTGTATGGACATTGGAGAGACACTCAACGTCACAGTGGACGGAGAAAAAATTAATTTGGCTCATCAACATCACGACACTCAATGATGGAGGCCTTCTGAACCAACTCAACGCCTATATGGGCTGAAGAGAAAATTTTCCAGAGCTGTTCAACATCATCCCCACTCAAAATGATGGCAGCTGTACTCATTTTTACGGTATTGTGTCATTCAGGTACTCTCGCGACGCGTTTCGAACTTTCCCAAGGTTCTCATCAGGCGGATTGGAATGACTGCTGTCTCTTACTCACTCTACTGAAATGTGGTAGAGGGCGTGGTCCCCCTGGACTTTATAGTTCAGAGGGCTGGGCCCCTCCCACTACTGCAAGAACACACTGTTCAGCACTGTATGGTGCATCATAAATCGTTTTTTCACTATCAATAAATTTGTATTCAATTTTAAAATTTAATAATTATACATAAACCCTCACAAACACCAAAAGGAACACTCAAATGCAGTCTCCAGGGTCCAGAGGCAGAGGCACTGGCTTGGTTAGGGGAAATAAATACCATAAACTGTCCGAAGACAAATTCAGGTTAGGCACGGTCCGTCGTTCTACTGGCCGCTCCCCGAATACAAACACCAAAGTGAACCCAGCAATGTCCTAGAGAGACATGTATAATTATAAAATAATAAAATGGAGGGCTAACTCGCCATGTGCTAAATCCAATAGGGCTATATTGCCGAGGTTTACGCCAGAAAGGGTTAATTTTGCAGAAAAAACGAGGGTAGGTTTTAGTGCAGATGTGTGGAAGGGCACAAACACGATTTTCCAACGTCTGTATGGACATTGGAGAGACACTCAACGTCACAGTGGACGGAGAAAAAATTAATTTGGCTCATCAACATCACGACACTCAATGATGGAGGCCTTCTGAACCAACTCAACGCCTATATGGGCTGAAGAGAAAATTTTCCAGAGCTGTTCAACATCATCCCCACTCAAAATGATGGCAGCTGTACTCATTTTTACGGTATTGTGTCATTCAGGTACTCTCGCGACGCGTTTCGAACTTTCCCAAGGTTCTCATCAGGCGGATTGGAATGACTGCTGTCTCTTACTCACTCTACTGAAATGTGGTAGAGGGCGTGGTCCCCCTGGACTTTATAGTTCAGAGGGCTGGGCCCCTCCCACTACTGCAAGAACACACTGTTCAGCACTGTATGGTGCATCATAAATCGTTTTTTCACTATCAATAAATTTGTATTCAATTTTAAAATTTAATAATTATACATAAACCCTCACAAACACCAAAAGGAACACTCAAATGCAGTCTCCAGGGTCCAGAGGCAGAGGCACTGGCTTGGTTAGGGGAAATAAATACCATAAACTGTCCGAAGACAAATTCAGGTTAGGCACGGTCCGTCGTTCTACTGGCCGCTCCCCGAATACAAACACCAAAGTGAACCCAGCAATGTCCTAGAGAGACATGTATAATTATAAAATAATAAAATGGAGGGCTAACTCGCCATGTGCTAAATCCAATAGGGCTATATTGCCGAGGTTTACGCCAGAAAGGGTTAATTTTGCAGAAAAAACGAGGGTAGGTTTTAGTGCAGATGTGTGGAAGGGCACAAACACGATTTTCCAACGTCTGTATGGACATTGGAGAGACACTCAACGTCACAGTGGACGGAGAAAAAATTAATTTGGCTCATCAACATCACGACACTCAATGATGGAGGCCTTCTGAACCAACTCAACGCCTATATGGGCTGAAGAGAAAATTTTCCAGAGCTGTTCAACATCATCCCCACTCAAAATGATGGCAGCTGTACTCATTTTTACGGTATTGTGTCATTCAGGTACTCTCGCGACGCGTTTCGAACTTTCCCAAGGTTCTCATCAGGCGGATTGGAATGACTGCTGTCTCTTACTCACTCTACTGAAATGTGGTAGAGGGCGTGGTCCCCCTGGACTTTATAGTTCAGAGGGCTGGGCCCCTCCCACTACTGCAAGAACACACTGTTCAGCACTGTATGGTGCATCATAAATCGTTTTTTCACTATCAATAAATTTGTATTCAATTTTAAAATTTAATAATTATACATAAACCCTCACAAACACCAAAAGGAACACTCAAATGCAGTCTCCAGGGTCCAGAGGCAGAGGCACTGGCTTGGTTAGGGGAAATAAATACCATAAACTGTCCGAAGACAAATTCAGGTTAGGCACGGTCCGTCGTTCTACTGGCCGCTCCCCGAATACAAACACCAAAGTGAACCCAGCAATGTCCTAGAGAGACATGTATAATTATAAAATAATAAAATGGAGGGCTAACTCGCCATGTGCTAAATCCAATAGGGCTATATTGCCGAGGTTTACGCCAGAAAGGGTTAATTTTGCAGAAAAAACGAGGGTAGGTTTTAGTGCAGATGTGTGGAAGGGCACAAACACGATTTTCCAACGTCTGTATGGACATTGGAGAGACACTCAACGTCACAGTGGACGGAGAAAAAATTAATTTGGCTCATCAACATCACGACACTCAATGATGGAGGCCTTCTGAACCAACTCAACGCCTATATGGGCTGAAGAGAAAATTTTCCAGAGCTGTTCAACATCATCCCCACTCAAAATGATGGCAGCTGTACTCATTTTTACGGTATTGTGTCATTCAGGTACTCTCGCGACGCGTTTCGAACTTTCCCAAGGTTCTCATCAGGCGGATTGGAATGACTGCTGTCTCTTACTCACTCTACTGAAATGTGGTAGAGGGCGTGGTCCCCCTGGACTTTATAGTTCAGAGGGCTGGGCCCCTCCCACTACTGCAAGAACACACTGTTCAGCACTGTATGGTGCATCATAAATCGTTTTTTCACTATCAATAAATTTGTATTCAATTTTAAAATTTAATAATTATACATAAACCCTCACAAACACCAAAAGGAACACTCAAATGCAGTCTCCAGGGTCCAGAGGCAGAGGCACTGGCTTGGTTAGGGGAAATAAATACCATAAACTGTCCGAAGACAAATTCAGGTTAGGCACGGTCCGTCGTTCTACTGGCCGCTCCCCGAATACAAACACCAAAGTGAACCCAGCAATGTCCTAGAGAGACATGTATAATTATAAAATAATAAAATGGAGGGCTAACTCGCCATGTGCTAAATCCAATAGGGCTATATTGCCGAGGTTTACGCCAGAAAGGGTTAATTTTGCAGAAAAAACGAGGGTAGGTTTTAGTGCAGATGTGTGGAAGGGCACAAACACGATTTTCCAACGTCTGTATGGACATTGGAGAGACACTCAACGTCACAGTGGACGGAGAAAAAATTAATTTGGCTCATCAACATCACGACACTCAATGATGGAGGCCTTCTGAACCAACTCAACGCCTATATGGGCTGAAGAGAAAATTTTCCAGAGCTGTTCAACATCATCCCCACTCAAAATGATGGCAGCTGTACTCATTTTTACGGTATTGTGTCATTCAGGTACTCTCGCGACGCGTTTCGAACTTTCCCAAGGTTCTCATCAGGCGGATTGGAATGACTGCTGTCTCTTACTCACTCTACTGAAATGTGGTAGAGGGCGTGGTCCCCCTGGACTTTATAGTTCAGAGGGCTGGGCCCCTCCCACTACTGCAAGAACACACTGTTCAGCACTGTATGGTGCATCATAAATCGTTTTTTCACTATCAATAAATTTGTATTCAATTTTAAAATTTAATAATTATACATAAACCCTCACAAACACCAAAAGGAACACTCAAATGCAGTCTCCAGGGTCCAGAGGCAGAGGCACTGGCTTGGTTAGGGGAAATAAATACCATAAACTGTCCGAAGACAAATTCAGGTTAGGCACGGTCCGTCGTTCTACTGGCCGCTCCCCGAATACAAACACCAAAGTGAACCCAGCAATGTCCTAGAGAGACATGTATAATTATAAAATAATAAAATGGAGGGCTAACTCGCCATGTGCTAAATCCAATAGGGCTATATTGCCGAGGTTTACGCCAGAAAGGGTTAATTTTGCAGAAAAAACGAGGGTAGGTTTTAGTGCAGATGTGTGGAAGGGCACAAACACGATTTTCCAACGTCTGTATGGACATTGGAGAGACACTCAACGTCACAGTGGACGGAGAAAAAATTAATTTGGCTCATCAACATCACGACACTCAATGATGGAGGCCTTCTGAACCAACTCAACGCCTATATGGGCTGAAGAGAAAATTTTCCAGAGCTGTTCAACATCATCCCCACTCAAAATGATGGCAGCTGTACTCATTTTTACGGTATTGTGTCATTCAGGTACTCTCGCGACGCGTTTCGAACTTTCCCAAGGTTCTCATCAGGCGGATTGGAATGACTGCTGTCTCTTACTCACTCTACTGAAATGTGGTAGAGGGCGTGGTCCCCCTGGACTTTATAGTTCAGAGGGCTGGGCCCCTCCCACTACTGCAAGAACACACTGTTCAGCACTGTATGGTGCATCATAAATCGTTTTTTCACTATCAATAAATTTGTATTCAATTTTAAAATTTAATAATTATACATAAACCCTCACAAACACCAAAAGGAACACTCAAATGCAGTCTCCAGGGTCCAGAGGCAGAGGCACTGGCTTGGTTAGGGGAAATAAATACCATAAACTGTCCGAAGACAAATTCAGGTTAGGCACGGTCCGTCGTTCTACTGGCCGCTCCCCGAATACAAACACCAAAGTGAACCCAGCAATGTCCTAGAGAGACATGTATAATTATAAAATAATAAAATGGAGGGCTAACTCGCCATGTGCTAAATCCAATAGGGCTATATTGCCGAGGTTTACGCCAGAAAGGGTTAATTTTGCAGAAAAAACGAGGGTAGGTTTTAGTGCAGATGTGTGGAAGGGCACAAACACGATTTTCCAACGTCTGTATGGACATTGGAGAGACACTCAACGTCACAGTGGACGGAGAAAAAATTAATTTGGCTCATCAACATCACGACACTCAATGATGGAGGCCTTCTGAACCAACTCAACGCCTATATGGGCTGAAGAGAAAATTTTCCAGAGCTGTTCAACATCATCCCCACTCAAAATGATGGCAGCTGTACTCATTTTTACGGTATTGTGTCATTCAGGTACTCTCGCGACGCGTTTCGAACTTTCCCAAGGTTCTCATCAGGCGGATTGGAATGACTGCTGTCTCTTACTCACTCTACTGAAATGTGGTAGAGGGCGTGGTCCCCCTGGACTTTATAGTTCAGAGGGCTGGGCCCCTCCCACTACTGCAAGAACACACTGTTCAGCACTGTATGGTGCATCATAAATCGTTTTTTCACTATCAATAAATTTGTATTCAATTTTAAAATTTAATAATTATACATAAACCCTCACAAACACCAAAAGGAACACTCAAATGCAGTCTCCAGGGTCCAGAGGCAGAGGCACTGGCTTGGTTAGGGGAAATAAATACCATAAACTGTCCGAAGACAAATTCAGGTTAGGCACGGTCCGTCGTTCTACTGGCCGCTCCCCGAATACAAACACCAAAGTGAACCCAGCAATGTCCTAGAGAGACATGTATAATTATAAAATAATAAAATGGAGGGCTAACTCGCCATGTGCTAAATCCAATAGGGCTATATTGCCGAGGTTTACGCCAGAAAGGGTTAATTTTGCAGAAAAAACGAGGGTAGGTTTTAGTGCAGATGTGTGGAAGGGCACAAACACGATTTTCCAACGTCTGTATGGACATTGGAGAGACACTCAACGTCACAGTGGACGGAGAAAAAATTAATTTGGCTCATCAACATCACGACACTCAATGATGGAGGCCTTCTGAACCAACTCAACGCCTATATGGGCTGAAGAGAAAATTTTCCAGAGCTGTTCAACATCATCCCCACTCAAAATGATGGCAGCTGTACTCATTTTTACGGTATTGTGTCATTCAGGTACTCTCGCGACGCGTTTCGAACTTTCCCAAGGTTCTCATCAGGCGGATTGGAATGACTGCTGTCTCTTACTCACTCTACTGAAATGTGGTAGAGGGCGTGGTCCCCCTGGACTTTATAGTTCAGAGGGCTGGGCCCCTCCCACTACTGCAAGAACACACTGTTCAGCACTGTATGGTGCATCATAAATCGTTTTTTCACTATCAATAAATTTGTATTCAATTTTAAAATTTAATAATTATACATAAACCCTCACAAACACCAAAAGGAACACTCAAATGCAGTCTCCAGGGTCCAGAGGCAGAGGCACTGGCTTGGTTAGGGGAAATAAATACCATAAACTGTCCGAAGACAAATTCAGGTTAGGCACGGTCCGTCGTTCTACTGGCCGCTCCCCGAATACAAACACCAAAGTGAACCCAGCAATGTCCTAGAGAGACATGTATAATTATAAAATAATAAAATGGAGGGCTAACTCGCCATGTGCTAAATCCAATAGGGCTATATTGCCGAGGTTTACGCCAGAAAGGGTTAATTTTGCAGAAAAAACGAGGGTAGGTTTTAGTGCAGATGTGTGGAAGGGCACAAACACGATTTTCCAACGTCTGTATGGACATTGGAGAGACACTCAACGTCACAGTGGACGGAGAAAAAATTAATTTGGCTCATCAACATCACGACACTCAATGATGGAGGCCTTCTGAACCAACTCAACGCCTATATGGGCTGAAGAGAAAATTTTC